>CM071789.1:58725266-59210266 GCA_036559045.1 Platycarya longipes
CGGTCCACAATTCGGCGAGCTTTTCAGGAGCAATGGCCTTCTTGGCCTCTATGCCCTCCAACATCAAAGCCCCCCCGTCCACCGAATTGCTATGCCGATGCCTCGGCCTCTCCACCCGTGCAGCATTTTCGGGTTTGGGGAAGGATTGGCCGGAAATTCCGGGTCGGGATCCGAGCTGTTCGATGTCCATGTAAGAACAGAAGAGGTCGTCCTCGGATCCAAACTCGTCAAATAAAGAATCGGAGACCGGATCAAGTTCGTCGGGTATCCTGAAGTGGACCTCAGAGTGGGCTCGCCGGTGATGGGTCCCGCGTAAGGGGAGGGAGCTAGTAAGAGGGTTAGGGATAGGGAAGGAGGAGGCCAGTTCCGTTGGGGGCCGAGAACTAGGATTTAGCATCATATTGGGGTTTGGACTAGAAGGATCTTGAATTGGAGCCATTAATGTGCGTCGATGTAACGGTGGTGATCAGAGTGTGTGTTTTTTCTTCTTCATCTTCGTCATTCTTCTCCTTTCTCCTTCTCCTTCGTCGTCTTCACTCATCATCACATTCACACGTTCTGCCTTTCGGTACCAGAATTGGTTTTTGCTTAAGAGAGAGTTTTTTTTATTTTTTATTTTTAAGCGAGAGTTACGTTAACGGTGTCGTTTTAGGATTTCTTATATTACATATATGCTTCACTTTTTTTTTTTTGTTGTAATTTTAAAAAGAGCAACGCTTCTACCGGTCTGACTGCTTTTTCTATAGAAGCAGTCCCCCCACTAATCAATTGCCATACTAGACATTGCACATAACAAAGAGTAGCTACTAGATATATCTACAAAGAAACACAAACTAGGTCATCCCATGTTGAAAACATTCTCCCTTTTGAAGTTGAGCATGCTCTAGCGATTCCTTCGCCTACCTCAGTTTGTCTCTTTTCGATGCCGACAATTCAAATTCTGACACCCACTTCAACGCCGATAGGTGTCATTCCGACGCTAACTAATTCCAAAAATCTTCAAATCCCTAAAATTTTCAAAAAAGTTTCTCATAGCAAATTGGTTGGATGGAACTTGGAAATGAAGTAATGTAAGCTTGTTTTTTAACTTTAGATTTGTTGATCTTCATTGATTCGGTCTTTAGAAAAGATTGTTTTTTCCTAGCTCAATAATTTAAACATGGACAAATTATTTGTGAACTACATATTGTTATTGAAGTCCGCAAAGTCAATTGATCAATCTATTCCGGAATGCCCAAAGGCTATAAATGGTTCTCCTTTAGATTGAACCTCTAAAATCCTAGGCCAAGATCCCTATTTGGCAAAACCAAATTCTCATATTCGCAACACCAAAGAACACATTGTGACTTCTGTGATTGTTAAAAATCCTACCAATAGAGCTGTTTTGAGGATTGGGATTTTCAGGGTTGCCGCCTGCCGATCATGCTATGCAGAAATACAGTCTTTGAAACGAGAAATTCGTCGAGTCCAGAAAATTTAGTCTCATTCGTGCAACGGGCAAAGACGCATGGAGCCTCTGGATTTTTCCATCCACGAAAGGAGGCTTCTATAAAGGGACAAACGAGTTAGAAGGGAGAAATGAGTGGGGCTGATGTTGTGGACGTGTCTCGCCGGCCTCCTGTTCCCGAAACCTGCAAGAAGAATCAAGAGAAGATTGTGGTTTTCCACCCGAGAAAACTCCGATGCTTAAGTTAGTGGTCACGTATTTACAGGAAAAAATTATGAATGCCCACAATTGAGATTTACCTGGTATATTTATAGGCCTCTGGGGTGGTACATATCCTGTGTAACACCTTCTGTAATTATCGTGATCGCGTATCTGCATGAGATATCTTTCTGAGTTTGGCGGTATTTCATATCTGCATAAGATCCCATGAAAGGTGGCAACGGGTTGTTATGTATTTTGGACTCTGCAGAGTTGGGCCCGCTGTGTGCTGTTCCTTTCTGGTGGGCTTTTATCGCTGTTGGGCCTTTGGGCTAAAACTGACCCCACAATTACCCCGCAAATTTCCTTCGCCTTGAGGCGTAGGGAATTTAATTCTTTTTTGGTTTTGATTTCCCGCGAAGGCAAACTTGGGAATTCGTTCCTTTCCCCTGATCATCGGGTGCGTGCTGTCTTCCCATCTTCTCATCTGACGGTTACACCTCTGTATTTATGTCAGGTCATCATATCTCCATCTGTTGGCATGCCGCACCTGTTTTCTTTAAATACCTCTTATCTTTCTCTCTTCATTTTGCTTTTCTGTATTCTCTTGTTATTAGGCTCTTTCCGTCTCTGCTTCTTTCCTTTTTCTTGCTTCTTGTTTCTTGCTTTCCTCTTCTTCTTTCTTCACTACTCCTATGGCAGACCAAGGCAGCGGATCAGCTTAGCCTTTCGACATTCCTGAGGGCACGACCTTTGAAGGTTATTTGTGGCGTTCCAGTGTTCGTAAGAAGCACTCGGCCGGGATTAGGGAAAAGTTCAAGATTCCGAGTTTGGTTGTGATAAAAGCCCCTGATTCGGGCTGCTGCGATGACGATGGGTTTTCTGGTTGGGTGGCCATCTCCGTCGCCCTGTTATCGCATGGTTTGAAACTCCCCTTCTGCCGCCCCATTCGAAATATTCTAGACCTTCTAGAACTCGCTCCGATTCAACTTCACCCTTTTGTCCTGAGGGTGTTCTTGTGTGCTTGCATCGTCTTTCGGATGGTGCTGGAGCCCCTTCGTGATCCTTACCCTGATCTCACTGCTCGTGAGTTCCTGGCCTTCTATGATGTGAGGGCAGCCACTAAGGGATGCGTGGCTAGTTTTCGCAAGAAGGAGAAGAGCCAGTCCCTGGCGAGGTTCGAGGGAACGTATTCTAATGCCAAGGCGTGGACTGCCAAGTTCTTTTTTATTAGTGGCCAAGGATGGGAGTTCCCTGGTCAATAGGAGGTCTTTAGGGATTTCCCCGTTAGGGCCATCTGGCACCCAATTCCTGATGGTAAACGCTTGTGGTCAACCATGCCCTCTTATCCCGTCGAGAACTTGCCTGGATTGATGCTGTCAATGCCTAGGCCGTAAATCATCTGGAGGATCTTTGGACTGACAAGTTGCTGACGCCCGCTCATATTGACAGGTTCTTGACGTCTCTGAACCGTTCATTTGTTCAGGGGCGCGACTTCATGATTACCGATGTCATCCCCGCCCCTTTATCGGCGCCTTCAGAGAAAACGGCGAAGGGTGCCCTTTTTGTGCGAGACGCAGAGGGCAAGCCTAGTGAAGCTGATCGGCCAGAAACTGCCGTAATGGAGGGCAAAAAGGAAAAAAGGTCCAAGAAGAAGAATAATGAGGGCCATAGGAAAAGAGACCGCCCAGAGGGCTCTTGCGCGAACCCTCCGCCCAAGAAAAGCAGGGCGCTCACTGGAGGCGATCGAGAGTTGACGCAAGCGGCCCAAATTCTGGAGGGGAGCTTGACGCCCGCCCCTGAGCCAACGCCTCAAGATGTGGTTTCTCCAGGAGGCGGCGATGACACAACGCCAACTTCATCTACGTGTACTTCTCCCGCAAGGCCACAGTCCGCCGATTTGGGGGACAGGGAGATGCTGGCCAATATAGCTCTTTTTGAACTGGCCGCCACTTTTCAAGCTCACGCCCCTCTTCAGTCGAGCTCCCAGGCGTCCGCTCTAGTTTTCCTGGCGCCAACTGCTGAAGGTCCAGTGAGGGGCGGCGAGCTTCCTCTCTGTGTCGCAGCCGCCCTTCATTTGGAAGGAGTTGCGGGTCCCGGTTCACGCCATCAATCACCCTCGGGAGGTGTTGCTGAGGAGGCGGGCGTTCCTCCTACGGGCGTAAAGGAGATGGGCCGTAATGATGTCCAATCTTCTGGTCAATGGGGCATTGTATCCCCCCCTCCCGAGGGCGCCCGTGGTGTCTCGATGGCTGGGCCGCCCAACTCGGAGATCCCCCCACTACCGTGTCTGGAGGTAAAACTCCATCCTTAGTTAGGAACGGGGAGCATTTCTCTCCGCCGCCACTTCACGCCCCTTCGTTTGACGGGGGCTCGGAGTCCCTCACTGATAAGGAGCTGGATCATATGCTCCGTGATGACTCCCACGCCACGTGGGTTAGGTCAGTTCATCCGAGACTGCTGCCCGTATCTGGGCATGTGCCGGATCCGGCAATGGGCGTGGCTCATCGGGAGGCTTCCCCTTTGCCTGATTTTGCCTATGTGGAAGCCACCGCCAACATGGCTAACCAGCTGAGGGAGTGGTTCTCCATGGTATTATTCGGACTTATATTATTTGTTGCTATCTTTTGCCTTTGCTGCCTGCTATTTACTTAGGTTGTTTTCCTTCCTTTACAGGGGGTTGAAGGCTTGGCGGCACAGCTCACGACTGACTTCCTTGCACGGGAGGAGAGAATCACCGGGAGGTGGCGAGCGGACAGGGCCGAAATGGAGGTCCTGATTGAAAGGAATAGGGAGCTTGAGTCACGGGTCGCCCAAGCAGAAGGTGTTGCGGACTCCCTCCATGGAGAGCTCGAGCTGCATGAAGGGGAAGTTCTCGAGCTTCGAGATGCTGTTCGCCTTGCTCAGGAGGCGAAAGCCAAGGAAGACTTCTCTCGCCAAGTCTTGCAGTCGGAGAGAGACCTGGCGATGGTGCAGCTCTGTGAGGCCCAGCAAAGCTTCGATGCTGAAATTGCTCGCTTAACTTCTGAGCTTCGCGCCAGCAGCAGGGAGTTGTGCTCAGTCTGGGAGGAAGTTGCTGGCCTTAAGTAAATGTGCAGCGGGCTGACCAAGGACTTATTGGATGTCTTGGAGAAGGCTCGCTTGGCCGCCCAAGAAGTGTCCGAGGCGCAGGGTTCGCTGGCCGAGCTTCGTGAGCGCCATCAAAAGTACAAGGCAAGCTGTGCGAACACAGACGAGGAGCTTAGGAAGGCCAACCTGGTTGCAATGGCCAGGGATGAGCAGTTGGCCCGAAAAGCTGCTCAGTTGTCTGTTGCCTGGGAGGAAAATTCCCGCCTTCGGGCTCAGTTGACCTTGGTTCCTCAGGTCCGGGACACGGCCTTCACTTTTGGCCATGGCTCCGGGATCCTAAGCCTCCAGAACTGTCTTCTGGCTGATCCGACGACTAACCTGCAAGCTCTCGATATGGACTTGTTTTCCTCAGAAATGGCTGCTTGCTCTGGGCCGACACTTTTGGGCGTAATGAAATCCCCGATGCCTTTGCTGGGGTGCCCCTCTTGCCGCATCCCGAAGAAACGGCGACCCGTCATGAGGAGTTGTCTTACCTTTCGCCATTCTTCTTTGTATATATTTTTTTGTTGTTGTATGCTGTAACCACAATTTATAATTAGACTCAGTTTATAATTTGCAATAGATCTTTTCTTTGACCTTTATTATTGCATGCTTATCTTCGTTCTTGTGACTGTGTGCGCCTTTTGAGTCGAGTAGTGGGTCTTTACTTGTCTTGAGTGTTCAAGGCGGCGTGGTCACTTGACTCTGCGCTCTTTTTCTGTTTGAGGTGGCGAGGTCAGTAGACTCTGCGCCCTTACTGGTGTGGTCAATTGACTCTGCGCCCCTCTTCTTGTTTGAGGTGACGTGGTCAATTGACTCTGCGCCCCTCTTCTTGTTTGAGGTGGCGTGGTCAATTGACTATGCGCCCCTTCCTTTTACTTGAGGTGGCATGGTCAATTGACTTTGCGCCCCTCTTTTTGTTTGAGGTGGCGTGGTCAATTGACTTTGCGCCCCTTCCTTTTGCTCGAGGTGGCGTTGTCAATTAACTCTGCGCCCCTCTTTTTGTTTGAGGTGGCGTGGGCAATTGACTTTGCGCCCCTCTTTTTGTTTGAGGTGGCGTGGTCAATTGACTTTGCGCCCCTCTTTTTGTTTGAGGTGGTGTGGTCAATTGACTCTGCGCCCCTTCTTTTTGCTTGAGGTGGTGTGGTCAATTGACTCTGTGCCCCTCTTTTTGTTTGAGATAGCGTGATCAATTGACTCTGCACCTCTCTTTTTGTTTGAGGTGGTGTGGTCAATTGACTCTGCGCCCCTCATTTTGTTTGAGGTGGCGTGGTCAATTGACTCTGCGCCCCTTCCTTTTGCTTGAGGTGGTGTGGTCAATTGACTCTGCGCTCCTTTTTTTGTTTGAGGTGGCGTGGTCAATTGACTCTGCGCCCCTTCCTTTTGCTTGAGGTGGCGTGGTCAATTGACTCTGTGCCCATCTTTTTGTTTAAGGTGGCGTGGTCAATTGACTCTGCGCCCCTTCCTTTTGTTTGAGGTGGCGTGGTCAATTGACTCTGTGCCCCTTCCTTTTGCTTGAGGTAGCGTGGTCAATTGACTCTGCGCCCATTCCTTTTGCTTGAGGTGGCGTAGTCAATTGACTCTGCGCCCCTCTTTTTGTTTAAGGTGGTGTGGTCAATTGACTCTGCACCCCTCTTTTGGGTCAGTAAAGATGAAGTATCTCAAGAATCCAATTGAAATAAGGACTCCGGGACGGAATTTGATTAAATGAGAACTGACGAAAAATCTTAATAAAAGACATAGCTGGAATTACTGTTGGGAAATGCGAATTGACGAGAATCACAATAAAAAACATAGCTGAAATTGCTACTGGTAAATGCGAGAATCACAATAAAAACATAGCTGAAGTTGCTACTGGTAAATGCGAATTGACGAAAATCTTAATAAAAGACATAGTTGGAATTGCTACTGGTAAAACTTCTTCAAGTGTTCCGCGTTCCAAGGCCGAGGTAGCTCTCTCCCTTGACTATCTTTCAGCCGGTACGATCCCCATATACTGTTTGTCACTACTATGTAAGGTCCCTCCCATTGAGGATCCATTTTTTCGGAATTTTGGGTGGTCACCCCGCATTTCCTCAGAACCAGGTCTCCGATTTTGAAGGTCCGAGACTTTACTCTTTTGTTGAAGTATCGTTCGATTTTGGACTTTTCTTGCAACAGTCTGGCTTCTGCCTTTTCCCTCTCTTCCTCCACTAAATCCAGATTTTCTTCGAGCTTGCTGTTGTTTTGGTTAACCGAGAAATGATTTGTCCTGCAACTGGGCAGTCCTACCTCCACCGGCGGTATGGCCTCTGTTCCGTATGCTAGGGTGAATGGGGATTCCCAGGTTGGCGTTTTGACTGATGTCTTATACGCCCAAAGTACTCCCGGAAGTTCGTCTGCTTAATCCCCTTTCTTCTCTGCGACTTTCTTTTTTAGGATGGAGAGTAAAGCCTTGTTAGTTTATTCGGCTTGCCCGTTAGCTTGGGGGTGACCTGGCGATGAGTACTTGGGTTTGATTCTTAGCTCGGCACACCATTCTCGGTACTGGTCGGAGTCAAATTGCCGCCCGTTTTCTGTTATTATACTGTGGGAAATTCCAAATCGGCAAATTACGTTATTCCATAAAAATCGTGTTATCGCTTTGCTGGTAGTGGTCGCCAAGGGTTCAGCTTCCGCTCACTTGGTGAAATAGTCCACGGCTACTATCATGAATTTGACGCCACCTTTGCCTGGTGGGAAAGGTCCCACCAGGTCCATGCCCTATTGGGCAAAAGGCCAGGGTGCCGTAATGGAGGTCAATTCCTCCGGCGAGGCGTGAGGTATAGGTGCATATTCCTGGCACTTGATGCATTTTTTTGAAAATTCCTGCGCATCCTTTATTGCATTGGGCCAGTAATAGCCCGCTCTGATTGCCTTCCTGGCCAGGGCTCTCACCCCTGAATGGTTCCCACATATTCCTTCATGTATCTCAGCGAGGACATATTGCGCCTCCTAGGGCGAGACGCATCGCAACAGGGGGTGGAGAGTCCTCTCTTGTAAAGGATCCCTTCGATGAGCACGAATTTCGTCGCTTTCCTTCTTACTTTCCTTGCTTCATCTCGTCCTTCCGGAAGTTTGCCCGATGTTAGATATTCCACTATTCCATTTGCCCATTCGGGAAAATCACGATCTAATGCTGCTATCTCCGCGCCCACGGCAGGTATTTCAATGACTCTCTTTTCTACTTGCCAAGGAAGGGGCGCCATTTCCATCCCTGAAGCTGTCTTGATCAGCTTCTCCGCCATTTCATTGTTAGTTCGCGGGATCTGGGTTATGGTAAAATATGAGAAAAGGTCTCGCACTTCCCATACCCGTTCCAAATACTTCTTCAGTTTTACGCTCTTGGTGGCGTACAGTCCAAAGACTTGGTTGACAATGACTTGTGAATCTGACCTGGCTTCTACTTCTGTCACTCCAATCTGGGCGGCTATTGAGAGACCGGCGATTAGTGCTTCGTATTCTGCTTCGTTATTCGTCACTCTGAATGCAAGTGTAGCCATATAGTGTCTCTCTTCGCCGCTGGGGCTTATGAGGTGTATTCCTAGGCCGCCACCGGTCTTGCAGGATGACCCATCTATGTGCATTACCCATGGTATTCTTGCTTGTGCCGTGGCGGCGTCCTGAGCTTCCTGGGGGAAACCTGTGAACTCGGCTACGAAGTCTGCCAGCGCTTGTCCTTTCACTGCCTTCCTGGGCTCATACCTCAGGTCGAATTCGCTCAATTCGATTGACCATCCTATTAGTCTTCCCGTGCAGTCTGGTTTCCTCAGGGTTTTTGCCAACGGTGCTTCTGTGAGTACACTTACTGTGTGGGCTTGGAAATATGGGCGTAACTTCCTGGCCGCCGTTACCAAGGCAAAGGCTAGCATTTCAATCTTAGGGTACCTTACTTTCACTCCCCGGAGAGCTCGACTTATGTAATATATGGGATGTTGGTTGGCTCCATCTTCTTTTGTCAAGACGGCGGACACTGCATGCGGGGAGGCGGCTAGGTATGCGCAGAGCACATCACCCTTTTCGGGCTGCTTTAGTAGTGGTGAGTTGACCAGATACTGCTTTAGGTTCCTGAACACCTCGTCAGACGCTTCATTCCAAGGATGTGTTTTGCGTAATACATGGAAGAAATGCATACACTTGTCGGTGGATCTGGCTATGAACCTCCCTAGGGCGGCCACTTTTCCGGCTAACCGTTGCGTCTCGTGTAGGTTCTTTGGTGGTTTCATAATGATTATAGCCTCGATCTTCTCGGGGGAGGCCTCGATTCCTCTTTCTGATACGATGAATCCTAGAAACTTCCCCGACTCGACTCCGAAGGCGCATTTGGCAGGGTTCAGCCTCATTTTATACTGGCGCAGCACCTTGAATGCTTCTCTCAGGTCAACAATGTGTTGGGCAGGCTCCTTGCTTTTCACTAAAAGGTCGTCTATGTAGACTTCCATGGTTTGCCCCATCTGCTTTGCGAACATTCGGTTGACTAACCTTTGGTAAGTTGCTCCTACGTTCTTCAATCCGAATGGCATTACTTGATAGTAGTACAACCCCCGGTCGGTTATAAACGCCGTCTTTTCCTTGTCTACCTCGTGCATTTGTATTTGATTGTATCCTGAGTATGTGTCCATGAAGCTGAGCATTCGGTGTCCCGCTGTTGCATCCACGATGAGGTTGATGCGTGGCAAGGGGAAACTATCTTTCAAGCAGGCTTTGTTAAGGTCGGTAAAGTCTACGCACATTCTCCACTTCCCGTTGGTTTTCTTCACCATGACGACATTGGATAACCATTCCGGATAATGGACCTCCTTGATAAAACCGGCGGCGAGCAGCTTCTCGACCTCCAAGCCGATGGCGGCGTATTTTTCCGCGCTGAAAGACCTCTTTTTTTGGCGCACAGGTTTATGCACTGGGTTCACGCCCAGTTTGTGTTCGATGATGGTGCGGTCTATTCCTGGCATTTCTTCGTGGCTCCAGGAAAAAATGTCTCTATGCTCTACCAACAGTTGTTTCAGACTCTTTCTATCTGTAGGGGAGGAGTTTGTGCCTATGCGCACGGTTGTCCCCGGGCGGTCTGCAAATAGGGTTATAAGCTCTAAAGGCTCGTTGACCTCAGCATGCTGTTGAATCTGTTCATTTCCGACCTTTACTTCTCCTTGCAATGCCTCGACCATGGTGGGGGAAAGTGGCGGGAGGAAGGTTTCTTCTGGCTCCTCGATTGTGCAAACCTCGTTTCCGTTTTTCTTTAATTCCTGTACATAACAATTCCTAGCCAGTGCCTGCTCTCCTTTTAATTCTCCTACCCCGCTGTTGGTTGGGAATTTCATCTTGAGGTGATACGTGGAGGTTATTGCTTTGAGGCCGTTAATGGTTGGTCTCCCAAGTATAACGTTGTAGAAGGAAGGGGCTTTCATTATCAAGAAGTCGGTCATGGTAGTCGCTGTTTGTGCTCCACTCCAAGCGGTAACTGGGAGTGTGATGGCTCCTACTGGCTGGATTGCTTCACCAGAAAAACCCCTCAGTGGTGTTGGTTAAAGTCGTAGCTGTCCGGTATCAATGCCCATTCTGTTGAACGCGTCCCAAAACAATATGTCAGCTGAGCTTCCGTTATCAATTAGCACCCGCCTAGTCGTGTAGTTGGCTATAATGAGGGTGACTACCAGGGCGTCGTCATGCGGATATAGTATCCCTTGCCTATCTGTCTCTCCGAAGGATATCACTTCTCGTTCTTGGTTCAGTCTCTGCTGCTTAGGCGCCCTGTTCGTTACATATACTTCCTCGTACCGAGCTCTTCGTGCATGCGCCTTGAGACTGGATGTGGATATCCCGCCTCCAGCGAATCCTCTGGCTATCGTCCTGATTTCCCCGATCGGTTCTCTATTATTGTTATTTCTCGGGAGTGACCTATTCCTGCTGCCTCTGGTGGGGGTCCTGTTTCTACCAACGTTCCCTCTGTTGTTCGCCCAGCTGCCATCGTTCCGAGGGTTGTCACCGCGGTTTCTCCGCTCGGGGCTGAAGCTCCTTTTACCTCTTCACCCAGTTTCCTGACGCCTCCTTGGTTTTGATCGCTCTGCAATCATGTGCTCCAATTCGCTTGTTCCTATTAGGTCAGCGACCCTCTTTTTCATAGTTGTGCAATCTTCGGTCCAATGTGACGTTATCTGGTGGTACTTGCAATACCTGTCTCCTGTCTGATGTGGGCGCCCTTCGCCCTTGCCATTTTCTTCCTCCTTGACACTCAGGTTGTTATGTATCAATCTAGTGTTTCGATTCGTATACCTTTCTCGTCTTCTTTCTTGCCGACTTGTTCCCGCTTTCTTGTCATCGCGCCCGCTTCGCCGGTCGCCCCTTTTGCTTTCTTTGCGAGGGTCTACCAACGCCTACAGCGTGTCTTCGGCGTTGACAAAGTTGTCCCCTCGATCCATGAACTCCCTAAGGGTGGATGGGGTTTTCTTTGCCAGATCGACCATGAAGGGACTCTGAGGCAAGATCCCGCCCAAGAGGGCGGCCAGAGTGATCTTCTCGTCCTAGTCATCCGTTGTTAAGCGTTCCTTGTTGAACCGTTTGAGGTAGGTCTTGAGGTCTTCATCCTCCTTTTGCTTGACTGTTAGCAGATAGGCAGCTGGACGCCGGTGCCTTCTGCTTGGCATAAACTGGGTTATGAAGAGTTTAGCTAACTCCTCAAAACTGTCGATCGACCTTGGCCTGAGGGTCCAGAACCATCCCCTCGCCGTCCCCTTCAGGGTTAAAGGGAAAGCCCGGCAGGCGATCTCGCCTGGGAAGCTGTGGAGCGTGATGTGGGCCTTAAAGTTTTCCAAGTGGTCTACTGGGTCTCTAGACCCGTCGTACAGTTCGATTTGGGGAAGTTTGAATTTTGGCAGCAAAGGGATCCCCATGATGCGCTCGCTATATGGTAGGTCGGTCTGGCTCAGTAAGCTGTCGACCGAGGAAGGTCCCCCCATCTTCTTTGCTATTTCTTCATATTTGCCTGCAAGATCCTTCAATTCGTCATGCAGTTTTTGTTTTTCCGTGCGCTCTAGCTCGATCCCAACATTACTGTCCGCTTCTTGCTCTCCTTGCCCGTCGTTAGGCCACACGGCAGTGTTGCTGGATTTAGCGTTCTTTTGCCGCAAAGTCTCGTTCTCCTTTTGAAGCGCCTCCAAGGCTTCCAATGTTGTTTTTAGCCTCTCCTCCGCCGCTGCTAACCGCGCTTCCATGGATGCTCCTGTCATTCGGCTTGCTACGGAACGTATCACAGTTGGCATGCGAGAGCCACGTTACTTGTCTATAAAGTCGAATCCCACAGACGGCGCCAATGTTGTGGACGTGTCTCGCCAGACTCCTGTTCCCGAAACCTGCAAGAAGAATCAAGAGAAGATGGTGGTTTTCCACCCGAGAAAACTCCGATGCTTAAGTTAGCGGTCACGTATTTACGGGGAAAAATTATGAATGCCCACAATTGAGGTTTACCTGGTATATTTATAGGCCTCTGGGGTGGTTCATATCCTGTGTAACACCTTCCGTAATTATCGTGATCGCGTATCTGCATGAGATATCTTTCTGAGTTTGGCGGTATTTCATATCTGCATAAGATCCCATGAAAGGTGGCAACGGGTTGTTATGTATTTTGGACTCTGCAGAGTTGGGCCCATTTTGTGCTGTTCCTTTCTGGTGGGCTTTTATTACTGTTGGGCCTTTGGGCTAAAACTGACCCCACAGCTGAGATGGATATCATCTCCATGATAATTGTGGTGAGATCCCTATATGTCATTTAACTATTAGTAAGCTGTTAGAGCATCTTTATTGGTCTCATCAAACCAATTATCAAACACAAATTTGATCATGTATATTAAAAATTACCCTACATTAGTCTTATCAAACCATATTTCTTAAATTTTGAGTTACAATAAAAATAGACAAATTTTTTAAATTTGAAGGGTTACTATTTACCCTTTATTTTATCAGTTTAATATATTTTATTTCTACTATACTTTTTTCTCTTTTTATTTTTATTTTCTCTAAAGAATAAATGTGTTTATTATATTTCTTTAATTCTAGTTTTATTAAACAGTGTTGAAAATAATAATTTAAGTATCAAATTAAATTATTAATATATATATATATATAATTAGTATAATTATAAAATATTGAAACTTTTTTTTTTTAAAAAAATTTATATTATTATTTTGATGAGTTTAATGATGAATCCAATGTAGAATTATGATTAGTATGGTATGTTCATCTCATCAAATTTTGATATTTTTTTAATAAGATCAATATGGCTGCTCTTAATTAGATAAAATTATATGGACCAGCGTCAAAGTATTCTTTTTATAAATTGATACAACACGTAAGAAATATAATTACAGATTGGGTGATGCTAGTCGGTCGCCCAGCAATGACTGTTGCAGTGTATTTTTTTTTTTAATCTTTTTTAATGTATTTCAATATTCTTTTTTAAAAAAATTATCAATATCTTACAAATTATTTTTTTAATTATTAAATAAAAATAATAATAATTTAAGGAGCGGTCAAATAGAATGGTACACTTGAGACGACAAAGTAGACTTATCCTTGGAGATTTGCTACGTACAAATGAGACTGACATAGCCATACGTCATTACTCTTTTATTTTTTCTGAAAAAGAAAAAAAGGAAAGAAAGAATACGTTAATTACTTGTCTGGCCATAGAGTTTTTCATATAAATATAAGGTTCTTAATCTAATCTAAACTTGGAGTACTCTTTATATGCTTAAAAATGCTCGACACATTTGAAGATTGAGGTAAAGTTGGAGAGAAGTATATTATTTTCTTGCTCAAATTCAAATGGCCTCAACAAAACAGTTGATATTCAATAGTGTGATGATCACTGGAAAATTAAATAATTTTATACTTAAAATGACATCGACCTCCCAAGAGGAAATAAAACCTACGAACGGATATTAAGTAATTGTGGCTAAAAGTATGATGTTTGAAATACTAACGAGAGATACGGACACTAGGGAACATTATTGGAGATCTAGAAATTAGATAAATGCCATAGCATTATTAAGGAAGATCCGGTTGATCAAGACATGACACAATATCAGATTTCTAATCCAGTGTTTTTTGCTATTACAATCTTTTAATTTACTGTCAACTACGTCATTCCATGTATAGCAATATCTCTGAAATTGTATGGCATATTTTACGTTTACTTACCTTAGATAACTTTCTGTAATCGGTGTATAATAGCAAACATACATAAATGAAAATCAAGGTGTTTATCATTTGAAATCGTTTGCAGTGAAATCTTCTACATGGTATCAACAAAGCCACACTCTCACGAGCAAAAGATCCTAAACCCTAGCAATATCTTCCTCCTTAGACTCAAATCCCCTCCCTCTCCACACCCACCCAATTTCTTCCATTGAAAATGCACTCATTGCTCTTAATATTAATGCACCAATTAATAAAAAAGCTCACACATTTTCCATTCCCTCAATGGCAAGCTCAGTTGCTCTTCTTATTGGTTATGATCCCCTTGACTGCACAATGGAGTTTTCCAGTTCCTCTCCCTTGTTGATACCTCCTCTTTGGACCTAAATAAAATGCATTGGATTCGTCAAAATAAGCTCATCCTCAGCGCTATTTTGGCTCTACATCGACTACTATCACCACCTCATTACCACTTTCAAAATTTTTTACGAGACTTGGAAGAAACTCAATCGTATGTATAGGGGTGTAAATGGTCCGGTTCGGTTCGGTCCGGTCCATAAAATTTGTGGACCGATTCCATTCGGTCTAAGAATTCTCTCACCCTGGACCGGACCGAACAGGAGTTCGGTCCATATCGATCCGGTCCAATTCGGTCCAGGGGCGGTCCGGTCCGATCCAGGGGTACCCCATATGATTTAATGAGCTAAATTTAATCTAAAATTCTATAATGATCAAATTTTTTTTTGCCCAAATTTAACTACTATAAATTATAATATATTAATATTATAAGAGTATATATTATATATTAATATGTTAGTATATATTATATATTAAGTATATTAGTAAATTATAATTAATAACACTATAAATAATAATATGTTAATATTATAAGAGTATATATTATATATTAATATGTTAATATATATTATATATTAATATTAATATTATAATTTATATACTATTTTTATATATACATATATATATGTGGGGTTCGATCCGGTCCAGGGGGAGAAATCATTTGGACAGGACCGGACCGGAATTAATCGGTCCATGTAAAATTTGGACCGGACTAGACCGAATTCGATTCGGTCCGGTCCGGTCTCGGTCCGGGACAAACGATTCGATCCGGTCTTTTTACAGCCCTACGTATGTATACAAGTAAATCTCGAATCCGTGCCATGCAACTCAAGGAAGAGCTTACCTTAATCTGGCGAGGGAATCACATTATTCCCGACTAATTGCATGCTACGAAAGTCCTTGTCGACAAAATTGCTCTTATTGATCATCCCATCTCCGATGATGATATCATCTTGTATGTCCTTAATGGATTTAGCCCTAGTTTCAGGGAAATCGCAGCCCCGATTTGAACTCCAAGAAACCTCTCTAGCATTCAAAGAATTGCATGACCTCCTTGTAGGTCATGAGAACTACCTGCAGTGGCAGAGAGTGCGGCCCAACAATTAGTCACAACTACAAATTTCTCCCATCGCCAAAGGAACATGACGACTCCTCACCACAGGTCTTAGTTCAAGGGCTCATCTAAGCCAAATGGGCCGCAACGCTCCCAAGGCCCCTCTCACACATGCTACACCAAGGACTCTCACAAGCCCAATCAAAATTTGGGCAAGTCCAATCAATTGCGTTACCAACCAAAAATCTAGTATGACTCCTCACTGGTGACAAACTTATCCATTCATTTTGAGTATGATGGAATTGATGACGTGGGTTATTGGTAACAGGTCAAGTTTGGCTAACATATTGGCTCTTTGGCTTTTAATCACTCAAACGAACTTTATTTTATGAGATACACTCTGTCTTCCTAATATTTTAAAAAAAAAATCTCATATCTATTTATCATTTTATCACTTAGAATCACATTTTTTCTTAAATTTCACCCATATTATTTTATTGTGAATGATCAGATTATGAGGACAACCCTACTAAGAGATGCATGTGAAAATAGCGTTTACAATTTTCCAAACTCACTGGTGGCGACTTCTTTGAAAATGGTTGTGTGCATGAACGGATGTTGATTGATGTATGACACAAGCACCTTGGCCACCTCTCCCTTAAAATTGTTCACAGTTTTGTCAATTGTTTTTCTCTTTCTAGTTACAAAAAATAAAATAACATCATTGTGTGATTTGTGTTCTATCAATAAAGCACATCAACATTTTCAATCTACAAGTTTTCAAAATCATGCTCCTCTTGATCTTGTTTATAATGATGCTTGGGGGCCCATACATTGTATTGGTCTTCATGGTTCTCGCTGTTGACCATTACACAAAATAGAAACCGTGTGCAGTGAAATCTTCTATAAGCATGGCTAAAGTAATGGCCGCAGTTGTTTTTTTTTTTGGTTTGGGCGGCCGCGCGGGGGGGGGGGGAGCGCTTTGGTGCATGCAGTTGCAGACAGAATCCGAGTACTCCATCCAATAATATAAATAAGTAGTAGATGAGATGTGAGTGAGGTAGTTGATGTATATTCTGTGGCTCCTAACCTAGGAAATTAAGTGTGTTGATTAATCGGGAAGGAAGCAAGAGTAGGTGAAAGAAGATGGTGGAATTAATGGGTGTGGTGTGATGTGATGGAACTTCTTGGATGGAGTTAGTCAATCCAGCTAGAGCCTAGAAAGGTAGAAAACTCAAGATGAGGCCAGACAATTGTGGACCTATCGGGTGCCTCCTGGACTATCTGCGTGACGCTTGACCCACACACTCCATGTGCATGCCTCCCAGTCTTTTCTTTTCACACGCCATATAGTCTTTAATTTCTCGCACAAATAAATTGATTGACTCACACATGATATCTCCGCATGAGCCCGGCTAAACATGTCTCCATCCATTTATTTATCTTTCTTTTTTTTTTTTCTTTCGGGATTAATTCCTGATTTGTGGCCAACCGCTGATGCAGACAAAGCAACAAAAATCCATGCATATTTAATTCCAGTAGGCGATGATAATGGTTGATGATGTTAATCTAAAGTCCATCTACTACGACTACCACGGTTGATGCAGGTGCTCCAATAATACAATAAAATTAATACGGTTGAAGGCGCAAAAGGAGAGGTTAAGGCAGTGGCCTGCTGAGATATATATATATATATATATATACATATCCGGCCCTCGTAGTTGTAGTTGTAGACTTGTAGGACAGTTTTTGCTAGCTGCACAAGTTTAATTAATATTGTACATTAGGTAGCTAGCATCATCTTCTTGTGACATGAGCGATAAATCATCAGGGAATATGTGACTCTTGAGATGGTAACCCAAATGACAATGTTAATAGTTATGGCCCATATCCTGCTTGCCTTCTACCCAATTCTAAGTTTGAGAGTTATCTAACTTATCTTGGAGTGGTTTAACTTTATTAATTATTACTATTATTGCTATTATATATCAACCTCCCATGCCAAACTAAATTGTATTGTACACACTCATTCTGAGATTCGCTCTACTCATGAATGTTGGGATCCAATGACGGACATTGGCCAAAAACCCAACGAACATTTTACTTAACCTTTAAATTAAAGGCAAATTAGTGGAAGAGTGGGAGAAGGATTTGGTGCTGAGAATAAGCATTTTTTTTTTGTTTTTTTATGAAAAAATAAGCTAATAAGGATTAGGTGGGATCAGGTACCATAATCAAAATTCCCAGCAACTTTTCCTTCTACTTGATTCTGAAGTTTAACCCTCTTTGTTTGTCAGTTTCCTCAACGATAACAATGAAATGATGAAAAGAAAGCCAATAGATTAACCTAATTTAATTTGGCAATTATAGCCTCTCCCATCTGTATCTCTGTTCTCGATGACACATTCCAAGCGCCCAGGACTACAAAGCCCTTAAGACACAACCTCTCCCAATCTACAAATAACGCATCGAGTTAACTACTACTCTCTCTTCCCCTATCATCACCGCCCAAATGAATAATCCTCCTCCTGTTTCATGATCAATGAAACCTCTCGTCTTGTATTAACTTTAGGAACGTCATGGCCACGTCCGTTAAAGCGGAAATTAGGGAGGTAGTTCTGATGATGATCTATATATACCTTCCTAATTCATCGTACGTAGTTGTCATTAATTATGAGGTGTTGGTCTGACGAAGAAACGATTTCATTCTTGGTTTGGTTTCGAGAGGACTATTTGTGAATAAGAATCCAGGACGTTGTTTGTATTATTGATAGTTATCCCTCAAATGCTCAGACTATTAATTCACTGCCACTTCTCTTGTCCCAGTGACCAGCAATATTATATGCTTTTTTTTTTTTTTGCCCTTTTAGTTTTAAGTCCTTTATATATTACTAGTTAAGAGTCCTAATTAATAAACATTACCATAACTCAAAAGCAAATCCCACCTATCACTTTAGTTGAAAGCAGAATAATGAGATCCTATTAAACCAGGCCAAAAGAAGGACACCTAAAGCCCCTACTTTACTTCATTTTTCCTTTTCCTTCCTCCATTCACTGGCATCATCAAGGACAAAGTCCAAGCCTTATCTGGAGTTCTCCAGCAGCAGCCTTGTACAGCAGTTCAAGAACAGAAGGATCCGAAAACCAACAACTCGATCAGAGCTTTGTTCAAACATGACTGAGATGAAGTCTCTTCTTTCCGTCGCTTTTGTAGTCCGATTTACTGCTGAACAGCGTTGGAGTAACGAACTCACAACCCTATTTGCCTAACTAGTACTTCATCAAGCTGCAGACCGCAACAAGGCCTAATTTTCTGAAACCGAACCAAGATAGAGCTAGGGTTTAAGAATTCGGAGTTGAGCAATGGCGATAAGTCTTCATCATCGGCCGTCACACCGTCTCCTCCTGGATACAGAATCAAGCACGCCACCATCTAATGGAAGTAGTAGATCAAGCACCCGTGGGTCTTACGGTAGCGAGGCCAACTTCGATACGAACATGGTGATTATCCTAGCAGCCTTGCTTTGTGCATTAATATGCGCGCTGGGACTAAATTCAATTGTGCGTTGCGCTCTAAGATGTAGCCGTCGGTTTGCGTTTGAAACACCGGATGAGACTGCTGCACGTCTGGCTGCCACGGGCCTTAAAAGGAGTGCATTGCGTCAGATCCCCGTAGCTGTATACGGATCAGGGCTCAATATTCCGGCCACAGATTGTCCAATTTGCCTTGGCGAATTTGCGGATGGTGAGAAAGTTAGAGTGCTGCCAAAATGTAACCATGGGTTCCACGTAAGGTGTATAGACACTTGGTTGATGTCACACTCATCATGTCCAACTTGCCGGCAATCGTTGCTAGAACAGCCACGAGGTTCCGAAGGTGGGGATGCTGATGCTGATGCTGCTGGGAGTCGGCATGTAACAAATGCATCGGAAGGACATGGGGATCATGTGCCAATAGTTGTGGATGAGGTAAGTTGAGTCTTGAATTGCAAATATATATCTCGCGATCCTCCACCTTAATTTGCCCCGAACCAATTAATCGGAAGGAAATTATAGTAATATTTGTTTTAGATGGTAGCTAGCTAGTAATTATATTTTCTAATTTACATATTCATGTTAGCTTAGTGATAGTCATTATATATATCTATATATATATATTGTGCATAGAGAGGCGTCTTGCAATTTCACTTTCAGCATGCCTATCAAGGTTTCTGAGGCAAAAGTACTCATGTATCTGTTGTTTGGGATAAAGAACATAATTTGTATTGAACAGTTTGACGACGTTGTTTGCCTCTGATCTTCCACCTCCGATCCCTAGTTGCTCTCTATTAATCTGAATTATCCGCTTAATTATTTGTTTGAGGGCCGTACCGTGTTCATGATCATCGTTTGATGAATGATATTCTCTAAAGAAAACTAGAGTGTGTTTGTTGAATAGACAGACCTTGGTTTTGTAGAATGCAAGAACCAGCATTTGCATTCCACAAAAAAAGATATGAAATCATTCCGTGGTTACATCACAAAATAGGAAATATTCCATTCTTGAACCGAAAGCATAATAAGTAGGGGTAGCAATATGCAACACGACGTATTAACATGAAACGAATACGATATGATAAAAGTAGGTTAGTGTTTAGCCTTAACGAATTTCGGGTCAAATCGTGTCAACTCGTTAAGATACGATTTGATAATGGGTCAAACCCGTTATGACCCGTTAAAACTCGTTAAGACACGTTAAAAAATTTGAATTTACTTTTATACCCTTGACCTAAACTTTAAAAAATCTTAATTTAAAATTAGTTTTATACTCTTAGACACTTAGTTATCTCATTTAAGTACTTATTAAAAAATTATTAACGAGTTAACTCATTGTTATTTAATATGTTTGAGTTATAATTTTAATATTTTAAAATGTGTGGATCATATTTGTGTATTTATCATATTTTATAGTATACTACTTATTGAATTATAATTTTAAGATTGTAATTTATAATTAATTTTTTATGTTTTATAACTATTGTTTAAATTTTAATATTTGTATAAAATCAATTATGTTAAATTCAAACGGGTCACTAACGGGTTTGCGGGTTGAAACGTGTTAGATCGTGTTGTGTCGTGTCGTGTCATATAGTGTCAAAGGTCTTAACAGGTCGTGTTCTGTCAATCCGTTATCTTAACGGATCGTATTAGGATTGAAGTTTTTGACACGAAACTCTTAACGGGTCGTGTTCATGTTGACCCTTTAAGCATTATGTACACGCCCTGACACGACACGAACACGACTCGTTAACACGTTTTAACACTCCTAATAACAAGTCCATTGTAGGCATGAGAAGATTTATATATTTAATTAATGAGTAATTAATATAAATACAATTCTCAAATATACAAAGTCTCATTCACATTTTTTGAAAAAAAAATCGTCACACTAATAAAGAATTGTTTTTTTTATACTTATTTAAGTTAATATTTATATTTTTATAAAAACTTGTATGAACTTATCTAATTAGAATTTGTTCTCTTTTAATCATAATATGGCGCTAGAAATCCAAGAAGATAAGTCTTCACTTCAATTCAGGCATGCAGTGGCAAAAGCAATTTAATTTATTTATTTATTTTCAGTTTGCTATCACTCCTCCAAAGTGCAAACGAGGAGGAATCTCCACGTGCATGGCACGTGCCTTTCCTGGTCAATTATTATTCAAAGTGGTTTGCAACTTTGCATTGCCAACAAAAGTCAGATGAAAGGTGTTGATTCGTTCCTTTTTTATTTTTTTTTTTAAAAAAGGGTAGGGTTATTGGGCACAAAGGCATAATCTCCCTTTTCATGGTGGCAATATTCCCGTGTTGTCTAAAATGATACCACCCGTTTGGATATTAAGATATTGAAATTTGAGATGAGTTAAAAGAAAATTTAAATAATAATTAGTTGAGATAATAGAGTGAATTTTGTGAGATTTTTTAAGAATAAATTTAGATATATTTAAATGTTAAAATAGACTATAAAGTGAAGTTTCTTCTTATAAAAAAATACATACTAAAATAAATTTAGATATATTTATAAAAAATTACAAAAATTGTGAATCCTAAAATTGAGATAAATTTTAATAATTAAAAATTTAAGTATTTCAAATTTTAAATATTAAACTCAATTTAAAATTAGATGGATTGAAATCAATTCCAAACGGACCTAGCCACCTTGTGTCTGAGTCAGAATATTAATGTTGTCATGTTGACACCTTTCTAGTATGATCTTGTTTGGATTTAGGGATAAAATAAGATGAGTTTTGAAAGTTAAATAAAATATTATTTTTTTAATAATATTATTGTTTTAAAATTTAAAAAAATTAAATTGAGATTAAAAAAATTGAATTATTTATTATTTTTATATAAAATTTTAAAAAAATTATAATTAAGAGATTGAAATAAGTGGAGCTCATTTTTGAATTGAAACGGAGCCTAAAACTTTCATACCCATTATAGTTTTAACACTTTCACTCCTTCCTCCTCCACATAGAAAAAATCAGAAATACTCGAAAGAAACAAAAACCATAATACCATCTGGCTGAGAATGAGGAGTACTTGTACGTCCTAAGCAATAAAAATGACGAAAACATAATGCGGTTGAAAAGGCAAATATCCGGTTAAATGATAGTGGGAGTGGGAGAGAATGAGTTGGTACAAGAAAGGTCAGAAGAAATAATTAAATTTACTGTGAGTGTGAGGTCTACAGTTTTTTTTTTCGGTTTCTCTTAAAATAAGCATTATATAAATAAATTAAATAATTTATAAAAATACAAAATTCAATCAGATGAAAGTCTTCAATAATTATCCCAATTAATAAAAAAAAATCATATCATGCATGAACTACAAAATTACAAATAGACGCGTATAAGGTAATAAAATATGATAAATACTTGAGATTTTGATTTTGAGATCCATCTCGATTGATTTTTTTTATCTGAATTTTATGTAAGTAGTTTTATATAATATTATATATATTTTTTAAAAACATGAAAAAAAATATATTTTTTATATGATTTTTTTAATATCTTAAAATATTTTAACAAATATATAAAAAATTATAATATTATTTAAAAATATTTACTTAAAAATTATATAAAAGAATTTTTAAAAAATTAATATTTTAAAATTCCTACTGCATCCCCCATAGAATATATAAGTGATTGGAACATTTTATTTTTATGGAAGAGCATCATTGATGATTGGAAAGTGGAAACACACATCCCCCTTTCTCGTCGTTTGGACGTGATTGATGGAGTTATCAATTTAGAGATTTTTCCTTGATTCTGAAGATTGCGGCGAAGAATTTTATTTTTTAATTAGGATGGAAATGGAATAATTGGGAAGATTTGATGTTTGCATTGCATTTCGGTCTTTTTAAGACCAACGATAGGCCACTATAAACGCTGAAATGCCCACTAGGAGTAGGACTCATACGAGTGTTATAATGACAACACCGTCGTACCACTGTAGTACATAAGTTTGTTACGGATTGATCATTGATGGATTGCACCCATTTGACGTTACCACATTATCCTGAACTAAGCCCAATACAATATTTTCAGTGCCCACTTCAAGCCGAGTGGAACATTTTTTTTTTTTAAATATAAAAAAAGGGGTCATACTCATCAAGTAGCAGTTTATGTGACATAGGCAATCTTGGGCCTTTTTAGTGATCATTTGTGGTTTTGGTGGATCGCGTTTATTATCTAAAGAACTTTATTTCGAGACCAGAACCCAAATTTCAGATTATAATACCAACTTATAATCTGTTGTTTATTGAGATCAAAACAAAACTTTAAAATATATTTTAAATTTATTATTATATTATTTTAAATTTTTATATAAAATATAATAAAAAATTTAATTTTTTTAAATTTCAAAATACATTTTTCAAATCTCAAAACAAAATTAATATTAAAAAAATATATTACAATAATATTTTATTTTTTTTAACTTTTATCTCATCCTATCTTATCTCATTTCTGAAAACAAATCAGATTTTTTTAAGGAGTGAAAAGTTAACTACATTTATTAATAACAATCATTATAACTGAATTTAAAATATATATTATAAGTTAACTAATAATAATTTATAATTTTTTAATACATTAAAAATGATTGATATAATTTAATCTTGATTACAAATCTCTTTAAATCACTGTTTGAAAGACAGCTTAACCCTATTCAAGACATAATAATAATTAAAAAAGAAACTAAATCCCACACCCGTTTCATATCGGACCAGGGCTGGTCTTAAGTATACAACTAGATGGCTTTCACCGATATTTACTTCCAACTCAATAGTTAATTTCATGGCGTTGATCTGAGATGTTGATCGTAATCGAGTTTTAGATTTTCTCTGACTCATCCAAAGCACGAGTTTGAATTCACTTTCTTGGATTCACCCTTTCTATTTACTTGTTTACACCCCCCTTATATTCTGATTTTAATCTAAAATATTATTCTTCATTGAGAACAAAAATATGAGAGTTTTTTTTATTCACAAAATGATTTCATAAAAATAAATTTAAAAATTAACATAATTTGATATAATATTTTAAATTATAAATCTATTTTTATTGTAAAAATAAATCCAATGTATCATATAAAAATATGTTAATTTGTAAATTTATTTTTTATTTTTTAAGAAAATGACTCGTATATTGCTTGAATAAGCTTTCAACAGATGTTTAATATATTGAGAGAACTCCTCTACAAGCATGCTCTCATCAAAGAGTTCAAACGCGTTCTTAGCCAGGCAGTGGGCCAATGCATTAACTTGTCTTGGAACATGGATAATGGACCAATAGCTAACCCTGGTTAGAAGGATTTGGCATCTTGGAGGATTAGAGTAGCTGAGCTCGAGCTCCAGTTCTCTTCATTGCTCTGGATGGCCTTTACCACTAGTAGGGAGTCTCCCTCTAAGATTAAATTGGAGGAGAGTCCAAGTTCTAGGCATAAGGAGATGTTACGTAGAGCAGCGAGGGCCTCCCCTAGGAAGGAATCGGGAAACAGGCTGCGAGAACCACGTATGGAAGTGGTGACCCCTCCTTGCCAGTCGTGTATCAACTATCATCACCCTAATATCTAACTTACAGTTGGTCTTGTCTATGGCGACACCCCAATTGACTATGTAGAAGTTAGGAAGAGAGGCACCAGAAAGAAAGCGGGCCAGAGAGAGATCTTTGTAACGTTAACGCTCTTAATAGAAAATTATTATGATTGTATCATTTAATTTGGGCTACTGGGCTCGGACCCAACCTATAACTGGGTTTCTGTCTGGATCTGTTTTTTTCTTAATTCTTTTTCTGGGCATGGATAAAGCTATCCAACATCAAATTTCTGTTGGCACTCAGCAGCCAATAGAATCTCAAATGAGTAATGATATCAACAAAACACTCCTTATAATATTTTTTATAATATATTATTGTAAAGTGAGGTAAAATGAGAATATTTTTATAAAGTAATGTTGGGGCTAGTTTGGGAAGTGAGACGAGACGAAAATTTGTAAATAGTAGTAAAATGGTTTATGAATAGTAATAAAATAGTTTGAGTTGGATATTTTTTGGATTTTGAAAAAGAGAAAAAAAATTTTGAATAAAAAGTGTTATTAAATTAAAATATTGTAAGAATATCGTTTTATAATATTATTTTTTATTTGAAAATGTTATAAATGTTTTTTATTTTTTATTTGAAAGTTTGAAAATATTGTAATAATTAGTTTGAAAAAATTGTAAAGATTAGTTTGAAAATTCTGTATTTAAATTATGTTTGAAGATGAAATGAGATAAGACGAGAATTTTGTGTCTTACCTCATCATCCAAACCTGTCTAATTTTATAAAATATTTTACAATAATACATTTATTTTAAAACATAATTATGAAATGTGTTGCGAAAAATATTGTATATATATTATTTTTCATCTCGAATACATAATAACTACTTCAAATTAACATCCTATTTGTATTCTTCCATTTATTATCTTAAAACTTTGTTATACGCTATTTTTTGGAACTTTTATACTATCAAAGTTAGATGTCACCACCAACTTGAAGGCTATACAAAGATGAACTTTGGTACTATTATGAATAAGCAAAACAGAAAATGGGCGTAGGAGTAATGGCTATAGACCACATATGAGAGATTCTAATTGCTTTATGTGCTGCAAAGGATTTTATTGGACCGGAGAACTTGACTTAGCAAAATCTTATACATTATGGAGGGCCATCGAGTTATGCAGTGAGCTAAATGTTAGAGCATTAAAATTGGATTAATTAAATTTTTTGCACACATATCAATTTTTTTTTTTGTTATATTTGATTAAAAATGAGGAGAATAAAGTACGAGAAGAGAATAAAAATATTTTTTGTCTTCAAAAATAAATAGTAAGCCTTCAAAAATGAAAAATTTTGAAGAATTATTATTCACTTTTTAAAATAAAAAGTATTTTTATTTCTTTCTCTTACTTTTTTTCCTCATTTTTAATCAAACATGTCATTTTATATATATATATATATATGCAAATTTATACTTTTTGAAGGAAGATTTTGATTAATTTAATATCAATACTCTTAAGAAAGTCATATTTGAAGGTGATGCATAAAAATTAATATAAGACACAATATGATCTAAAGACTAGAATGAGAAGTGAGATTTATCTATAAAAATGGGAACAGTTTATCTAACTCATAAGCTAGCTAAGATGGCACTGCATATGGATTGAGAGATTTGCTAGGTTGAAGAGGGTCCAATTGAGATCAGTTCTATTGTAGAGAAAGAGATGCATTGTAACTGGCTTACATATGATGAATGAAATGAGAAAAATATTTTGAAGTTAAAAATAAAAAATAAAATAAAACGGAAGCCGCAGTTCAGGTTGTCATTCTTTGTTTTTAAAGAGTCCTATTAAATTCATAAAGTGATTTTTATAAAAAAATGTCTTATTAAATATAATATATTAAATTTATTTTATAATAAAATTAATTTTAGTATTTCACAATCTAATTCATAATAACAAGAGATGTCAATTTATGAGTTTGGTTTTATGTCATCGTTTTGGAATCAACTATTTTTCTTTGAAAATAAAGTTGGATGCAGGGGAGGTTGGGTACGTACGTGTGGAGGAAGGGGAGGTTGGGTACGTATGTTTGGATCGTTAGTTTTTTTTTTTTTTTTTTTTTTTTTTTAGCGGTTTGGTCCATTAATTGATATTGTTGGAGGTGTTTCATATTTATCTTAACTCTTATCTTAACCTTAATGTCATCAATTTGAAATTTTGAGTAGTACTATATTTATAAAGAAATTATATAAAAATAATTTTATAAATTGAAATGATTTTATCTAATTTGTTAAATTTATTTTATAATAAAAATAATCTTATAATTTAATTAAATATATCAAATTAAATCAATTTATATAATTATTTTATATAATTTGTTTGTAGTTACAATATTTTTTTTAATAAATATTTATTTAAAATAAATAAAGAATAATAGGACGCTGAATTTATGTGTATATATATAATTTATATTATAAGAATTTGTTATCATGATATGAGTCTACGAGGAGAGAAAAAGAGAGAGATAGTGAATGTGCTGAGGTGGAAGGTCGAGTGTGCTGAGGTGTAAGAGAGTCCTAAATGGATTGGTCAGGCTTTCCACGCGGCGAACGAATAGGGTGTGGCAGCCTTCGAACTGCATGCACTTTCCACGAGTTTCCACGTTCTTGTCACGGGTCTCACAAACAACCGTCATCTATGCAAAGGCATTCATAACACGAGAGTTTCTTAAGCTCGTGGAAAAACGTATTTACACGTTCTAGTTACACATGGGCCACGTGGTCCTGGAACCTAAATATTTACAAAAATAAATAAATAAGGAAATTTCGAAGAAGCAGGATTATATCAGGATTAGGAATTCAGCAAAGACGTGCTCTGTTCTGACCCAATCTTGACCGTCCAAAATCAACTCCATCCTTCTCAACATAAAAATCCACCATTTATCTGACGATCCTTATTTTAAAGCGCTGATGCTCGCAAATACAAAATTCCAACTAGGAGTTGCTTTCTAAATAGCAAGACAGACGAAACACTCCAACAAGCAATCCAGCCTTTCTTTTCCCCTTGGCCATCCATTCCCTTCCGATGGCTTCCTCCTCCTCTCTGAGCTTTCGTTCCGTTTCCATCGGAATCTCCGTCGTTCATTCATCCATGAACACAATCATCGGAATCAGAATGCTCGACCTCCGTCCTCCTTGATGATGCCTAACCGCACGGAATCCGCCGCCGTAAAAGGAAGAATAACAACGATGGCGACGTCGACCAAGATTACTCATTTCAACAAAGTTCAGACTCGAGATCACGGCATCGGCGCGAAGATCTCTGGTGAAAACCTAGACCAGTGGATGCGAGAATCGGTGGTAGACATCGTGAAGAACCTACGCCAAGCGCCGCTGCTGGTGCAAGTGTATGAGGAGATCAATGAGAAATTAGACGGGGCGCAGACGAGGTTGGAGACGGAAAAGGCGGTGAAGGAGAAGTGGGCGGCGGTGAAGGGTAGATGGGAGGGAGGAGAGACTCCGTTGCCACAAGGGGTAATATTCGTGGAAGAGCTTGGAGAGGAGCAGGAGGAGGAGGAGAGGGAGAGAAATTCAAGTACGAAGGCGTGGGGGATAGTGGTGCAGGGGAGGGCGGCGGAGTGTGGACCCGTGTGTTATTTGTTGAAGACGAGCAGGGTGAGGGGATTGGGATCGATGTGTTGCACACATTTTTGTTTGGCGAAAGTGAAGGGGTTCAAGGAAACCGCTGAGTCCCAGCTCAAGAATTGTTGGTTGGTGCAACCTGCGTTCTCGTCTACCAACTCGTGAATTTCCATGGCTGCCGATCCACAACTATATACATAGAAATTGATTAATTGATTTTTAAAGGGAGATCCATAATCCATTCGCGGGTTCATCAATTGCAATCTATATATATATATATATATATATATATGTATGTTAGTGTAAATTACTTCTCAAGGAAAACCACCAGTGAAGTAATTGGTGGTGTAAATCTAATGTTTCACTGCAGTTAAGTTTATTTTATTTTCAAAAAATTGCTTATGTGTCAATTTGTGATTGGCAGGTGTACACCCATTCCTATTGAAGCTTTTCTCATTTTGCCCTCCTTCACGCTATAGTTAACGGTGGCCATAAATTATAACATAATTACGTAAAATCCTTAATAATAGTCAGAGTTGAGGGTGATTATCCGTCAGAAGTACGTATACAAAATATTATATAAATATATATAAAGAAATAAGTATATTTTATTTGAAAAACTCAAAATATATTTAATTTAATAAATAAAATCTGACATATAATACTTCTAACTTCTAAGCATGAACTATGATGAATTTTTAAAAGAAAACTCGACGCCGTCTATGGTACCACCTTGGGGTCTAGAGAAAGCTTCCATTATCAAGTTGCTATAGTTAACGGTGGCAATCCTCTTTGCTGCTTTCAAAGCTAATAAGAGATTTTAGTATTCGGTAATATGAATGTATTGCTAGTCTCTTAGTCTGATTTATTTTTAGAAATAAGATGAGATGAAATAAAAATTAAAAATATATATATATTATTATAAAATATTTTTTTAATATTAATTTTGTTTTGAAATTTGAAAAAAATAATTTTTTTATTATATTTTATATAAAAATTTAAAAAATATAATAATATATTTAAGATATATTTTAAATTTTAATTTTATTTCCGTAAACAAACAAGTTCTTTCTCTATCAATTATGTCTTGAATGTTTGTTAAGCTCTTTTATGCACGAAGTGAGACTGACATCCGGCCCAATCTAAAAGATAAAAAAAAAAAAAAAAAAAAAAAAAAGAAAGATCGGATCGAATGATTATTCGGTTCAATAATTTTACTGGTCCATTTTCGTGTAACTTTTTAGATCGTATCGAATTACCGATTGAATGGTATATATATTTTTTGAAATATATTTATATATATATAATAGATTATTTTATATAATAATTATATAAATTAATTGCGAGTTTTATCCAATAGATTATTATGGAACATATATACAATAAAATTATTAAAATTTATAAATCATATATAAAATGTTGAAGAGATCGATTTATTTTAATTTTATTAATTTAAAATCTTTTTGTATTAATTTTTTTGTCAAAAGTATAAAAAAATATTTATGAGCTAAATCGGATCGAATGGATCAATAGCTAATGGATCAGTCAGACAAAAATGATAAATCGAAACTTTTTGCCCTAGACCAACTGATTATACTCCTACCAACTTGTAACGTTTTTTTTTTAGCATTTTTTTTTGTAAGAAATAAATATTATAAATATTAGAATGATTACAAGATACAACAGTTAACAGAATAGTTGGCCTCAACACGCAATTCAAACTAATAAATACAATACTACACATAAAAGAAGAGTTCTACGATCAAAAGCTTGACAAGAACCCAATTCTCATTAAGAGAGAGATCGTTAAAAGCAGTTTTAAAACAATTCGATAAACAGATTGTCAAACTATAATTAAAAGTTGCAGTAGAGAAATTTGCGCTGCACTTTATTGGTTTGGACTGGCTGTAAGAGACTTCTACTACTTCTTTTTTGTGATCCTTGATTAGGAAAAACGAAAACATAAGCAAATAGCAAGTAGGAAGGCTGTCGAGTTGCCGGAGGTTGATGGTGGGCGACTAAGCTACGCTTGGGAAGATTTTGATCATCGGACCTAAAGGGACCGAGGCCACCAGTTCCATTGGTGTCACGCGTGACCGTTGTAGAACACCCTTCATGCGTCAACGCGTGGATCTCACATGGGTTAAGATCTATGCTTGCAATGCATATGTCATTTCAATCGAAAAGATTCTTCGATCGACTGAAAGATCGGCAGTTGGAAACTCTTACGATGTCACGCATGTTGGTTGTACAGCTTTGAAATTGGCTACTCTCCTTGTTATAAATGAAAACAATGAAAAAAGTTTTAAAAACAATAAGAAAATACATATTAGAGGAGGAAAGAGGGAGCCAAAGCTTCACCCCTCCTCTAAGAAGAAAAAAAGTGAGGGGGTTTTAGTGATTTCCTGAGAGGAAATCACTGATTTGAGAGAAATAATAGAGTCGAAGCTCCACCCCTTTTCAATGTTCCGTAAATCCTTACTAACTTGTACGGTTGATTAAGCAATGTTGATGATAGGGTTAATATGCTTCTACTACCATTTTGGGTGTATTTGAAATTTTTATCTTTTTATTAATTTCTTGTAGGTATGTTTCAACATCCTTAATTATTAAGGAAATTTGATAAAAATATATATTTTTACTAATAATCAATGTAACAAAAATAAATAAATAAATAGACCGTAGGAGGGTAGTAAGCTTTTCACTTTTCAGTATCTATTAAGCAATGAGATGCCTGATTTTGCGAATCAAAGTGTGTGCCTCACACGTTCCTCTTTCTTATTTGAGTATTTGGTTTAAAAAGTAAGTTTTTAAGGAATCAATATTTGAACGATATCCTTGCACTTATATTATTATTCTTTTGCCATTCATTTTTTTTTTCTTTTGCTCTTTGGATTTGGATTAAAAATATCATATCATGACACTCTTCAAACTTCAATTAAAAATAAATTCAATCTTAATATAAAACTTTAAAGAACTATAAGTTTGATATTTCCTTATAATTTACAATATGTATGTCACAATAAAGTGCTGGGTAAAATGGACTTTTTTTTATGACAATTTTTTTGATACTGAAAGAGTAAAAGAAGGCCACTTTTTATAGAATTAAATTTATTTATAACTAAATTACATGATTATATTGGTCAACTGAATTAATAATCTTCTAAATTATGCGATAATATCATATTTTGAAATTTTTAATCCAAATTCAAAGAGAAAAAATAAACTTGATAGTAAAACAGTATTAAAAGAAATTAATTTCCAATCATAATGGCATTACCCTTTACAAAGTCAGTACTTTTGCTGAAATGTTAGCTGGTTAGTCTTGTTTGTTTTGAGAGATGAGATCAAAAACTTAAACACATCTCAAATTTATCATTATACTTTTTAAAATTTCTATACAAAATATAATAAAAAATTCAACTTTTTTAAATTCTTATACAACTTTTTTAAATTATCATACAAAACTAATATTAAAAAAATATCTTACAACAATATTTTATTTTATTTTTTCATTTTTATCTCATCTCATCTCAGAAAACAAACAAGACTATTGAGACAGAGACAACAAATATTGTCTCAATACGCCGCCTTAATTAGCTAATTCTAAATCTTTAGATCTCATTTGTGACTTAGATTGAATTGAGATCAATTTAATTTAGTTAAATGTTAAGTTGAATTTAATATCCAAATACTCAATTACTTTTAAATTATTAAATTCATCTCAATTCAAAATTTTTTTATACTTGAAAATAATAATCTTTTTCAACTTAACACATCTTTACATGTGAGACTAACAATCTTTTTTAACTTTTAATAAATATATACATTTAAAACTATCTTAATATTTAAATAAATCTAAATTGTTCCTATAAAACTCATATCACCATCTCGATTTACTATTATTCTTAAAATGATTGAATTTTCCATTTTGTATAGGGGAGAAGCATTTTCCTTTTGTATGAATCTATCTCATTTCATTTTATTTCGTTTCATCATTATAATTTTAATAAATTATTATACAAAATATAATAAATAATTTTACTTTTTCAAAATTATAAAATTATAAAATAATAATAATATTAAAAATAATAGTCTAATATATATATATATTTTCTAATGTTTGATTTTAATAAAAAATCATTTTATCTTATTATCCAAATAATCTATTAAATTGACTTGATCGAAGACTATCAATTTTACCTTATCTTATTTTATTACATGAGTCTCAAAAAATTACTTCTATTTAGAATGCTTTGTGGAGGTACATATATGAACATCGGTAGAATTGTGATACATGTTAGTACGGTACTTTGAAGAAAATCCTTCGAAAAATAATAAGATTAATGGTAGAACTTCACAAAGCACCAATGATTTTATTTAATAAGAGTCGAAAAAAATGAGATTATGTATGTCATTGTAGCACTTAATAATGATTATACAAGATTCTAATTAGAATCTTTTTACATTTGCTCCTGTTGTTTGTCATTTTATATAAAAGATCTTTTCATGTTATAACATTTAAATTTGAGGGTGAGGAAGTAATATTGTTTTTCTTTTTTAAAAAAATAGAGAAAAAAGAGGAAGGAATATTGTTTGATTTTCAATGCCTTATCACTTTCAATGAATACGTGGATCAATGTATATGAATATAATGTTCTTGCTAATATATATTCACCCATCGAGTTATGAACATGGACTTTCTGAACATTTCTGAACATTCATGTACGAATAACTAATGAAAATGAAGAACTATAAGGAGACGATCATTTTTACAACTTCGTTTCAAATATAAATTATTTTTATAAAACAGCGTATAAATATTATAAAATGTATTTTATAAATTATTATCCATTTTAAACATACTAGTAAAACAGATGATAGAGTACTTTAAAAACATCAAAACAAAGCAAAAAAGAAAAAGAAAAAGAAAAACAGAGGAGGAACCAAGTTGAGCAGACTCCATGACAAAGGTGCAGCACCATCTTCCAATGCAAGACGAGCCAAGAAATCTGCCGATGCATTTCCTTGCCAATAAATGTGACAAACAGTGAAGCATTTTCCTCTTAGCATACCCATAAGTTCCTCCCAATATTCCTCCAGATACCAAATGGGACATTTATCCAACCTAAACCAGTTCACTACAAGCATAGAGTCTAACTCTATTTCCACATTGTTCAGACCAAGTTGGCAAATAATTCTCACCCCCTCAGCAACAAGGCCATGAATTCTGCATAGTTGTTTGTCCCATTTCCTAGAGGAAAAGAAAAGGCTTTAATTAAATTGTCGTTTGCATCACGTAAGATACCCCCTACCCCTGCATTTCCTGGATTTCCCCTTCTGCTTCCATCAACATTCAATTTATTCCACCTTTCTTAGGACGAATCCATTTTACAACTTGCATTTGTTTCCCACTTGAAACTCTTGGTTGAATATTCAAATCAGCTAGAAGCCTCTCATCTTGCAAAGAAAAATTCTGATTAACCCGAATTCAAATTCTGCCATTGATTCTTGCAATCCAGAACTTTATACTATTCCAAGTCTCCTCAACCGATTCGACTTTGCTTTCCATTCTAGCTCTACACCTCCGAAGCCAAAGATGCCAAGTTACGATAATAGGAATAATGCCAAACAACTGTGTCCTCTTGTTGATTTCTTTGAAGCTCGATGACACCAAGTATATACTATTCCTGTCCCAAGTGTTAAAATCAGTCCTCAACATTCCCATTTGACTAGTGCATTTCCTCCATATGTTCTTAGCCACGTCACCTAAAGCTAGAACATGGTTCAGATCTTCATAGGCCCCTTCAGCATAAACAAATATCACAGTTAGATACAATGGAAATACCAGTTTTACGTATTCTATCATCCAAACTAAGTGCATTATTAATTAAACACTTCCACATAATAATACTCATCTTCTTTGGAAGGCACGGATGCCATATCCAATTATCCCATCTTATTTTAGAAGCTCTTACTCTTATACTTTCCCAAGCTAGCGCTCGAAGTAGTAAAATTTCCATCCTCCTAATTACCCACCCAAACCAACCTATCTGCACCTTCTTTACGCCTGCACATGGAATTAACAATGTCTTGAGTTTTTAGAGGACCTACCATCTGGCATAATAGATCCAAATCCCAGCCATCATCCAACCAACATTCTTTCAATTTCAGTCGAGGCAAAGTCACCGGACAACTAGCTGCTACAGCTTCCTCTCTTAACCATTTGTCAAACCAAAAGGAAATGTCTCCCTCCTTTGGTTTCCATTTTGAATGTTCAAAAATATCCGGGATGCATTTTAACATGTACATCTTCCAAAATCGAGATCCTTTATCGGAAGGTAAAAGAGATATATGACCATCTTTTACATATTTAGACTTAAAAGAACCGAGACCACAAGGAATCCACTGTTAGCAACTTCCAGGCCAGCTTCATATGTAAAGATTTTTGGACATCTTGAAAATTACGAAGTCCAATACCTCCCTCACTAGTAGGTAGACACATCGACTCCCATCCTTTCCAATGCTTCTTTGGTTTGCTTATATCCTTATATCCCCAAAAGAAATTACTCAAAAATCGATTAAGACATACACTAACCGACTTACCACTTAGATATTAATTAAGCTATGTGAAATTAACTTACCACTTAGATAGTCTACTTGACGTGGTTAATTGGTTAATTTATGAAATATAAATATATATATATTTATTTAAAACGAAAGAGCATCCAAAAATATAAAAAGAGTAAGATTAAGGTGTGGTTTGGATATTGAGTTGAGATGAGATGAAAGTTGAATAAAATATTATTGAAATATTTCTTTTTAAATGAAAATGTAAGATTATAAGAAAAAATTTGGAGAGAGACATTTTTAAGTATATTGAAGTTTCAAAAAACAATTAGAGAGCATAGAGAAATTATAAATTTTTTGAGGAGGATCATTCTCTCTCTCTATATATATATAGTCTATATAGAATTATGTATAAAATCTAAAAGATATTTTGTGTTTTACTATAAAAAAATCAAAAATCAAAAATCAAAAATCAAAACAACATACAAAATGGGTAAAAAGAAATTAGAATTTTAGATTCCATTAAGGTTGAGAAATGATCTTAACTTATCTCATCTTACAATTACAACTTTTCCAAATTCGTATATAAAATATAATAAATAAATAATTAACTTTTTTAAAATTAAAATTAAAACTAAGTTTAGGAGAAAGAATAAATTTATTAATATGGATCTTAAGTTATTCAATATTGGACTTCTTAATATGAGGCTCAAAATAAAATATAAGAAAAATAATTTAAGGTCGATGATCTTTTTGAAAAATGGTTAGGAAATTTTATCCTATAAATTTTATCGAGTAAGAAAAAAAATATTTAAAATCTCAATTATAACATTATATATTTAATGTGATGTGAAAATATCTAAAATTTGCATGAAATCTAATAAAGCAGCGTATATACAAGAATAAAAAATGACATTCATCTAAAAAATTCCTTGATAATTTATATGAAGAAAATAATTTTTAAATATTTCATTACAAAAATAATAATAGATGAAATTTTATTCCATGAACATTATCCTCATAATTCTTAAACATATATTAAGTTGCATTTTAGGATTTATTTCTATGTATATGTATCAATTTACCAATATATAATTTTATATGTAGTTATATTTTTATGATTTTTCAATAACCTTTTATTTAACATAAGATAAATAATGTTTGCAATTTTAAAGTGTGCAAGTTCTATGCACAACCTTTGAAAAAAATATAATTCATGAAAAAAAATATGATGTATCATTAAAAATTAATTTTACATGTGGCTCCTTTATTTACTTACTTTTTATAAAAGTAGCAAGATTTGTATATTTTAAAATTGTATCTAAAGTACAAAAGTTTATTCCCTAAACACAATTACTGATTCCGCTACTAGATATGCCACGTTAAGATCGGGACAATCATTAAGATAAGTTTTAGATGAGAAAGTATAATTATTCATATTTCTTTCATTTCTATATATATATATATATATATATATATATATATAAATGCAAGTATGTAAGGTGGTAGGAAGATAGGAGGCGGGATTATAATTTTTGAGGCCAACATCGTTTATTTGAAGCATGCAAGAAACCATATGAGCAATGATAGCTATTAGAGTATTTTTATTGGATTGGTTAAAAAATATTTTTTAAAAAGTATAATTTTGTACAAATATTAAAAAATTTTGATCATATTTAACTTGGTAATTGTTGGACGAAATTTTAGCTTTATTATTTACAAAAAGTACTTTTATTCTCATTCTCTATAAATTTTATTGTCATATTTGATCCAATATGATTAAAATTTTTTAATATTTGTATAAAATTATACTTTTTAACAAATAATTTTTAACCAATCCAATAAGTTAGCCTTCCAACCGAATTACGATCTATTTACAATTCTTAATAATAATATTTAAATTATGGGTGATATTTTTTGTTAATAGGTTGCATTCATAATAGATTAGGTCAAATATGTTATATGATATGGGTCAATTCGATTGTAATCCCGTTAAATTTAATTGGTTAGATTTCTAAATCTTAATACAAACTATTAAAATAATAAGTTGGCACGATTTGACTTATTATAAATTACCTGAAAATATATCTATCTGGCTCAAACACATTTTTAACCCATATAAGTGAATTTTTTTTAGATGTCAATGAGTTGGATTGATCAAAATAATTTATTGACCTGATTAATATAATTTTATATCAAAATTTTTAAAATCACGATATCTCCAAAAAATATAAAGATAACTATATAAGTTTAAAATTATAATCTAAAACACCAAAGTTACAATCCAAATAAAGCACGAGAGGCGGTCGTAATTCATGAAAATTGAGAGAGTTAGAAAATATGAAATAGGATTACGGTACTTTTGTTTTTATGTTAAAAGTATATCATTTTAATTTGAGTAAAGAACTTAACGAGTTTAAATGGATCACCAATATGTTAAAAAGATTGATCAGCTAATGATCCGTTAATAAATTGTGTCGTAATGTGTCAATCTATTTTGATCTGAATCCATTAACACCAACAAACTTGTTAAGAGCATTCTTATTGATTTATGCATATGCAAAGTTATAATTGTATAATATAAGCTTAAATTATCTACATTGGAATATGCATATTCAAATATTTGGATATCTATAAATAGTAATTATGAAAGCTTGAAGAGTCATTACTTAAGTATAAAAATATATTTTATTATTTTTCCTCTCTCCTTCCACCTATAAAAATATGATTTATAAATTTATATATAAAAGAAATATGATTTATATATATGTAAATTATATATAAATCATATATATGTTAATGAAATGCATCCCATGTATATATATACATATACATATATATATATATGCATTCCAGTTTATATATATATATATATGTATATATATGTTAACAAATTATCGAAATTAGAATAAAAGAATATTTTATTATTATTTTGTCTTAAATTTACATAAATTAATGTGGAAGTTTTGCTTGAATGATAAAATAAATCTTAAAAAAAATGATTTTACATATGAATGTGCATAACCAATCAGAATGCTCTAATTCGTATCATTTACGTATTAGATCTACATATTACCAGTTTCCAACTCACCACACCTAATTTAAACCATCAAATCAAACTAAAAGCAAAACTAAAATTTTAAAAAATATATTACTTTAATCTATGGACTATAGAGCCAGAGAATACATACGTGCGGCATGTGTGGGAAGTCCCTCCAAAACCCTGGTATTTGAATTTGAAAAGGCTTCAACGTTGCTCATGGTACTCAACATTTGAGTCTTTAACATGCGATGCGAGAACCTTGTAGGAAGACAGCCTCCTGTAACCAGAACAGAGAACCTTGCTCCTTTTGCCTTAGCAAAACTTGCACGCGCGATCCCCTCTCTCTGGCCTCTGCAAATTCAAATCCTATTGTTTTAACCCTCAAAATTCCAAAGGAGATCTATTCTCCTACCCCTTAAAAGCCCTAATACACAATTAAATTCTTTCAGTTCAATCTCGTCCCCCCGTACAATAACGGCAAAGATTCACAGTTATTCTTTATTAATTTGACATTTCTTGTCGAATTCTCAGACCCATGAGTTACATTTGTTGGTTCTGGTAAAAGGGTAAGCGCCGTACATCTCATATCCAAAGATACAATGGAGGACCAACTCCATTCGTTTTTCATACCCAGATCGGATTCAAAGGTTGGCTGCACTTCTCTTGGTTTCTTTTGAGAGCAATTTGTCCTGATTTATACACATTTCTATACTCTAAATATTGTGTGTGCGTCTGAATTTTTTTAAAAATTTGTTTTAAGATTATGGGTGAGAAGCGGAGTAGTGCCGGATTGGGAAATAAAGATGATTCTGCTCGTGGGCGCGTCAAAATGCGAGATCTTGAATCCGTGTGTCGGTCTGAAGGTGAGTTTGTTTTATTTTTATACTGGTGATCTGAAGGCGAGGTATCATTAAAGCCTTCGAGTTTTATCGTTGCTGTTGGATGTTAAAGGAGATCCTGAGGTTTTGAATGGTTAGGATTGAGTATGGCGTGTAATTTTGATCGCGGTTCGTTCATTGACAATTTCCTCTGGCTCCATTTTGGTTGATGCTTTATCGTTTTCTTTTCTTCTGATTATGCATTAATACGTATGGTCATGGAGTCCAGATGAAGCACTGGTGCAACTAAGCATCGTGTAACTAAAATGAAATTGAAATAAAAAACAAAAAAGAATAAATCGCAGATAATAATTTAGGCACACTTGGTCTGGTTTTTGAACGCATTATAATTTGTCAATGCATGTACCCGTCAATTTCTCTCTCAAACTTTGTGAAAGCTTCTTTTTTTCCCCTTTTAAGTAGAAACCTCCTATTTGAAACTGGTTTTAACTTCAATGGTTGTTAATGTCTATGCCACAGGAATCAATACCCATTATAAGAAATCATTGAAAAACAAAGAATCCAGTGATCAATTTCAATTTGGTGAAGATCAAGAGATGTCCCAAGTTACCGAGGTGCCTGTAACTTTGGATTTAGATGCTTCTCAAGCGGAGAAAAATGGAAGGAACTCATTTCCATTAGCGGTTAATCTTGCTCCTAAACCACTGGATCTCAATTCTGAAGTTTGTGCTGCTGAAGATTCGGCATGTGGTGATGGTCAGAAGTGTGCTGAGAATTCTAATCCACCGTCTTTGTACAGGAAGCGTGAGAGAGTGCACGATGGTGAATGCCTAACCTCAAGGGGCATTGGGTTCGATCTTAATGCAGAAGATGTCTCTAGTTCATTGAGTCCGGAGACATCACGTTATCCTTCCAAAATTCATGGCCAGTTGAAGTCGAGAGATGTTTCTGATTGTGAGAGTTCTTTGGGACCGTTGGAAGAGAAAGATCCAAAGCGACGTTGGGAGGAGATGAAGCAAAATGGTTTTCTCTCATCTTCTTACGGAGGCATACCAATGCCAAAGCAACGTGTGAAGAAAAGTAAAAATGACATGATCAAGAAAAGGATGGAGCTTGCGAAGAGAGAACAAATTGACCGGTTTACTAAGATTGCTGCGCCAAGCGGGCTGCTCAACGATTTGAACCCTGGGATTATAAACCACGTGAGAAACAGAAAACAGGTCCACTCAATTATAGAGGCCCTCGTAAGGTCTGAGCAACTCGAAAATGGAAACATTAGAAGGAAACAAACAGCTCATCAGAGAAGTGGCACTACAGAATCTGGCAACAAAATGGACTCAGAAAACATTAATGATTCAAGAATAAATCCAGTCACTTTTTCTCATGAAGATGGAAATTTAAATACTTTATCTGGGATCAGGCAGTCAGGAGTATATACTATGCCAATGAATAAATATTCTCAGTCGATTGTAGAGGGTAAATGTGGACGTAATGAGCAAAGCAGGGTAGAGAGGGTGTGTGGTAAAAGTCATATCTCACACTTCGCCCCTCTCAGTGAAGATACTACACTCGAGCTTAAAGTGTCATCTTTATCTCAGGCATATGAGAATGCTAGCTCCTCATCTAACGAGGATTCGGCAAACTTTGCCAGCACTGTAAAAGGTTATCATATTATTTCTTTGATTCCTTTTGCTTCTTTGGTTGCTTTAAATGTTTACCACCCTCTTTATTCCGTTTTCACACAATTTTATTGGAAAAAGGTAGAACGGTCAGAAAAAAAAAAAAAAAAACCCTTGTATGTTGGGCATGGTAGTTGTCTGATGGACGTAAGAAAATTTACGTTCTTAGCACATTGTAGAAGAAGAAAACGGTGATAGTTACTGAAGTAGGACTGAAGACAAGGTGATACATTCATAAATAAACATCATTAAAGATGGGTTCAATAGAACAACGAGAAAGAAACAGAACCTGAGCTTATATGAATGCTTTTCTTTCTTTTCAGCTGCTAGTGTTGCTTCCCAATGGTTGGAACTTCTTAATCAAGACATTCAAGGACGTCTTTTGGGTATGCTATTTTATTTACGTCATTTTGCGAGGTTGTTGGCCGGCGTTTTCCTCACATTTATTTGGTAATGTATGTTGTTCTGTACATGCAGCATTGCGACGTAGTAAGAAGAGAGTTCGAGCTGTAATTATTACAGAGTTGCCATTTTTGTTATCAAAAGAATTCGCATCTAGTCAGGTGAATACCCCACATGTAATGAAAGATTCCATTGATGAATTTTCAAATAGTGCAACTGCAGACATGCATCGAGAAAGATGGAACACGCTGTTTGAACAGATGGAAAAAGCTCTTTCTGAAGAAGAGAAACAGCTTGTGAGTACATGAAAGAATTTTTTCTGTTGCACTTGCAATTTAAAGATATTCTGACCGTATGTGAAATGATAAAAATCCTGGCCTCATTATGTGTGATGTGACATGTATACAAAATCTAACTAAAGTGATTCTTTTCCCCAATTAACGAGAAGAAATACTTCATCATATTTTTACCTATTTTTGTGTCTTTCATCATTTTATTTTGCACTTGGGTGCGTGTGCCCGTCAAGCGAAAATTCAAAACTAGCTTTCTGGCTTATTAAGTGCTTATAATTCATCTGGACTTCGTGATAGCCTAGAAACTTGTCTCCTTTTTTACATTTAAATTTCTCTGTAGAAGGTTTTGTAAGGCTTGGAGTTATCGGATTTCACGATCATGAATTTCAGGAATGTTGGTTGAAACAAGTAAAAGAAATGCAGCTGCATTGTGAACAGGGGCTGCAACATGTCAACTGGAATGCGGCATTTGGTCTAAAACAGTTGGGAACATCAGAAAGTGACTCCAGGTAAAAATTTGGCGTAGTTGCTGCTGCCATCGTCAACCTATTATAGTCATGGATAAATCCTTGCAAACGGTTTGTCATATTATTTATAATTACAGTCAATGTGTGCAACTGCCATTTGTTCTCTAAGAAAAGTAGCTGTTCTAATTCAGTTAGGTTACTTATTCTCATGAGCATTTTTGGGAATGAGGGAAAAGGAGAAAGAGAATCCAGTCTACGAAAGATATTATTTGGGTTTGTAACACATTTCTGTTCTGAAGTTAGAAAGGTGACAAACATAATAGTCCTACTCAGCAAATTTTTTCTGCCATCGCATCAATTCTGAAGTTGCATTTCAGAGATAAGACCGGGGCAACTGATAAAAAAAAAGTAGTTTTTGTTTTTTGTCTGGAGAAAGAGTAGATGGTGCTTTATTTACATTCACATTGTTTCCTGCAAATTTCACTTTGAACCCTATGGTTCCAGGGTCCAGTGGGATTTCGAATTTCTTTTTTCACTGAAAACATGTTGAGTCACTAATGAAACCAAACCTAAGGAGTAAGAGTTCTCCTTATGCTATGTCAGTCAAAATATGTTTCCAGTTGGTGTTAAAAAGTGTAGTTATGGCTTTCTTCTCCTTTTGCAATTTTGGTTTTGCATTAGAGCTCCCTTCAAATATTATTACTTCAATTTGCCACCCTCTCTTCTATCTGATTTCGTTAATTTGTCTGAGCTTTTCAAAGACCCTCAGGTAAAATAAAAAATGCGTCGTTGAAATTCTTTAGTCAATTGCATTTTTTCGTTTGCTTGCATGAACAATGTCTCTTTATTGTTCTCTCTAATAACATTCTAGACAGGGTTTCCACATAGTTGTCATCAGGATGCTGTAAGTTCTCTCTAGCAGGTTTCTTGTGCCTTCGATTGTTGTCCATGGACAGCATATTGGCATAGTAGTGATTTGTGCATCTAGAAAGGTGTTAGTGCGTGCATACATGTGTGAGAATTACTAAAACTTTGTGCATTTTGACGTCCTTCTAGGTATAAGCTATGGTTTCATAAAGAAGTGCACATTTAGCAAAATTAGGGATTGATATAACTAGGGAAATTAGGTCCTGGCAAAGGTGTGCCTCTTGGTACACTACTCCAGGCTACTCCTTTTTTTCTGAATGTCAACAAATTCCCTGGCATTGGCTTCTTAAAGTTAAAAAGTTTGGAGCATTCATGTATGTGGACCTCTCATGGAATTGGAACCCACCCTGGTCTCACGTAGATCCCCCGTACAATTTGCCTGCTCGTATCCTTGTATTATATGATTTCTAAGAACAAGCATTGGAGGAGATATTGGCCCCAGAGAACCCACTAACATGCTAAGCTTTAATGTCCTTGCAGATCAAGACAAGTGGATGGCTCAGACAGGGAACTAGCTGTTATGGCTGCTGCAGCTTCCATTTACTCGACGTCCAATTTCCTGTTGTCAGAGAATGTATCATGTTTCTGATTTTAACAAGTCCCTTTTCCCCTGTCTAATTATATTTACTGGCCTTGATTAACCTCCATGTGCATTTAAGTAGTGATTGGGAGCACTCAATGGAAGGTTCTGCTGAGTTGTTAACCTGTAACGTTATAAGCGGACTTTTTTTTTGATCTTTTGGGACAGACTACTTACTTTCTATACCTTATGAGGGTAGTGGCTGTATCTGATACTTAACTGATGAATTAAAACGGTTGTGAGAATATTCTTTTCTCCCTCAGTTATAGACATAGGACAGACATGAGTTGGTGAATCTGGGGTTTTTGATGCCCTTCTCTTGGCAATTCTTTTTTGTACCGAAAATTCCTCTTCATGATGGGTTTCTGTTACGAGGATTTCACTTGATCCTTGGCCATTGCTAGCTTTTTATCGGTTTGTTTGGTGGCAAACATCTTAAATCATCATTGCAGAGAGTGTTCCTTGAAAAATATGCTGGAAAACAAAAATTTGGTACTTGAATCTAGTCCTAGGTGGCAAACAACCATCTTATCAAAGCTCAAGCTACTTTTTGATGATGGCATTGGGTTACATGTAGGCCTCATGTCACCCCGTCCAAGATAATAACTTGAGCGAGGAAATCCTTGGCAAATCGAATAAGACCGCATTAAAATCTGTAGGATGACACCATCGGCAGCCAGCAGAGTCCTGCAATCTTTTGATGCATGGTTCCTAGTTTAATTTATGTCCTTTTCATAAGGTCAGCTGACTAAAATTAGATCATTTAGGATTGTGTTCAAATAGGTTGTCCATGGTCAGGAGGTATGGTCCCTCCATCCGAAGTCCGACCATCTTTCTTATTGTCCAAATAACTAACACAAGAGGAGAGATGAATTGAATTCTATTCAAAAATTAATACCTATAAATTAAATATAGAACATAAAATATAAACAAAACAAAGCAACATGAAATACAAAGATTAAGCGCAAGAATAAGTAAACTCAGTATTTTAACGAGGTTCAGCCCCGCTACCTACGTTTTCGTCTCAAGTTACTCATTAAGAATTCTCAAATTTACTATTCAATTTCCTTCATGTAGAGACAGAAACCTTTTACATATTTGAGCAAGACTATTACAAAGAATCTATGTACAATACTCTCTACACTTGCAATCACCTCATATTTGGTAATTCAACTATTCCCTGTGTAAAATACCTTCTACACACACAAAGGTTATACGTACCCTCTTACTGATACAAGAGCTGATAGTGAGTAGATTATTAGAGTACACTCATCAATGAGTGAAATAAGAACAATACAACGCAACTTATGTCTCTCTTAAAATGAACATGATTAAGGCACAAAAACTTAGAGAAGAAAGAATGAGGGCTTTGAAAGAATGATGCAAAGGTTCTTGTTGTTATGTTTTTGCAAAACTCAAGTGAGCTATTTATAGGCAAATGAGTCACACTCAATCATTTTCCAAATTCAAAATTCAAATTTTGATGAAGACATTGTATATGTCATATAATTTTCAAAATTCAATTTTTTGATAAAATTATTGCATATGTTATGCACATGTAAAAATATAATTTTTGAAATTAAAACTTTAATGATGTCATGCATATGTCATGCATATATAATATATAATTTTTTGAAAATAAAGTTTTTAATTATGTAATGTATATGTTATGCACATGTAAAATATAATTTTTGAAATTAAAATTTTTAATGATGTCATGCACATGTGAAAAATACAATTTGATGTTTTATGAGAAATATTAATTTTGAGTCTTAATTTAGTTTCGAAATTTATCAAGAGATGTACAAAATTACTCTATGAGCTTCATTTGTGGACTTGTTCTCTTTCTTATTCATGCTTGATTTCTTGATGTGCTTAGCTTCATTCATGCGTAGACAACTTAAGTTTGAATCTTGAATTTATTTGTTATCATCAAAATTTATACGTAGATACAAGACTTGAAACCTTGGATTCAACAATTTCCCCATTTTTACTGATAATAAATATTTAGTAGAAATCTGCAACCTATAATAATATTTAAGCTCCCCCTGAAAATATGCATTAGTTTTTCAAGTAAAATATAAATATGATTCTAGCATATATAATAAAGTAGTATAATATTAGTACAAAACTTCTCCCCATTTTGGCATCATTAAAAATAAATCGCAATTGGTTTCAGTAGGATTTCTTCCTGCAATAACCAATAATCAAATAAAACGGTGCGTTGGTAGAAACTGTAGAGAGTTGAATAATTGGAGCCACCCGTGTCTGACAAAAGCTGTAAAGGTTTATGCCTAATTTTATCGTCTCGATATAGAGATTTGAAATGCGCTTGATGTTGTTGACAAATGAGATATTACCAAGATTTGAAATCTTTGAGTGGCAAAATGATAAAATGACGGAGAAAATTTCTTTTGGTAATCTTCTGGATTTGAATCAAGAACTGTCTCAATCAGTTATCTTAACCATCTCATCCAGCATATCTTGTAAACTTGACTAAATAAGATTTGAAGAGATAATAGTTTGTTTTATTTTTATTTTCGTCTCTATAAAAGCAATCTATAACTTTATCTATTTCGCATCAAATTTTCTTCTCATCTCTGCAATTCGTCTGCATTCTTATTCTACAAATTTTTAATAGCTCATCAATTTTCCTTTAGTATTTCTCGTGATCAATCTATTTCTACATTTGTCGTAGGTGCCATAAAGTAATAAGAGACTGATTTGGCTAATAAATCATATCATGACGCCATTTATGAGCTTGTGGGTCTCGAAACTCGATACTTATCATCCATTGTTGCTTTTTCTATTCTATTGCAATTCAAAACTCGCGAAATTGAGAATCTTAGCGAAACGATCTCTGTACTTTAACAACTTGTTTCTGAGTCAAACAAAAAAATAGTAAAGTTAAAGCAACAGAATAAAGATTTAAAATCCTTGTTTGCCTATTCATTTCGACTGCCTAATCATTTAGATGAGAATAACATGTCGATCTATAAAGAGCAAATGTTGTTGAAAGTTGAGGGTAGAAATTTCAAATTTTTGTAAATCATTTGAGATAATGAAATTAAAATATTCAACAGATATTTAGGGCATGCATCATTCATATTTTTCTTCTAATCTATCTTTTGGTAGAGGTTTTGTGAAAATGTCCGTCAATTGATCGTGTGTGCTTGTAAATTCTAGTGCAATATCACCTTTCTGTACATGATCTCTAAGAAAATGATATCTAATTTCAATATACTTAATCCTAAAATGTTGTATTGGGTTCTTTGAAAGATGTATAACACTTATATAATCACATTTGATTGGAATGTGATTGTACATACGTTTAAAATCTTCAAGCTGTTGCTTCATATAGAGAACTTGAACACAACAACTACCTGCAGCAACATACTCTGCCTCAACAGTAGATAATACAATAGAATTTTATTTTTTACTAAATTATGAAACAAGTGCATGACCTAAAAAATGACATGTTCTACTAGTACTTTTTTGATCAACTTTGCAACAAGCAAAATTTGCATCTGAATAACTGATAAGATCGAAAAAAGTGTGCTTAGAATATCATAACCTTAGGTTAATGATACCGGCAAGATATTTAAGAATACGCTTAACTGCAATCAAATGAGGAGATGATTGAAAATGTGTACATAAACATACACTGAACATAATATCAGGTCTACTAGCTGTCAAATATAATAAACTATCAATCATACATCGATATACCTTTGAGTCAACTGGTTTTACCGCTTTCATCTTTATCAAGTTTGGTGATTGAGCTCATTGGTATTCCAATTACCTTCGCACCTTCAATCTCAAACTTTTTGAGTAACTCTTTAATATATTTTGACTGATTAATGAATATTCAACTTTTTGCTTCCTTAATTTGCAATTCAAAAAAGAAGTTAAGTTCCCTTATATGCTTATTTCAAATTCTTCCAGCATACTCTTAGTAAAATATTGACACATATTTTTATTAGTAGTACCAAATATTATATCATCTACATATATTTGAATTAGAAGAATATCATTCTGTTCATATTTGATTAAAAGAGTTGTATCGATTTTTTCTCTTGACAAACTTTTTTCAATTAAAAAATCACTAAGTCTTTCATACCAAGTTTTAGGAGTTTGTTTGAGTCCATATAATACTTTTGTGAGTTTAAAAATATGATTAGGAGAAATATGGTTTTTAAAACCTGAAAGTTGCTCAACATATATCTCTTAATTTATAAAACCATTTAAGAAAACATTTTTAACATCCATTTGAAAAATCTTGAAATCTTTATAACATGTATATGCAAGTAACATATGAATAGCTTCTAATCTTGCGACAGGTGCACGTCTCATCATAATCGATTCATTCCTCTTGGTTGAACCTTGGGCTACAAGTCGAGTCTTATTTCTTGTGATGATTCCAGACTTATCTTTCTTATTTCTAAAAATCTATTTTGTTCCAATAACAGCTTGATTTTTGGGTCTAGGAACAAGTATCCAAACATCATTTTTTTTTCAAATTTATTTAGCTCTTATTGCATAGCTAAAATCCATGATTTATCAAGCAGTGCTTCAACAATATTTTTGGATTCAATTTGAGATAAAAAAGCAGTGTGATTGCAAATATTTCTAAAGGATGATCGAATACTTACACCTCGTGAAGGTTTTCTTAGAATTTATTCTACTGGATGATGTTTAACATGTTTCCACTGTTTGGTTACATCTTGTACTAAGTCTTGATGATCTTTCTTGATGTTTCCATGTTAAACTTCTTCCATTGTATTCTCTTTGTTGAGATTGAAATTATTTGTGTTATTTGTACTTTCTGTTTCTTCATCAATAGATTTCTTGGAGAGTAGAGGGCTAGATTTATCAAATATTACATGCATAGATTTTTGTACAGTCAAAGTCTTCTTATTGAATACTCTATAAGTTTTACTATTTGTAAAATACCCAAGAAAGATATTTTCATCAGATTTTACATCAATTTTCCCTAAATTATCCCTATCATTGAGTATAAAACATTTGCATCCAAATACATGAAAGTAATTAATATTGAATTTTTTCTCATTCTAAAGTTCATAAGGAGTTTTATCTAATTTAAATCTTAATATAACTCTATTTATAACATAACAAGCAGTACTTACCGCTTCGGCCTAAAAATAACTAGGTAAACTATTCTCATTAAGCATTGTTTTTGCCATTTCTTAAAGAGATTTATTCTTTCTCTCTATTACTCCATTTTGTTGAGGAGTTCGAGGAGTAGAGAAATCATATACAAAACTATTTTCATCACAAAAAGATTCAATATCTTTATTGAAAAACTTTTTTCCCCTGTCACTTCGGATGTTTGAAATAGTATAGCCATTTTTATTTTGAATTCTCTTGCATAACTTGGTAAAGACATTATGTACCTCATATTTATGAGTGAGAAAGATGATTAAAGTATATCTAGAGAAATTATCAACCATAACAAATGCATAATATTTTCCTCCCAGATTTGCAACTCTGTTTAGTCCAAAAAGGTTCATGTGTATTAGTTACAAAGGTTTAGTAATAGAAATATGTTTCTTGATTTTGAAAGAAATTTTTGTTTGTTTAGAAAACTAACATGCATCACAAATTTTGTTTTAAAAAAGTTTGTTTTTGGCAAACCCTTCACAAGATCATTTTTTGAAAATTTAAAAATAAGTTCCATATTTACATGACCTAACCTTTTATACCAGAACTAATTATTTTATGTTGAGTTGATAAACAAATAAAATCTTGTGAGGCAATTTCTTCAATTTCGATTTATAAACATTATTGTTTCTGAGAGTAATAAAACAAACATTGCAATCATGATTATTCAAAATAATGCACTTATTCTTTTTGAAAATAACTGTAAATCTTTTATCGCATAATTGACTTATACTCAAAAGATTATACTTTAGACCATCAACAAGTAGAACATCTTCAATTATGAGAGAAGACCCCTTACCAACTTTACTTATTCCCATGATCTTCCTTTCTGAATTGTCTCCAAATGTCACGTGTCCTTCTTCTTCAGAAGTAAGGTCAATGAACTTAATTTTGTCTCCTGTCATGTGTCTTGAATATCTGCTGTCTAAAAACCATTTACTTTTACATATGGAAGATTTCATGCATACCTACAAAAACAATTTAAATAATTTTTCTTGGTACCCAAGTTCTTTAAGTCCTTTATTTATTAGTATTTGAAGAAATAAGATTCTTTGATACCCATATGATCTTAATAGTCATTATATATTTAATTCTAATAAGACAAACATGATAGTTATGACCATTTCTATTATAAAAATTATAAATAACACGTGACATTTTTGAAAAACTTGAGTGATTGTAATCATGATTTTCTTTATAAAATATATTCTTATGAAAAGATTTTTAAAAATCTTATTTTAATTTAGTCAGTTTATCAAAAATTTTTTTATAAGGTTTGAGTTTTTCTTTTGACATGTATCCCAAGCCTACCTTATCAAAAACACATCTTTGACTACCAAGAAGTCTTTCAATTTTTTTTTTTCATTTGTAAAGTTTTCAACAATATTTTTAAATCAGTTACTTTTTTTTTTTTTCAGTTTATCGTTTTCATCTTTTGAAATTATATTTTTTTTTTCTTAAAACATCTATTTAATTTGTTAAAGAAGAATTTTTCTTTTTCAAAACGGTATACTTGATACCCAATTTTTTAAATTCCTCATATACCTCTTCCAAAATATTTTTCAATTCTTCATAAGAAAGATTTTCAATATCTTCAAAATTTGTTACCTCAAGATCATTTTTAACTATAAGACAAAAATTTACAAATTCTTCATTGCTTCCATCACTGTCTGAGCTACTTGAATCATCATCTTACGTAACTTTCATTACTTTCTTGCCTTTGAATCGATCTTTTTTTAGCATGGGACAATCTGTTTTAATATGTCCAGGCTTTTTACATTTATAATAAATTAATGAATCATTTTTACCTATATTTTTTTGAAAGATTTTTTGAAATATTTTCTCGGATGAGTTTTATTTTTTAAGAACGTTTTAAATCTTCTTGTGATCATTGCAATTTCTCTATCTTTGTTATCACTTTCCTCATCTTCATCGTTTTCACTTTTATAGGGAACAACTTTGAGTGCGAAACTCTTCTTTTGTTTTTCTTCTTCTTCTCTTCTTTTCAATGTGTACTCATGAGTAATAAGTGACCAAATGAGTTCATTTACTTCGAGTTTTTTAAGATTCTTAACTTCAAGAATAACTGCCACTTTTGATTCCCAACATTTTGACAGAAAGTTGAGAATTTTCCTCACTATCTCCAAGCTGGAATAAATTTTATCAAGAGCTATCAAATTATTTATAATATTAGTGAAACGAGTATACATAGAAGAAATAGATTCATCATCATTTATTTTAAACATTTCATATTCATGCGTAAGAATATAAATTTTTGATTCTTTGACTTGCGAAATTCCTTTATAAGTTACTTCCAAGTTATTCCAGAAATTCTTTACTGTCCTGCAAGTCATTATTTTGTTAGATTCATTACCATTGAGAGAATTATACAAAAAATTCATAGACATTACATTCACTATATAAAGTCTATCAACTTCACGATCGAACTCTTTTTATTTTTTGTTAACCTTTACTCTATCAACAATTTTTGTTGGAATATAAGGCTCATTTACAATGCATTTCCAGATTTCTCGACCTTGAGACTGAAGAAATATTTTCATTTTAATTTTTCAGAAAATATAATTGTTTCTATAAAATAGCGAAGGCCGACTACTGGATTGACTTTCAACAAATGTAGCTGTAATTTTAGTCATATTGTAACGCCCAAAACCCAACTATAAACGGACAGAGTTCTGTCTATATTTTTAAAACTTCCTCCCCGTTTACAAAGCACATAATATACAAAATCTCCAAAGTATTCAAAACAAAACTATACAATGATTATCAAAATTAACTCACAAATTCAACAAAAGTCACACTATTCTAAATAATTACAGATTCTGAAATTCCAACTAAAACTTAATAACCTCTAAAACATAACTATAAGAAAATCTCTATACAATCAAAATCTGTTCCAAGCGACGAACCAACCATCCTCAAAAACCTCCAACCTCAATTCACTAAACCATTTGCTTTGGAATCTTTAACTCAAGCAATCATTGCAAAGAAATGACTTCTACAACACTGAAAAATATGAGAGATAAAGTAGTGAGCTTCCACATGCTCAATAAGTAGCAATTTAATGGGGGTGTGGGAGTTGGCAATTTTCTTAATTTTAAGAGAAGATGAATTCTCAACAAAATAATGTGAGTAATACAATTTAATCTCAACCAACACATTCAGTCAAAAATCATATTCAAGGCCACATGATAATAGGAAAATTACCAATATACCACGAAGATATCATGCCACGAAGACATCATGCCATAAGGGCATCAATATACCACACAGATATCATGCCACGAAGACATCATGCTGCGAGGGGCGTCAAACATGTCACAAAAACATTTATATCATGAGCTTAAGAATGAATAGCACGCTTAGATTTAATTTTCAAGTTTAGAAATCACATAGCATTTTTCAAACATTTCTACCATCACAAAATTTGTACAAATCCCACAAGCAAAACCAAAACAATATTAGAATGTGCACAAATTCTCAATTTACACAAGTTTAAACTGTAATATTCCAGTGCACCATTCCACGCCAAACCAACAATTATTTTAATAAAAATCCATTAAAAAGCCACTTACCTCAATTTAATGTCAAAAGTCAAGACAGTATTCCTTTGCCCATGGTCACGTAAAACCTATTTCAAGTCATTATAATCCATCAAATTTTCACTCTAAAAATCATCTCACTAAACTCTAAAATTACATATAACCTTAATAACATGATTTTAGACTTGTTCTAAGAAGCTTTTCCCCCAAAATAGACAATTACCAAATTTTCAAACTCTATATAAACTGCCAATCAGCACCTAAATAGCATTTACCCTTTATAATTACAACTAAATAATATCTATACTCAACCTTAAAAATATAACACAAACAACTAAAATTCTGACCAAAACCCATTACTAATACTGAAATTTTATTACTTTAATACACCTAAATAGCCAAATCAATTAGCTAGGTAAATACTAAAAATCCCTAATCCAAAACTTAACAAATTCTAAAATCAAATCAATAAAACAATAATAATGGGAGATGAGAAATTTACCCAAAATTTACTGTCGACGATGCTGAAAGCAAGGGCTGTGAGTAGAGATTACCGAGAGAGAAATAAAGAGAAAATTCCAAAATACTAGGTATATGAATGAAAGTTTATAGAGAGAGAAAAAAACAAATAACTATAGAAATATATATATATGTATATATGTATGTATACGGTAGAGATGAGGTGATATTGAGAAAATGAAATGAGAGGGGAGGAGAAAATAAAGTGAGCATGTGAAGAGAATTGAAGTGAGGGAAAGTGATGAGTGTTGTGCAATCGTGTGTGTGAGGTTGGAGAGAACGTGATGTAAGAGAGGGATTTATATGTACAGAGAGAGAAAGATGTAGGTTGGGGGTGGGGTTTGTTGAGAGAAATGAAAATGGGGGTTTCTGGAGTATATGGGAACAAAGTAGAAGAAATGGGAAAAGAAAAGAAAGAAAAGAACAGGGGTTGGGCCAAATGGGCTAGGCTCATGGGCTGGGTTATTAAACATATGATCTTAACTTAACTGATAATTAATTTTATAACGGAGCCATTATTCTGATACCAATTGTTGCTTAGATGACTAACACAAGAAAAGAGGTGAATTAGGTTATTAAAAAAATTAATACTTATAAATTAAATACACAATATAAAATATAAACAAAACGAAGCAGCAGAAAATATAAATAGTAAGGGCAAGAAGAAGCAAACTCAATATTTTAACGAGGTTCAGCCCTACTGCCTACGTCCTCGCCTCAAGCTATCCCTTGAGGATTCCCAAATTTACTATTCAATATTCTTCATGTGGAGAAAAAAACCTTTTACACTTTTGAGTAACACCACTACAAAGAATCCGTGTAGAACACCCTTTATACTTGCAATCACCTCACATTTGATTATTCAATTATTCCTTGTATAGAATATCTTCTACACACACAAAAGTTATACGCACTCTCTTACTGATACAAGAGCTGATAGTAGGTAGATTATTAGAGTACACTCTTCAATGAGTAAAATAAGAATAATACAACGCAATCTATATCTCTTAAAATGAATAAGGATTAAGGTACAAAACTTAGAGAAGAGAGAATGAAAGTTTTGAAAGAATGATGCAAAGACTCTTGTTGTTATGTTTTTGCAAAACTCAAGTGAACTATTTATAGGCAAATGAGCCACACTCAATTATCTTCCAAATTCAAAATTCAAATTTTGATGAAATCATTGCATATGTCATGCACATGTAATATAATTTTTAAATTTAAATCATTTGATGATGTCATCGCATATATTATGCACATGTAAAAATATAATTTTTAAAATTAAAACTTTTAATGATGTCATGCATATGTCATGCACATATAAAATAATATTTTTCAAAATTAAAACTTTTAATTATGTCATGCACATATGAAAAATGCAATTTAATGTTCTATGAGAAAATATTAATTTTGAACCTTAATCCAATTTCAAAATTTATCAAAAGATGTATAAAATTATTCTACAAATTTCATTTGTAGAATTGTTCTTTTTCTTCTTCATGCTTAATTTCTTTATATGCTTAGCTTCATTCATGTGTAGATAACTTGATCTTGAGTTTTGAATTTATTTATTATCATCAAAATTTAAACGTAGATACGAGACTTGAAATATTGAGTTCAAATATCTCCTTTATCGAAGTCTTAGGACCCGATTAGTAACTCTGCCCCGAGTTAAAATTGAGGGTGAGTGTATGTGTACGAGCATGCAGACCAACAAACTCAAGCAGCACTGGATATTATATCTAAAAATCGTTTCCGCAACATTCATTTTCCTTTCAAAGACGGGCTTTACTTAAACATAAAGACATCTGTTAGCATGAGTAAAGCGAAGATGACTATTTACATATAGTGTTCCACTTCACACCTCAACTCTCATTCGGGTTTTCTCCAACCAGCAATGACAAGGCACCTTTAACTTACAAGACCAAAATATCACGAGTCGCTTGTAAACAAACAAGAACCCACTTCTACTTCCAGGATATAGTGAAATTATTGGCCATTTGGCACGCTGCAGTTCTAGAGCCAGTTTGGTGCCATCTTGCTTGGCATTGACTTCGAGGATGCGTCATCTGAAACCTTGGCAAGTGAACGATACTGCAATTTTACACTCTCTGCGTTGTCCAATGTCTTCACAACATACCTATGGATGAGTTTTGCGTCAGCAACAAAAGGAAACTCTTGGTATTTTTTTTTTTTATCCCGACAAACAAGTACAACACAAGCAGTCTTCTAGTAACTACACTTTTGTGTTCACTAATGCCTTTAAGATCGAAGCTACCGAGTGTTTTTGGGATTCATTGACAGGTTAAAAAGAAGGATATCCAATGTAATGAAAGATATCATATCGAAGGTACTATTAATCTGAACCAACATTAAAATGCCTATAACGCATCAGTCAGAGCCTCTAGAGGTTCTTACTAGAACTGCTGTGACACCAACTCAACATTCTTCCCGCATTCCAAGAATGCATTATAAGAGTATGTATCAACTTAAGTGACCAGTCCAAGCAAATAATGAAGAATCAAACTCACAGCTGAGCAACGTATCAATCCCAATTACTTGAGGTCAATGCATACTTCTTTCCTGTTATATGGCTCTATATAGAGTCGTAACAACCCCCCTCCCCCTTTGTTTCAAATCCTTGGCATTAAGATTCATACAAATGTTGCACCAACATATATATTTTAACTAATATTTCAAGCCCTAAAATACGCAACGAAGGAAAGTGAAAGAGAAGTAGAAAAATGCCTAACCATCCATTCAAGCATTGTGTTGTTACAATAGCCTCACGTCCAACAAACCGCAGCGGCGTCCTCTTGTTCCCCTGATCCATCTTCCCTCCAATTATTAGTTTCACAAAATTATTGAACAAGAATTACAGAAAAGCTTCATCCTTTTCTTTTCATAAGAAATCACCTTTATGATGACCCTGTCTGTCACTGCAAATGGAAACTGAACACCTCTACCCCTTGGAGTATCCATGAGAGTTGAATCACCATAACCAACCTTGTCCTACAATTAATAAAGAAATAACATAGGCTCAAAAGGAGATTTCACTTTGTAAGTGGCCAGGTCCCGCACGTGCACTCTCTCTCTCTCTCTCAAAATCACAAATACACTATCACTAATGTCTTCAAGAAGCATGGGATGTTACAAAGCTTGAGGCTTAAAAAGACTAACCTGGTCACACCTTTCTCTTCTTCTTTTTGAAGTGCGATAAAACTGCAATTCTTCTTCCCGAAGGAATGCCTGCACAGCAGCTCGCAGAGCTGAACATGCAAAGCCAATGGAAGCAAAGGAATAATAATCAGAAAAGGAAAGATATTTGCACTCAGAACTTGACTTAAAATGTTGTTCTTTTTATATCCTTGGTTTGAGCTGTAACTGTTACTGCTCTAAAATCTCCATTTTTGTACCCTATGAACAGTAAGCCTGTCAATATCAATTCATTGTGAAATAGTGGCTTCCTGAGTTTGGAATCCTTTTTTCCTTTCTTATCAGTTCATCATACATCATCTTCTGTCATATTTCATATTACATTGTAAATTCCAGAAACATCAAGCACCTCTCGTCTGGAGGTTCTAGCAGCAAGTCCAGACTTCTAAAGTGACATCTACAACAAAATTTTCACATTGCACCAAGACAAAGATAGTTATTCTTGTTGGGCTGATAAAGGTGTCTAGCATGAAAGCTTTGGAAGCATGGAACAGATATTGCCCTTGCAAATAAGTCAGACATGCATAATTAAGTCCCAACAGCATGAAAAATGCTCTGTTTGAGGGTTTGTAACAATGCTTCAAGTTGACGCACAAGAAAAGTAGCTACAGATCACTAAAAACTCTTAAGAAATAGATTGTGTAATCTTCTATGATGCAATTTATACTCACTAAGATTTGGAGCTATTGAGTCTCCTGCAATTGACTGAGAACAAGTGGAGCAAGCCTTCTGAAGATACATCATAAGAAATAATCAAAATACTATTTGATAACCATAAGCAGAAGAAATGGTCATTAATACTTGTGAAAAAAATACAAATCAAGGAACTAGTTGCCCATTTTTTTTTAATAAGAAAAAAGACAATTTTATTTATACGGACGAAATAGGTGAAGCCCATGTACACAAGATGTATACAAACAAAACACCTAAACGCATTCTAGAAAACAGAAAATGACAATAAAAAGTCGTGAGCAGAAGCTCCCTTAAGCGCTAAAGCAGAAAACCATTACAATAAAGAGTACACAAAAAAATTCCAGATTTCCACAAAGGCGCGCTCCTTATCACTAAAACACCTATCGTTCCTTTCCAACCAAATGCACCACATAAGATACAAAGGAATCATCTTCCACACTGCAACCACTTGAGGGTTACCATATAACCCATTCCAACACGCAAGAAGATCCACCACTATCAAAGCACCCAAGCCAACCCAACTCTGCTAGAGACTCCATCCCGCGAGGCCTTAGCAACCTCACAATGCAAAAATAAGTGATCCACTAATTCCTCATGCTTCTTGCACACAAAAGAGCACTCCATAACAATAAGGCCATGCTTCCTCAAATTATCCATTGTCAAAAGGCTCCCAAGTGAGGCTGCCTATAAAAAAAAAAACTACTTTGGAAGGCATGTGAGTCTTCCAAATGCACTTCCAAGGAAAAGAGGGGCTATACCGAACACTCAACACCTTGTAATATGAACGAACCATGAACTTTCTACTTCGCATAAGCTTCCACAACAGCTTATCTGTCTCATAACCCCTTATTCCCAGGGAATATAAGAAACTGAGAAAATCTCAAACATCATCAAGTTCCCCACACCATAAGGCCCCCTAACCTCCTTAGAGCACTAACAACCAAGTCAAACCCATATTTTTGATCAATCACCTCCCTCCATAACGACATCCCTTCCGATTGTTATCTCCACGACCATTTCCCCAACAAAGCCTTATTGAACAATGGCAAATTACGAACACCCAAAATTAATTAACCACAAAAATAAGGTATGCAACAGCAAATGGAAAAGGATGTTTGAACATCACATATACTGAAAATGAAGCAGTTAATATTTTTTTTGACATGAAATCTCACCAAGGTAGACTCACCCCTGGGGAATAGACCCCATATACATGGCCCCACCAACCAGTGCCATTTTCCAAGTAACCCTAGGAAACTCCTAGTGCAGATTGAACCACAGATATCCGAGCTTACAGCTCATTCCAAGTTCGCCCTTTGACCACTAGCCTGTACCTTAGGTAGAAGATGAAGATATTTATCCCTTATACAGAAACACCATAAGAAAACGAACCCAGGAAACATGGCTCGAAGTGGTCAAGATGCAAAGTGGATAAATGATTGGATAATAAAATAAGCCAACCTTGCACAGAATCATAGTATGCACTGAGGAAGTAATATGCATTTTCTCACATGTAGATCTCTTGGCTCAATGATTTTGCACGCAAATAAACGATTAATGAAACACTAATATGATGTGCAGTCACACTCAAATGAATTTCAGAGCGAAAACTACTATTCAGGGAAATTTTAATTAATGCCAGAAATTATGTAAACTATCAATAATGTTATAGAAATGATAATTCTGAAAGCAATTTTCTAAGAACTCACAGTTCTGGTAACAAGCTTCATTCCACCACCACCGAAGGAATGTCCACAAGGTAATATCATTGCATCATCCATGAGATCTCCTCTGATTGTGAAAAAGTAAGTTTGAAGTATCAGTTACAATTACAATCCTTTACAGGCCACTTCAAAACTGGGCAAAACATATGTTGACAAAAAAAGAAAAAGAAAAACGCATGCACACTCTCACACACAGGAACAAAGCTGAATTCAAATGCGCATGGAATTTAGCCATGTGCCTACCATTACAATTTTGAGCATTTAATGACACTAATTTAATCCCTGGGAATAGTTTTGAGTGCCAAATTGAACATGCCTCAATAGATGGTTGATACACCTGTGTTCAACACCAGCTACCTCCAAAATAAAATCATACATAATGGCATTTCTGTCACGTTGCATAGATGTTGATCAAGTGATGGGTTTGTGAACCGGTAAAGCACAAGGATCGTTCTTGCATAATTTACCTATGGTGATAATTTTATAGGATACTTCAAGGGATCCTAGGCCTCCTTATCTGGTTTAATTCGAGAAAAACTACAACTCCCAATCAACACACGGTTGAAGATAATACTCATAAGATAATTTCATTCTTGGCCTCAAGAGTTTAAATAGCTGAACAGCCATTACAACACATTTCTCAATTAAGGAAAGCAACATGTACGTGAGTAATTTACGCCCGATTTATGAAAAGTGAAGACAATTTAGCCTGACATGAGTCAAGTCACAAAGAAAGCCAACATCTCTAGGCGTGAGCCACATTAAACTGATGGTTAAGCAGTACCTTGAGTCAAGAATCACGAATGCCATTGCTCCACCACATTCATAAACACTAATCGAATATCAGCTAAAACTGACATTCCAGAAAATAGCCTATAAGATAAATATAGAGAAGCACCAAAAAGCACAACATTATCGCTCAAACAAACGAGCTTACGTTATGGGATCGGAGAGGATTTCCCTTAGAGACTCTCCGGACTCGGTTGAAATGAAAACATCCTTTCTCCCACTAAACCCGCCACAGTTGTCCACAACTATAACTGTGTCCTTGTGCCCAGAAGTAGAAGCAGCAACAGCAGTAGACCCCTCCGTAGCCTGCAAATACTGAGAGTAATACAACTCCCCATGATCAGGTTCCGCAATCGTTACCGCATCCTGGTAACCCCCGAGCCTGAGGCTTCCCAGCTGATGGTGATGATCCTCGCTCGTCGCGTCATTAGCCGACTGACTCACGCTCCTGTCCTTCAACAACACCTCTCTACTACTAGTCGACCCTAATAGGAAACCCCAATTACAGTCTGAAAAGAAAACCGACAAAAAAAAAGAAATGAAAGATTCCAAATTTGGAAAGAAAAAGATTGAATTTCCGAGAAATATTACCAAAAGTGGAATGGTGGTTCTTGGCTTTTCCATTTTCCATCTTGAAGGCATTCGCATGGATGTTTCTATCGATCTTGTTGCCAGTGCTGTTGTTGGTGGTGCCGCTTTCTTCATGACCACCGACAAGTCTTTCAACTTCATCGTTGCCATCTGCTTCGTCTTCCTCTTCGTCGTCGGATTCGTCGGGGCTGGGCGTGGTGGCGGTGCCATTGGCATTCCAGTCGCTGCGGCGGAAGTGGACACCTTGGTGAGGCGAAAAGAAAATCTTGTCGTCGACGAAGCCGGTGAGGTCTTGTGTCTTGAGGTCCGGGTGATCGGGAAGGCGGCGCTGGTTGGCGGAGCAATTGAAGCTTAGGGGCAAAGCTTCGTCTTGGAAGACCAGGTGGTGAGGGTGGGAGGGGCCCATCCTTACACCTTCAGAGGACATTTTCGGTGAAATTGTAATGAAAAACCGTTTGTTAAGGAATTGGAAAGGGAAATATTGGCATTTCTGAAGGTAAGGGGTTCTCCTCCTGGGGTTTTTACATTTCGCATCATGCGGGCGGGATTTGATCCTATCTTACATTTTCGATTACATAATACATACTGTTTCAGTTTCTTTGAAAAGCATGCCGATTTCAAGGGAAAAAATAAATAAATAAAAATGCTTATGGTTATTATAAGACCGAGTTGTTGGATTTATTTTTGATCCAAGAATTGAGGGCTCTCGAGTCGTCCTGAGCCCCAACCCCAAAGGAAGGTTGGCTTCAGTTTGTAGATAAAAGAATGTTTTGTATGGGCTTCTGGGTGTTCAGTTGTAAGCATGCTCCGGCCCAACCAAAACCCCAATCAACTAAAAAAAAAAAAAAGACAATATTGCGGTCAGAAAATACTTTGTACACCGTTTGATGTGCCCCGTTGACTTTTTTTCTAATTTAATGATTAAGTAAATATTATTTAATAATTTTTTATTTTTTATTTTTTTCAAATGTTTAAGTATATTTTAAAAATGATATAAAAAAAATGAAAAAAATATATTTTTTATTTTTTGCGCCAACGATGCAATAAGCGGTATACTTACAATGGTGGCTGTAGCACTATTCTATTGCGGTCCGGAGCATAATCCCAACCCAACTCAAAAGGAACCTCTCGAGTTTCTCTTTATTTTCATTCCTTTATTTTATTATTATTACTACTACTATTATAGGACGGATACGAGACACGGACAAGAAGCCGCAGAGGATCTAAAAGAAGAAAAAAATTGAGAGAGAGAGAGTATACCAGAAAGACAATCCATTTGATGAAATGCCTCAATGGGCGTATACTGTTTCAGAACAACATTTACAAAGTGTAATTCCGTTGATATTTAGCATTCGGTGCTTGTACAATATTTATAGAGAGATGCAGTCAATTCTAATCAAATTTATAGAGAAATTCTAAACGCTTCTACAGTCATCTTCTTTACTAGTCTGAGCTGACATCACATAATAATTGCTTTTCTATTGTGAGGAATCTTGTTGAGTATTCTGTTGAGGTGTGTTGGCAGCAAATGAGAGCTGTGATCTGGTGTGCAAGGATGTAGAATATTTTGTTGTGCTAAATATTCGGCCTTAGTTGAGGACATTGCAATAGTGCGTTATTTCTTTGAACCTCAAGAAATTAAATGAGTACCAAAATAGATGCAAAAACTCTCAATAGATTTACGATCATCAGGACAATCAGCCCAATCCGCATTTGAGAAGGCAGTGATTTTAAAAGAAGAGGTGAGAGAAAGGTATAGGCTAAAGTAAAAGGTGAGGCGAAGGTAGCGGAGAATGCGTTTCACGGCTTGCCAGTGAAAAAGACGAGGACAGTGCATATATTGACATACTTTGTTAACTGCAAAGGAAATATCAGGTTTGGTGAAGGAGAGATATTGAAGACTCCCAATGACACTTCGATAAAGTTGTGGATCCTCAAATGAGGGGTCATCAACAGTAGTGAGTTTAGTGGTGGCGGGTTTGGATTGGTGTATATTAGTACGGCGTAAAAGATTAGAGATATATCGATGCTGAGAGAGAAATAAACTAGAAAAATTTCGACAAACATGAATGCCGAGAAAATAATGGAGCATGCCAAGATCTTTAACAAGAAATGATTTTCGCAAAGCAACAATAAAATCGTTGATCAAAGAAGAATGAGAGGCATTAATAATAATATCATCGACATAGATTAAAACATAAATCGAAGCAGAAGTAGTGGAAAGAATAAACAGAGAGGAATCTGATGTAGAAGCGTGAAAGCCTAAATCCAATAAACGAGAACTCAACTTAGCAAAACAAGTCCTAGGGGCTTGTTTCAAACCATATATGGATTTTCGAAGTTTACAAACAAAATGAGGATAGTTAGGATTTACAAACCCAATTGGTTGGTGCATGAAAACATCCTCCTCCAGGTACCCATACAAGAAAGCGTTTTGCACATCCAGTTGATGAAGAGGCTATTCTCGAGTCACTACAAGAGAAAGGATTAAACGAATTGCGACAAGCTTAACAACCAGACTAAAGGTCTTAGAATAATCAAACTCGTCTTGCTGGTGGAACCCTTTAGCAACAAGTTGAGCTTTCCATCGTTCTAGGGTTCCATCAGCATGCCTTTTGGTTTTAAGAACCCACTTGGAATCTAGAATGTTGAGATTATGAGAGCACAGGCGCCGGTCCCCAAACATATAAAAATAAAAGTTAAAAAGCATGATTTGATCGAGAAAGGGGGAATGGGTGAGGAAGGTGTGGGACTTTGCTTGAAGACAAGCATTACAAAGAGGAAAATGTGACATAGACGTGGTGGGTAGATTATGTTGGTGGATAGTAAAGGAAGTGATGCGAGGAGACGGGTGCCCTAAACAAGAATGCCAAAATTGAGAAGTAGTCCTTTCACCAATGAGAGCTTGATGTTGTATGGAACTAGTAGATCCAGAAATGGGCTTATCATTTGACGAAAGCACGTACAAGCCATTCTTAACGAGGCCCTGAATAAGTACTTCCTGGGTATTCAAATCCTTCACAAGAAAACCAGAGGAATTAAATTTAAGAAAAAAACAGAATTATCGAGACAAATTGATGAACAAATAATACATTCTTAGAAATAGATGGAACATGAATTAAGTGACAGAGAATGAATTTGCCAGTAGGTGTGGGAAGAAGACCAGCGCCAGTATTCTGTATGGGAAGGGAGGACCCATCACACAAATATTGACTTGATCAAGACCAGAATACGGAGTTGATTTTAGATTTAAATTGGAGAAATTCGTCATGAAATGGTTTGTAATTGCAGAGTCAGGAAACCATTAATTGGATGACGCTGAAGAGGTCGGAACATAAGTATAGTTAGCTGTGAGAGATAGAGGTGGGGAAGGCTGATAATTATGTGTAAAACGATAATGATACTGGAAGGTTGAGTGACTGACACGAGTACAAATCTGGCAAGTGGGTTTATTTTGAGTCTGGGAAGAGAAGAAATTAGAAGGTCTTGAAGGAGGGTTACGGGCACCACCTTGACCACGGCCACAACCTCAATTAGAAGGATTTGAAGAGGGGAGAAACTAAGTTGAATTAGTAGAAAAAGACGTAGCAAAGAGGGTGGTTTGGGTTTGATGAGCTAGACGCGATTCGTGATTGAGAAGGTAACTATAGACCTAAGATAAGGATAATGGTTTGGGTCTGGTGGTTATGGAGGTTACCATAGATTCATACTCAGAGCCCAAGCTAGCTAAAAGATAAACAATGAATTCATGAGGAGAAAGGGGTTGACCAGCAGAAGAAAGAGATGAGGCTAATGCTTTGGTTTTGTGGAAGTAGGCATCAGAACCTTTTTTAAGGTACCCAATTGTATTGTGTTTGCATGAGATATGCGGTAGTTTGAGCAAAATAGAGATTGGTAAGGGTAGACCATATTTCGTGAGGGGTTGAGCAATCAACGACCTGGAAAAGAATAGTGTCGATGAGGGAAGAATATAGGGCAGAGATGATCATTTGATCTTGTAGATGCCATGAACTATGGGCGGGATAGGGTTTGTCGTCGATGGAGGGCGGGGGAAGAGGGACCGATCCATTGATGTATCCATAGAGTTGATGGCTCTTGAGAAAGGCAAGAAGTTGTGCTTTCGAGAGAGAAAAATTATTGTGGAAAAGTTTGACTGTGATAAGGTGAGCAGCGGCATTGGTGAGAGAGGGATTCGGAGGTAGGGGATGAGCCTACAGTCATCTTCTTTACTAGTCTAAGGTGGGATCACATAATATTTGCCTTCTATTGTGAGGAATCTTGTTGAGCATTCTGTTGAGGTGCTGGCAACATATGAGAGCTGTGATCTGATGTGTAAGGATTTAGATATTCTGTTATGCTAACACAGAGAGAGAGAGAGAGAGATGAAAATGATTGGGATGATAAGGGTAAGAGATTAATAGACAAAAATTCAACATAGATAATATAATTAGATGAGTAGGTTAAGTTGAAGAGGTTCGCCCTTAATTTGCATTTCAACTCTATCAAAAATCATACAATAACTCTAGGGGGAGTCTAATATGGGGAGTCGGCTTACGTGGCAGCACGTCACGCCAGTCGACAATTTAAAGAAAATAAAAAATAAATCAAACGAAATGAAGGAGGGCAAAACGAGATGTTTATTCTCATTTCAAACTTGTCGCCATCCCCAACCTATCGAAGAGAGAGAAACTCTCTGCCATTGGCCTAGGGTTTTCGCACCAAAGTTGGAGGGAATTTTAGAGAGAGAAACCTCCCACATACCATTTGGAGATCTATCCCATTCTAGAGAGAGAAATCAAGAGATTTGAAGCTTTAAATCCCTCCTGCAACGTATGAAATCAAACTCTAGTCATCTTCGATCATCCCGTGTGCGAAATCAAACAACGGCCATCTTCAAACTCAAACTCCGGCCATCTTCGGCCGTCCCATGTGCGAAGAGAGAAATCCAGAGTTTCATCTTCAATCTGTACGCGAAGAGAGAGAAACTCCTCAGATGCTTCGTGATTACGCCCAAAGAATAACGCGGTAATTGTAGTGTATCTTTGGGGTGTCGATTCCACAAGGAGACAAATTATAAGAATAGTAAAATAGTAAAGAAAAAAATTTATTAAATTATTAATGAGAAAATAAAAATTGATTTTAAATGAAAATTAAAATTAAACAACGTAATTAACGAAAAAATTAATCAAAATTAACGAACAGTTGAGTGTCGAAAATTCCTTTCTATGTCAACTTCTTAATAAATCTCATATGGTTCCAAGGTAAATGGCGTGAGTGAAACCCAGGTTGCTATGTATGGGCCCATTTATTTGAATTGAAGCCCAAATTGATGAGTGTGGCTGTTTTAAAATCCTAGTGCAGGCCCATATCTTGCTCCAGTGAAAGTCCATATGTGTACTTTTTCCCTCTTCAACTATTAAAAAAAATATAAATAAAAAAATATAAATACAAATAAAAAAAATGAAATAAAATAAAATAAGATAAAGAAAACAAAGAATAAAAATGAAAGAAGATAAATAATGTTTAAAAACATCTTAATGTAAATAAAAATTTAATTCAATAAAATAAGTGAAATCTAATTATTTTTATTTTTATTCTTTGCAATTTAATCAAATATTAGGATATTTAGAGTGCACTTTCGCGCACTCATCACACCTCCCAACTTACTAATTGCTAGTCCCTAACAATTTTCATGCAAAAATGATGACAGAGACAAAAAAAAGATCACATACAGAAAACTACCAAGTCACACTTTCCACAGTTACATATCAAAATAATTTTAGAAATCCAATAGCCAAATCACAACTAATCCACATATAGAAATTCACAGAATGTGTGTGTGATCCAAACTATATTCATTTAACCTCAAATCCTGACACATGTAATATCAAGAACATCTCAAATAAAAGGTTCAACTTCATATCTCACGGGTATAACAGTATTTTGTGTAGGGATTCTCTCTATGGAGTTGACAAGGGGTGTACACACACTCTCATGAAAAATTAGGCAATATGTATAAGCAACAAACAAACATTAATTTTATGATAGGAACACTAACAATTTAAAATTTCCACCGCTCATTCCATAAGCATACTTAGGATCAGAACGATCAATACAAAAAAGGTTGTAACGTGGCTTAGGTTAGGGGCTATATGAAGAAAATTATAGAAGGGATTCAAAAACTTCTAAGTAAACACCAAGGAAATTTTATTAAAGATCATAGCAAACCACAATTCTCATTTGATGTACTTTTCAACTTTTCAAATAATCGAATAATATTTTTCCTTCTTCTTCAACTTCTTTTTTTTTTCTTTTTTTTTTCAATCTTTTATTTTATTTTCTTTTATTTTACTCATTCAATTTAACACTTTGCACTTGTACTTGTCCTTTTTTTTTTTCTTCTTTTTTACAAAAGAAAAAATGTAAATTTCATACCTAGTACACACTTAGAAGCAATAAGGGTAGGAAATTAGTATATAAGCTATACTCCAATGTGGAGAGGTATGGATGATGTGGGCATATGAAAAAAAAAAGAAGCTATATGTGTTTGTTGGCTCAAAATTGGCTAAGGGTCTATGATGAGAATGGTTAGTTTGAAAGGCTCAAACGTTAATCTTAAGTTGATTTTCGTCATATCCCAAATATATCCACCATTTTACCACAATCTATGTAATGATATTCTCAAAAGAAGTGCCTAATTCAACAGATCAATGAACGCTTACCACAACTTTTGCATTTGTAAGCTCTTAATTCTTTCCAAAACTCACATGAATACTTAAACAAAAGAGTTATCTAGCTACATGTGTCAAACCACTGTCTTACCACAAAGTTTGGATAAGTGCATTAAAAATTCTGTGAATGCCTCAGCAAAATGATTAAGATGGATTTGTTGAACTCACCAAGATGGCTATGAATGAGCATGAGTGCGCATATGAAATGGTGTCTGTGTCATGCAATTTTTTTTTTTTTATTGACAAATGAAAATATGCCACAGAGATCCAACAAGCATCATTCCCACCCTCCAACTGAAATGAAATATTGTCCTCAATGTTTAAAAATCAAAACTAAATGGGGAATAACTGAAAATGGTAGAATACACCTGAAGTAGGACGTGAGTGATTTGCTAAGCACTAGAGATGGCAAACTGAAATGACAAACTGATACTAACCTGCAAATAAAAATAAAGAAAATAACAGCAAATAAAAAGAAAATGACCAAAGATAATAAAAAAATTAAAATAAAATAAACGAAAACAAAATAAAATAAAACAAATAAAGAAAATGGCTGCATGGTGTGGTCAAGGTGGAATGTCTTCCACTTTTGGAGCTGCCTCTCCTGGGTCAAAATTGAAATGATTGTTAGCCTAATAAGCTCGATGCTCGAGGTCCACAGGTAGATGGCAAAATTTCAAGTCAACTCTTAGTGCTTCTTCACTTGAAGGAACCTGTTCTTCATTTTTCTTAGGCAACTCCTCAAATTTTGGTTGCCAAGCCTAGGTGCCATGATCTTGAGTTATATAAAAAATTGCACAAAATTCAGCCCCATCAGATGAATCGCTAATATAATTAAATTTAGAATTAACAATGAAATACTCAAGAGGATCAGAATCACGAGTTGTGAAAACTTCCCTATCTATGAGTGAATCTATCACATATGTATGGTGGTACTCGTCATCCTCTTCTGGTTGTTTTGCAATATGAAAGATATTCACTTCGAGAGTCATGTTTCCAAAAGATAGTTTCATGAGCTCATTCCTACAATTAATAAGAGCATTAGCAGTGGCAAGGAAAGGCCTACCTAAAATCAAAGGGATTTTAGATGTAGTGTCAACAACAGAACTAGTGTCCAGAATTAGAAAATCAATAGGATAATAAAATTTATCAATTTGAATTAAAACATCTTCTACCACACATCGGGGTACTTTGACTGAATGGTCAGCCAATTGTAATACCACAGAATTTGGTTTGATTTCTCCCAACTCCAGCTGCAAATAAATAGAATAAAGCATTAAATTCACAGTAACTCCTAAATCTAGCAAAGTTTGCCCAAACTCTTGATTTTCAATGTTGCATGTGATTGTTGGGCACCTAGGATCCTTGTACTTGGGAGGAATCTACTGCTCAATTAGAGCACTAACTTGATTTTTTAGGAACGTTGTCTTCTTCACATGATACTTCCTCTTAACTGTACACAAATCCTTGAGAACTTTTGTATAAATAGGAACTTGTTTAATTACATGCAAAAGAGGAAGATTGACTTTTACCTATCTGGATTCTCTAAAATTTCATTGTTAGGATCCAAATTTAGCTTGCTTGATTTTAGAACTTGAGGGAATGGTACCTTAACAAGACTCTTTGTTACCTCTAGTTCCTGGGGTAGTTCGGCACTATTATTATCTTGATCATTTTCCACCTCCTCTGACTTGTCCGTTATTGGGATGTGTGATGACTTACCACTACGGGTTACAATAGCGGTCACATTCTTCAAGTTGTCTTGCGCCATCTGTTGACCATGGGGTGTGGACTGAGCTTGTGAAGGAAACGTACCTCGCTCAGTCATACTCAAGGAGCTTATCAGTTTTGATACTTGATTCTTTATCTCTTTATTTTCTTCCACAACTTGTTTAATCAAATATTCAAACTTTTGGTTAGTTTTGCCATGTGCCTCAATAAAAGCATGCAAAGTGTCTTCTAAATGACTCCTAGCAGATGAATGTGTATGATATGATGCAAGGTATGATTTAGTGGGTTGTGCAAGCTGTGTAGGTGGCTAGTTTTCAGACTTCCAGTTAAAATTGAGGTGATTACGCCACCCTGGATTGTATGTCTCAGAGAAAGGTGTAAAATACTTCCTGTACATACCTAAGGCATTACGTTGTTCCTCATATAACCTTCTCATCTCAGCAAATGTGGAACACTCTTGGGCGAGGTGATTATTCCGCCACATACAAAACATGGTCCAGAGCACTCTGTATGATTAGCCAAGTGTGTTGGCTTTAAGTCTTTGGCCTTTAGCAACTCTAACTCCCTAGTAAGCACCTTAACCTTAGCCTTCAAGTTATCAGCCTCTTTAAGATGGTGAATTCCACCATCATTTTGGTTCCTTGCAGGTCGTGACCTATTTGTGCTCTCAGTAACACTAGGTCCAGTCCAAATATGAGCTTTTTCAGCAAGCTCATTGAGGTATTCTATGGTCTCATCAGGATTTTTCTGTAAGAACTCACCATTACACATCATCTCCACAAATTGGCGCTCTCTAGGTGTAAGTCCCTCAAGAAGTAACCCACTAAACGCCAACTCTCATACCCATGGTGAGGACACATACTCAATAACTCCTTGAATCTCTCCCAACACATATACAAGGTCTCATAGTCCTTTTATGCAAAGGTGGAATCTGTCTTTTTAAAGCATTGGTCTTATGTTGAAGGAAGTATTTATTAAAGAAAGCCTGAGTCATCTTATTCCACGACCCAATAGATCGTGATCTCAACGAGTATAGCCTACTCTTAATTCTATCATTCAAAGAGAAATGAAAGAACTTAAGTCTCACAATGTCATCAGTTGTATTTTGACTATGAAAAGTCGCAACTACCTCCTTAAATTCCCTAATGTGCATATATAAATTTTTATTTTCCAACTTATGAAAAGTGGGGAGTAGCTGTATCATTCCCGTTTTAACATCAAGTTGACGAGTATTAGGTGGAAATATGATGCATGATGGTGTGGCTGTACGTGTAGGGTGGAGGTAATCCTAAAGAGTCCTAGCATGTTGATCCTCGTGTTCACTCATATTTTTAGAAGTAGAAGGACTATCAAACAAATGGATAGAAAAATTGGACTCTTAATCTGACTCTAACACAGGCCTACAAGCAAATCGACCTAATGCATCCCTATACCTATTATGTATGCAAGTTGACAATAAAAAGTAAAAATAAAAGAAAAAAATGTAACACTAAAAAAAACCATGAAAGAGAAAAATTAAAAAAATAATGCAGCAAGTAAAAAGAAGGAATGAAGTTACTGCCTTTACAAACTGCTGAAAAAAAAACTATCTAATAATTCTTCTACCGTCTCCCCGATAACGTCGCTAAAATTTGATTACGCCTAAAGAATAACGCAGTAATTGTAGTGTAGCTTTGGGGTGCCAATTCTAAAGGGAGACAAATTAAAAGAATAGTAAAATAGCAAATATATATATATATATATAAAATGATTAAAGATAAAAGAAATTTTGATTTTAAATGAAAATTAAAATTAAATAAAGTAATTAACAGAAAATTTAATCAAAGTTGACAAACAGTAAAGTGTCGGAAATCCTTTTCTATGTCAACTTCTTAATAAATCTCATATAGTTCCAAGGTAAATGGCGTGAGTGAAACCAGGTTGCTATGCATGGGCCCATTTATTTGAAGTGAAGTCCAAATTGATGAGTGTGGCTATTTTAAAATCCTAGTGCGGGCCCATAATTTGCTCAAGTGAAGGCTCATACGTGTGCTTTTTTCCCCTTTAACTACTAAAAAAAAAATATAAAAAAAAAATATAAATATAAATATAAATAATACAGAATGAAATAAAATAAAATAAAATAAAATAAGATAAAGAAAATAAAGAATAAAAATAATACTTAAAAACGTCTCAATGTAAATAGAAATCTAATTTAATAAATAAGTGAAATCTAACTACTTTTATTTTTATTCTTTGCAATTTAATCAAATATTAGAATATTTAGAATGCACTTTCGCATACTCATCACTTTGCTTCTTGGTTAAGAAAGAAAAAATTGTTCTCGTCGGCAGCTTGTTCTCATCGCCAGATCCTCTTCATCTCAAGCTCCTCCTTGGCACATCAAAACCCCTTCCCACAGTCAGTTTTTACTCTCTCTCTCTCTCTCCCTTAATGTTTCATTTTCTTTGGTGAAATTCAAATTTGAGAATCAACCAACCGACAAATTCGTAGCCCAGTTGATTTAGAAATTTAATATTTCTAGGTTGTTTAGTCCCTTACTTTTTTTCTGTAACTTGAAATTTTCAACTTTCTATTGGAGATGATTGGGTAAATTATACGAGATGTATGCTTGAGAGCACATTTGCAATTACAGTATTATTTGTACACCGAATGTTCTGGATCATCTGATTTCACAGGCATGTGATTGGGATTGATTAGATGATTTTGGCTGTGGTAGAATCAGAGTTGATTTTTGAACGATAGCTGAGAATTATCTTTCGAAAATGCAAGAGAGTTTGGAATGTCAGTCTTCTTCTTTTTCAACCAAAGAAATCTTTGCTGAGTGGTTTGAATTATCTTGCCATTGTTGGTCTAGCCCTTTTTATATAGATAAGAAAAGAAAAAGATTAAATAAATAGATAAGAAAATTTTTTGTAGCCTTTTTTTTATCGATAAAATAATTTATAGGAAAATTGTATTAAGACAAGTAAATAGACATAGCCCAAGTATACATGAATATTCTGTAGCCCTTTGAGACCCATCTTATGAAATGGGAAGCAATTTAGATATGGTAGGATTTTTCTTTAGGAGTGTGATTGTTTTAGAGAAATTCACAATTAGCCGACTTTACTTTTGCGAGATCCATCGTAATGTTAGAACAGTTTGTAGCCATTACCTCTAAATAGATGGAGTGCTGGTTGCATACTTGCCGAATTATATTTGCAGATTGTCGAGCAATTTTTCAATATTTGATTTCATAGCAAGTTGTTATGGTTGTGTTCTTTCACATTTGACTGTCTTGAAAATAAAGAGTAGGATATGCATTTTGATTTTGAATATATTTCCCTCATAGAAATTTTATTTGAAGTTAATGAAAGGACCGTTTGTTTTCTTCAGTGCATAAGCCTTTTCAGTAAGGAAAGGACATGGTTAATACGTAAAGTGGCATTCATTGCAGGGATAAGTATAACCCTATGGTTTGTCCGCGATTAACATTGGTTGCTTCTGTAATCTTTCTGCACCATGTGGCCTTCCCCACATGCGATTAGTGCAACACAAACTTTCCCAAAACATAGCTTTTGATTTCTCAAATCTCTGGATCCATGCATGTATAAATGATGTGTCCCCTTTTGAGTCCCCTGCAAATAATCGCTACCATTGCAAACTTCGGTCTAATATGACTTTCTTTAACTTGTCAAATTTTAAGTTTTATCATAAACAAAACTCCAAGCTTCCGAAAGATAATTTGAGCCCGAAAGCTCACATTATATGCTGGAAGAGAGAGAGAGAGAGAGAGAGAGAGAGAACTACCATTAATTTGATATTGTTTTGAAGGCTTAAACTCAAACAAACAAGAAGATAGTATTAGAACAAAAATCTGATAATGAGTTATTTAATTTTGAAAACTAAAATTAGAGGCTATAATGAAGCAATAGCCATTATTCATAGGGTCTCCAAGTCACTTGAACCTATTTGCATGTGGTGACCAAGACTCTTCTAGGAGGAAGAGAAGGCCTCCTTCCATGAAGCAAAGCCATGTTATCAAAGAAGAGAACATCATCCTTCTCCAACTTGAATTGGATGCTCTCTTCTTCAATGATTTCTCTGCATCTCTTTACCACATTATCTGCTATCTCTGTTCCGTCTGCCATTGTCATTGTGTTGTGCTCCTTCCTATGCATCCCCACCAAAGTGTTGAACCACTCCTCCTTTCTTTACTTCCATAAAAAAAACACTACTTCACAATAAAAAAACAAACTTGCTTGTTGAGATAGATTAAATTGGACAAGATGCATATCATCAGATTATGATGAAAAGTAATCATGTGTCTATTTGTTTGCTTTCATCTTCAAATAAAATCCATGATTGAACATAATTCTTATTCTATTCAAAAATTTGTTTGCTTGGTTCAAAAAGCAAAATTGACCATGGGATTAAAGTTTTGGGGGAAATAAAATTTGAGTAGCATTCCTACTCCCATAAGAATGGGGTCGAGGATGAGATCGTGAGCTCAATATTTATTGGCTGTGTAAATTAACAACTTAGAGAGAGAGAAAGCACTATACCACTCCATTGTACACAGAGTGGAAAACTATCATGCAAGTGTTGCATAAAGTTCTAAATGGAAAAGTAGAAAACAATTATAAATAAAAAATTCTACCATCTATTTAGAGGTAATGGCTACAAACAGTTCTAACATTACGATGGATCTCGCAAAAGTAAAGTTGGCTAATTGTAAATTTCTCTAAAACAATCACACACCTAAAGAAAAATCCTACTATATGTAAATTGCTTCCCATTTCATAAGATCTTGAAGGGCTATAAAATATTCATGTATACTTGGGTTATGTCTATTTACTTGTCTTAATACAATTTTCCTATAAATTATTTTATCGATAAAAAAGGGCTACAAAAAAATTCTTATCTATTTACTTAATTTTTTTTTCTTATCTATATAAAAAGGGCTAGACCAACAATGGCAAGATAATTCAAACCGCTTAGCAAATATTTCTTTGGTTGAAAAAGAAGAAGACTGACATTCCAAACTCTCTTGCGTCTTCGAAAGATAATTCTCAGCTATCGTTCAAAAATTAACTCTGATGCTACCACAGTCAAAATCTTCTAATCAATTCCAATCACATGACTGTGAAATCAGAGGATCCAGAACATTCACTGTACAAATAATACCGTATTCGCAAGTGTGCTTTCAAGCATACGTCTCGTATAATTTACTCGATCATCTCCAATAGAAAGTTGAAAATTTCAAGTTACAGAAAAAAAGTAAGGGACTTATTAATTATAACTTTTTTCCAATCATTCGAGCTCTAATAATGCGTATCAGATCGGCTAATCCCTCTTTTACTCATAAAAAATATCAAATCATTCATTTATATTAAATTAAAGAAAAAATCAAAATTCCAAACAAATAAATGTAGAAAGACCATAAGGAAACGTATCTAAATTCAAAAACTAGGAGTCTTTGAAATAAATAAATAAACCCTAACATGTATTGTCATATTGAAGAGGAATTTAATGAGAAACAACAAATACTGCAACAAAATCGATAAAAATCAAACGAAATAACCTAGAAATATTAAATGTAAGAACATAGAGAGACAAAATTTGCATACCATCTTCGGTGCTGTTCTTCTTCTTTTTTTTCTTCTTCTTCTTCTTCTTCTTTGAATGATCAGAATTCTAAGCCAACTAGGCTACGGATTTGTCGGTTGGTTGATTCTCAAATTTGAATTTCACCAAAGAAAATGAAACATTAAGAGAGAGAGAGAGAGAGTAAAAACTGACTGTGAGAAGGAGTTTCAGTATGCCAAGGAGGAGCTCGAGATGAAGAGGATATGGCAACGAGAACAAGCTATCGATGGGAACGATTTTTTCTCTCTCGACCAAGAAGCGAAGCATCAGAGGAGTTTCTCTCTCTTCACGTACAAATTGAAGATGAGACTCTGGGTTTCTCTCTTCGCACACGGGACGGACAAAGATGGCCGTTGTTTGATTTCGCACTCAGGACGGCCAAAGATGGCCGTTGTTTGATTTCGCATGTTGCGGGAGGGATTTGAAGCTTCAAATCTCTTGATCTCTCTCTAAAATGAGATGGATCTCTAGATAGGTTGTGGGTTTCTCTCTCTAAAATGCCTTCCAACTCTGGTGCGAAACGGGATGGTGAAAACCTTAAACGAGGGTCGCAATGGCAAAGAGTTTTTCTCTCTTCGATAGGTTGGAGACGACGGCAAGTTTGAAATGAGAATATGTTTGAAATGAGAATAAACATCCCGCGTTTTGCCCTCCTTCATTTTATCTGATTTATTTTTTATGTTATTTTATTTTATTAAATTGTTGACTAAGGCCCTGCTTAGATTCGGAAGTGGGTTAAGTTCATCTCAACTCACTTCTATTTTATTATTATATTTTTATAATTTTTTATATAAAACACAAATTCCTATACACCTTTTTCAAATCCCAATACACTTTTTTCAAATTTCAACACACATTTTTCAAATTCTAAAATAATAATAATATTAAAAAATAAACTAAACTCATCTTAACTCATCTCATCTCCGAATTCAAGCGAAGCAACGTGGCAGCATGCCACATACTCCCAAATTGACTTCCCATATTAGACTTCTCCTAAAATTATTGAAAAAAAACCATATATTGCTCTCAGATCTCGAATCGTCAATGCGCATAATAAAGTCTTAGAGGTATCATAAAAGTCATAAAAGCAACCACCCAACACACAAACAATCTGCTACCAATGCTGGCCAATGCATTCCCATCACTTTCCCTTTTGTCATCCATACTGCTTTCTTTATGCCTGTTTTTTTAATTTTTACTTTTTCTCCCTATGAGAATCTCAATGAACCCACGCACCTTTCAATTATCATTTATCTGTTTTGCTTTCAAAAAATAATAGTCGCAGTGGTAAATATATAAATACCTTACAATTATTTTGAAAAAGTATATAACTATAAAATTTGCATATAAAAGATTAGTTCTTTAATAGTAGACCCTATTATTTAAAAAAAAAATTATAATATTTATCTACTTCACAATTATATATAATATTATTCTTTGTTTGCTTTCTATTTCTAAATTAGTTAAAATGTTAAGCACAGATTTCAAAGCTTGAGTCTTCAAGGCCAATACACTGGGGCCAACACCATTTATGTGACTAATAGTAATAGCTAACTGCCCTACGGACAACTCATTGCTTATGATAATCTTATGCACATGGCTACCATAATTTGTATCTTCGATTGATTCCCCCCTCTCTCCTCTTCACCTTGGTGTTTTTAATGCAGAGAGAAGTTTTTATTTCTTATTTTCTTTCGAGGTGTGCCAAAAGCAGGACAAAATGAGATTAGATCATTGGACAACGAAATAAACATAGAACGCACTTCAAAAAGAAAGTTTGAGATTTATAACAAGTTAGCAAATATATAAAATAAAAGAAATACGAAGACTGCTTCTATTCCGACAGCATCATGGCGTCTTATTTGGGGCAGTGGCTCTTTATTTGCCTTTCTCTTTTCCCATCCCCTTCATTATTCTATTCTATTAAGTATTGGGTACTTTATTATGATTATTTGCTTCAAAGTGGGTGCCATGAATCTTCAAGTCCTCATAAGTCACTTTTTGACTTCTTTTAACACATCACCATTTTTTATAAAAAAAATAATACGCACAACACTTTATATAATATTTTATAAAAATAAAAATATTTTTTTTTATAAAATAATAATAATAATTTTATAAGATAATTTATAAAAATATTCTTATTTTTATAAAATATTATATAAAATATTACGTATAATATTATATGTATATCACTTCTCTTTTCTATATAACATTGGAAATACTATAACTTGGACGTGGAAAGTCTTATTTGACCCTTATCATGAAGCCCATTACCATTGAAACTGTGCTCAGCATCATTCTCCTCTTTCTCTGCCTAATAAACTGAATGGAATAAAAAAATAAAAATAAAATATATTATTATAAATATTTTTTTAATATTAATTTTGTATAAAAATTTATAAAAGTAATATGAGAATTTAAAAATGTTAATTTTTTATTATATTTTATATGAAAATCTGAAAAAAGTGTAATAATATATTTGAGATGTGTTTTAAATTTTTAGTCTCATCTCCCTAAACAAATAATACACAAGAACATTCTCATTAAATTGGCTAAGTCATTCTTCAAAAAGTATAATTTTGCATAAATATCAAAAAAATTTGATAATTATTGGATAAAATTTTAGTTTTACTATTTACAAAAATACTTTTTGAATCTTTTTCCATAAACTCATTGTCATATTTGATCAATTGTGACACTTATTTTTTGATATTTGTACAAAATTATACTTTTAAAAAAATAACTTTTAGCTAATCTATTGAAAATGTTTTAAGAGTGGTTTGGATTGAAAAATAAAATGAGATAAGTTGAGATAAATTTTGAAAATTAAATAAAATATTATTAAAATATTATTTTTTGATATTATTATTGTGTTAAAAATTAAAAAAATTAAATTATTTATTATATTTTATATAAAAATTTAAAATAAAATAATAATAAATTTAAAATAAATAATCTCTCGAATCCAAACTAGGCCAAATGTGCTGCGGCTGCTGCTGCTTAAAGTCAGTGCTCATAACTAATCGACAGCATTCAAGATGACAAAGATTAATAACGGGGCTACAACATTCATTAGGAAACCAAATCGGGGCCCGGTGAAAAGGAATCCGGTAACCTGGCTATTACATTGACGATAAACTACCAAACATTAACAGGAGACAAACATGAAATCCAAAAAAACAAAAAGGTGAGGGAGAAAGAAATCCTCACTACTCAAATATTTCTTCTGTTAAATGAAGAAAACCGGATTCTTCTTCGCCAGATAACCCATTTTTAGTATCTTCTTCCAATCATCTCTCCCAAGATCGGCCAAACTCATTCCAACTCCTCTTGACCTTCTGAAGGGCATATGATCAACTCCAATATATTAACTACCTCGGCCATGTCTGGCCGGTTTGATGGCACTTGCGATGTGCATATCAATGCTAGCTTCATTACAGGAATTGCCTCCTCAGCTGGGAAGTTACCCCGAAGCCTCTCATCAACACATTCCTCCACCCTGCCTTCTTCCAATGCTCCTCTCACCATGTCACACAGCACCACGACATCATCTTCCATGTACTCCACAGGCCTCTTGCCAGTTACCACCTCCAGAACTAAAATACCAAACCCATATACATCGCACTTTTCAGTTATCTTTACGGTTCTACAGGCAAATTCTGGTGCCATGTACCCTAGAGCACTCTGAATCTTGCTGCTCAAAACATAACGGTCAAGCATTGGCAACAATCTTGCCAGGCCAAAATCACCGACTTTAGGTTCACCTGTGCTGTCAATAAGGACATTACTTGATTTTATGTTGTAATGAATTATGTTCAATTGGTGCAAGTAAGCCAAGCTTTTTGCTGTCCCAAGTATAATGTTGAACCTCTCGTTCCATGAGAGGAAGTTTCCACCTACTCCTTCATGAAGATGTTTATATAAATTACCACCAGAGATGAATTCATATATGAGGAGCTGTAATGATGGAGTCCAGTAATAACCTTCAAGTGCAACAAGATTAAGGTGCCGCACTTTCCCCAACTTTTTAACCTCTCGTTCAAAGTCATCTTGAGACTTGACAAGACTTGAGACAGTGAGCTTCTTGATTGCAACTGCGTGCCCATCTCGAATAACAGTCCGGTACACTGCTCCAAACCCACCACGACCAAGCTCACAGTCCTTGTTGAGCAAAGCATGTGCTCCAGTGCTGAAGTCCGGGTCACCAGAAAACATGACAAGCTTGCCAGAATTGGCATCTGTAGTGGGAGAATGGCTGAAATCATCACCAGCAGATAATGTGATGGCTGCTGCAGGTCTAGATGTGGATGACCTAACATGAAGATTAAGTACAGTGATTGAAATAACTCCAATGATGATGACTGCAGCAGCTCCAATGGCTATGAGTGCAGAAACACTGAGGATAATTCTTTTGTGACGAAGATTTGGAGGCAATGAACCAGAAGAAGAATCAGAAGAAGAGTTGGGATTGAGGACAATGGGTTTTGGAAGGACTGTAGGGCAAGACTTATTTGCCACAGATCCACAAAGAGATGGATTTCCAGTGACAGAGAAAGGGGAGATGGTGTTGAAAAAGCCACCAGCAGGTAGTTCACCTTGGAGATTATTGTGAGAAATATTGAAGGATAGAAGGTGAGGGAGATTGGCCAACTGCCTGGGCAGGCTTCCAGAAAGATTGTTAAAAGACAAGTCCACGTTTCTCAGGTTGGTAAGTTGGGCTAGCGCTGCAGGTATAAGGCCACTGAGTCTGTTATGAGATACAATGCTGCACGATTCAACCAAAATGGAAGAACATAACAAGAAATTAAAAATAGAATTATATAAAAATATCACTACGAAATAAGCATTATCTATATCAGCCCACTGGCATTTTTTTTTCGGATTTAAAGGTGGAGGCCCCCTCCAAATAGAGGATTACCTTAAAAATTTGGGCTTATGCCACTATCTGTGGAACTCTGAATAAATAAATAAATAACTTTCATAATCTTCGCTCTATTGTTTCAGAAAACAGCATCAAAATCTGACTACGTACCATAGGGCTTCTAAGTGTATCACAAATACTCTTAATGACATTAGAATGACTGAACAGGATTGGGAGGACACCATTGAAGGTTTGAAAACAGAACAGAAAGCTAGTTCAGCTATCACTGAGGACACCATTTTCCACAGCAAAAGGGTGACTGAATCTAATGCATGGCACTTGCAGTTACAACTTCTTTTTAAGAATAATCGGATATATAGCTAAACTCTTATACAAGCAGAGTCCATGTCATCACCACCCACTAAAAGAACAAGGAGAAATCACAAATGAAACGCAAAAACCGCAAAGACAACTTACAGGGTTGTAAGAGAAGAACAGTTCTCGATTGAAGCTGGAATTTTCCCCGAGATTAAGTTTTTGTCCAGTCTTAGTTCATACAATGAAACAACTCCTCCAATTTCCAGAGGGATGCTTCCATTCAGCCCATTATTGCTCAAATCGAGAACATCCAGGGTTTTCAACTCCCCAATCGTCGCTGGAATAGGACCAACAAGAAAGTTCTTAGATAGGTTCAGGAACTGCAAGCGGCTCAAAATGCCTAATGAAGATGCTATTCCCCCAGAAAAAGCATTGTGGGACAAATCCAAGATTTCAAGCCGTCCAGGTGAGCTCCCCAATGACGAAGATAAATGACTACTCATGCTCCCACCTAATTTATTTTTTGAAATCGAAACTTCTTGTAACTCCGATTTGAAGATCCACGTGGGAAGATCACCCGTCAACGAATTACGGCTGAGATCTAACGCCACGAGGTTTGCACAATCAGCCATTGACCCTGGCAAGCTTCCGGTAAATCGATTAGCCGACAAGTTCAAGACTTTCAATGACTGCATGTTTCCTATTGAACTTGGAAGTTGGCCAGAAAATCCATTGGCCGAAAGGTCCAAAATTTCAAGGCTTTTCATATCACCAATACTGTCCGGAACCTCACCAGCAAATGAGTTCTTGCCCAGATTAAGATAGTTACACAAAGAAAGCTTCCGCAATGTATCTGGAAGGCTCCCAGAAAGCAAATTTTCGCTAAGATCAATCGACCTCAGCAGCAAACAACTTCCAATGCCATTTGGGAGCATCCCAGAAAACCGATTCTTGCTCAAGTTAATGGCTCTCAAGTTATTCAAGCCTTGGATCACCTCTGGGATCTCACCCGCAAGAGAATTATCCGACAAGTCGAGGGATCGAAGCCCATCTAAAGACCAAATCCCGAGCGGTAACGAACCCGAAAACTTATTAGACGACAAATTCACCGATGCAAGAGTGGAACATGAGCTCAAACTATCCGATATCTTACCTGAAAACTTGTTCTTGGCCAAAGATATTACTCTCAGAGACCCACATTGCCGAAAGAAATCCTCCGGTATAGCTCCTGAGAGACTGTTGTCACTTAAATCGAGCACTCGAAGGTTGTCAACCCGTGCAATACTGGAGCTTATGCTTCCGGTCAGATTGTTCCTTGCCAACGATAGCTTGCGGAGAAATTGCAGCTGGAGAAGACCTCGGCCCATCCGACCCGAAAGAGAGAAGCCACCGAGGTTGAGCTCGGAGACCCTGTTGGATCTGGGGTTGCATTTTATGCCAACCCAATTACAAGGGCTATCGTCGTCTTCGTTCCAAGATACAAGCTTTCCCTTTGGGTCTAGGATATCGGCCTTGAACACAATAAGCCCCAGCACGTCGTCGTTCAGAGACGGATTCAGGGATCTCACACGAACTGGGCCGATAGTCACCAGCACCAACACTAACATTCCAATTAGCTCGCTTTTCATTTTCAATAAAGCTAGCATTGCGCCCGCTACTTTAGCATACTCGGAGACCCAAGAAAGCCATGTGAAACTGGTGCCGACGCCGCAGAACACTGACGCGGAAGAGCCAGAAATCGTTGACAGCGAGCTTTCAAACCCTCATATGTATACTCGGAACAAACAGGAAAAGACAGAAAGATCAACACTTACCAACGGATAGATTTAGCGCTCAGGAAAGACGAGGGATCAAGAATAAACTAAGAGATACAAGAAACCAGTGGCATTGGCAAAATGGGAAATACCTATGACGCAAAAGTAACCGAAATAATAGGCAAGGTAGCTGCGAAGGTAAAGAGGGCAAAACCCTAGAAATTTGTTCTCAAAGCAAGAATTATCGAGCTTTAAAAAAACAGAGATTTAATCAAACAGAGACGCCGGGAGGTTTCAATATGAGAACCCACTGCAAAGTTAGGCCGGAGAATGGAGAGGTGGAGCGAGAACTCGGACAGCGACTTGAGTAAGATGGAGTGAAGATTCTATGGTAAATCCGTCCGGAAATGGTGTATCGACGAACACTCGCCTGGGGGCGAAACAAGTACCAGGGTGTCGACTGTTCAAGGGGAAGGGAGAGTTGGTCTTTCGTGCAGCGTATTGAGTGCGAGCAGGGAGAGAAGAGACAATTAATAGTTGGTCTTCGATTGAAGGCGAAAGCGCAGCGAGTGAGACTAGTCTCCCTCTCTGTTTTTTTTTTTTTTTAAGCTTTGAATGAAGCTGAGCCCGAGTGGCTGTTTATGATACAGTGAAGTAATGTATTTTTCTCTAGAATCATTTATATTTGTTCGTTTAAATAAAAAAAATATCATTAGTATAATTAACAGTGTGGTCATATCTTCAGAGAAAAAAAAAAAAAGTGTGGTCGTATGGCAATTTTAACCTTTTAAGTTTCATCGCATTTTTTTTTATATTAATCTAATAATATTTATTAGTTTTTTGTTTTTTTTTAATAAAGAAATTTAAAAATCAACGTAAAATATCAATTTAAAATAATACAACACAATAACGAACTCGTGGCATGTAATGAAGCTATTAAGTCGTGCCCTGTGGTTGTTAGCAGCGAAAGCTCTTTTTGAAATATATATATATATATAAGTAATTTATGATTGTTTTTGTAATTAATTTCTAATTTATAACTTTATTTCAAAAAAATAAAAATACTATAATTATAGAAATGTATAATAGCCTTTCTAGAAGTAATTTCTTTAATTTAGGTGGATGGCATGGTGTAGCTATTGCTGGTGACCTGCTTTTTGGGAATCCACGTGACGGTGTAGCGAACTCTGATATCGCCCCTCGTTATCGCTGGAAATTGCGATTATGACATTTAGCATTTATTTTTTATTTTTTATTTTTTATTTTTTGTTGTGTGTTACTTTGCTAAGATATAAAAGAAGGAAAATGGTTCATCGAGATTCGTTCGGAGAGTACTTTTTAATGTTCATAGGAATGTTTCGAAAAAAGTATCCCAAGCAGCGAATTAAGCGTAAGTAGGTGAGTGAAGATGTAATAAACAAATAGGTAATTCAAAATTGAAAAATGGTGGCTCGTTGAATAAGTAAAATTATGAGGAAATGGGAATGAGGAAGGGCAAGCACAGTGACGGTAGTTGGGATGGATGGATGGATGGATGGATGTCTCATACAATATATATCAGTGTTGATAAAGGAAGAGATCTAAAAAAAAGCAAAAGTAAAGAAGGATGGAAAGTAGGTGGGCAGGATGCAGGGTAGGTAAGTGTAATAAAAATAAAGGTAGGGAGGACGAAGGGGATGGATGGATGGATGATGCCATATATGATCCGACGGTGTAGAATGCCAGAGGGTCGTGTGGGCACTTGGCACAACTCAGACCTTTTGCTCTTACTAGCTGCTACCTTTTCTTAAATTCCTTTGGAGGATCTGAATTCTCGCCCATTCACTCAATGCTTTATTTCTTTCTTATATGCATGCTGCTTATATAATTAGACCCTTTTATTATAAGCTAGCTCGCTCGCTCGCTCTCTCTCTCGCTTTCCATTTTGCCATATATATATATATATATATATATGATATATGATAGTCCAGTTTCCATTTCTCAAAAATACTCCCTTCGAATTCTTGCCCTGACTAGTGACTACCCTTCTATATAGAACGACTAATTAGTCAATGAATATTATTTATAATAAGCCCAACTGGTTTGGGTTTTCTCACAGACCATAAGAATAATTTGGCAATCCTGCATCTTTAGATAAATGGCTGCAGCTTAACGCTTATGCATGCGTGACCGCCGATGCCCGTAAATATTCTTTTTGGTCTTAATGCATGGTGCTACGTGCTTTGACATTTTATGGCAAATTTGGGACTTACTGCTCAACCAGAGGAATCAGCCAATATTCATATTCTTAATTACAGGATTTTGGACGTACGATCAAGTTTGTATTAGAGCTAGAGCTACCTGAAGCCAACTCACCTCAAGCTACCTAATTAATACAAAATATGTTGGTTAAACAGTTGCGAATGCCAAAGAAATAAAGGGAAAGGGAATCTCTGACAGACAGACAGACGGACAGACAGACAGACAGACAGACAGGTGCGACTATTGGCTCCCTAATTCTAATTCTAATATTCACTCATTTAAAAATAAAAGATAAAAAATAAGAACAATTGTTTGGTTTACTTTGTTTCTCTACTCCCAAAGGTAGAATAAATACAGACAATAAAACGACGCGGCCTTCCATGTGTGCTTTGTTTTTTAGCTGTGTTGAGCCCGAGATGGAGCATTTTGCACAGTTTTCGTCCAAATTCTCTTCTTAACACTACCGGATAAGGGGGACTGACTATTGAATGGCACGGATAGATCATTCGTTTGTTTTTAAACATGAGAGAAGTTGAAACTAAAGTTAAAAATTAAATAAAATATTTTTACAAAATATTTTTTAATATCATTTTATTTTAAAATTAAAAAAAATTGAATTATTTATATTATTTTATATTAAAATTTTATAAAATTATAATGATTAGATTAAATTAGATGAAATGAAATAAGATTAAATAATCTCCAAAAACAAACCAGGATTAATCAATAATAAATATTTTTCACATCTATAGTTTATTGATATTGGACCTGCCTTGCTCAGTGAAGCCCTAACGTCCAATGGTGCATATTTGTGATGGATATCCTTCCATCGGGTTTGCTTTTAAGGCCTGCTGCCCAAACGCACTGATCAATGGCCTATACGCGAAATTTCTGATTTTTTTTTTTCGGCTAGAATTGGTGGTCTTATTTCAAACACATGACGTTCGAATAAGAGCTTTATAGTTTCTATCTTAAATTAAAGTTCGTGAATTGGGTTTGAGTAGACCATTTACAAATTATTCTTAAGGTCTTTTGTTGGTGGTCTTATTCGAATGAAGATTAATTATAGAGCAATTTTAGAGGGAGTCGATTTGAGGGAGTCAAAAGAGAGTCGATTTTAGTTTAAATTTTTTTTCCTCATTATCAATTTTATTTTCATGAATCTAATGAATTCTATTGATTTGTTTTTATATAAGAATTGAAAACATTGAAAATGAGGAAAAAAATTTGCAACTTTGTTTTCAACATGTTTTTCTTCATCTTCATTTTCAATCTTGTTTTTAATTTAAATTTTTTTTCATCATTTTCAACATTGTTTTCATGGATTTAATGAATTCTATTGGTTTATTTTTTATATAGAAATTGAAAATAAGGTTAAAGACAAAGAAAAAAACTAAATTGAATTTGATTCCCTAAAACCGACTCTTCTTAAAATTACTCTTCTTAATTATATCTTGTGACAATCTGTAAGGAGTTATACTTACCACAAAACTTTCATTTTCCTACTTTTGTGTCCCTTGGACCTTCTCCATGTGTTTTCACAGGAATTTTCATCTACTGTTTATTGATGGAAAGTTATCTAACTTGTGCGTGTAATTTGGAAATATATTTCAGATTTTGTTACGTATAGAAAATTTAGCACAAAAATTATGCAAGAACAAATTTAAAATTTCACATCAATTAAAGTTAAAAAACAAAAAAATTGAAAGAACCATTTGTCCAACACAAATAAAACTAAAAATTAAGAAGACTAAAATATAAAACACAATTAGAGATGAATTACAACTCATTTCCTATACAATTCTTGGGCAAAATTTATTGTAAGTATCATTTTCCATATATTTCATGCATGATTATACTTTTTCAATTATAATATTTAATCTAACAAGGTAACACTCCTGCCTAATATTATAAGGAATGAATTATGAGTCATTTATTAGATATAGATTAAGGTTATGGTTAGATGTTGAGAGTGTTTATAAATAATAATAAAAAGTAAGTAAAAAGTAATAATAAAACATAGTAATGAAAAAATAATGAATAGTAATAAAAGTATGTGAAAAATAATAATAAAAAATATTTAAGAATATTTGTGAGTAGTTAATTTTCAAATCTGCCCTAAGTTTAATAGGCGATACTCGATAAGCTCATGAACGATCATTCATTGATGTTGACTAGAGATTTTAATTAGACCCATATGCCCAAAAGTGTATTATGAGGCCCATTAAGGTTTAGTACATGATTTTAGGATGATATGAATATGCCGAAGAAGCCTAATTAAAGTCTAATTGGATAAATTTAATTATTTAAATAGGTCACAGGCCCAAGAGTTTATTTGGATCATTAAAGGTGCACTAACCCATTTGTTAAGCCCGCACAACGCCTAAGAAAAACCCTATGACAATGAGCATGATCCAGCCCGTTTTGCCAAACCCATACCTTAGATCCCATGTACACATCGCCTCCTTTAAGCCCTAGGGTTACAACCTACAGAAGCCCTTTTTTTTTACTTTGAGTAAATCACAACTGGGAGGGTGAAATATCCTAAAGTAGGACTCAGGCCTATTTAGTAGTGTACTAGAAGACAAGAGTGAAAGTGAGTTGAGTGGATCAGATCAACATGGGGGACAAGCCAAAAAGATAAACAACCGACACACGCAAGAAATAATATCCAGACTAAAGCTTCTATATAAAGGCAACCATCAGAATCTCAATCGATCAATGACTCTCTGGCTGAACAATAATCTCTCTATTCTCTCGGATCACCTATTTCGTCTTTTCAGACGAACCCAATAGTTCATACTAGTAGAATTATGTATTTTATTCACGTATAGTGAGAGTCCTGAGAGACTGTAAAAATATTCATTATAGTAGATTCCCTTCCCCAAATCCCCGTGGACGTAGGCCTTACGCCGAACCACATAAATACTGTGTTTCTATATTTATTTATCTGCTATCCGCATATGTATAGCCGCATCGGAGTCTCACCGGGGCCCCTGAACAACATCCATCGAAGCCCAACTCGCTCCAGTATGCCGTGAATAACTCATTTTCCTGCCCTGGTCTGTTCACCGATTTTTGTGGCATCAACAACAACCTCCATGGGACTAGGACTGTTCACCAACTCGGCCCGGCCAGCAGTCAATTTCCGGGCAGCCCTTTGTTTATAAATATATTTTTACACATCTGATCATATATATTCATATAAAAAAGTCTAGAACTTAATAAGCTATATTTAAATTCAATATTACACTAGTATGTGTTAATCATTATAAAATTATGTACTTATGTTATCATATAAATAGACTAATAGCTTAGTATATGTAAATATCTTATTATTACCAGTGTAGATGATTTGTAAAACCAAAAAAGTTAGATCGGACTGAATTGAAATTAGAAAAAGCAAAATTTTCGATTTCGTTAGTGAGTCAATCCGGTATCAATTCTTAGAATTTTAAAATCAATATATACCGGTTGGCTTCTAAAAAATGAACAAAATTAGATTGAAATCAAATCGGCTACACCCCTAATTATGAATATGTATTCAAAGTCTCTTAAGATCTCTCGTAGGTTACTGTACAAATGATAAAACTGAAGTTTCCCATCTAGAAGTTAAAGACGCTCTGTCCCTCTAGTTGCCCAGAAGAAGTCTTGGTATTAATGAATTAACCACAGCAACTACAAATTAAAGCAAAGTCAAACTCATATTTCACAACATAAGCACGAATTTACCATCATGAATAAAAATATCTTAACCCAAGTCCCAACCACCATGCAAAACTTCTCGGTACACATCCTAAAAAGTAAACTAGCAAACAAAAATTCCAACTGATTCATTTTTTAACAAGTTTAAATTACGCTTGTTAAATTCCCATAAAAAATATTGCATTTGCCTTCAATAATGGGGAGAGATGAATTGCTAAAAAGAGGAAACGATAGAAATTTATATTTGGGCTTGAATGAGTCAAAATATGGAGAAGAGAAAGAGAGATATGAAAATAGAGAATGGAGCCTGCTAGAAGGAGAGTCGAAAACTTGAAATCTGGATTTCATTTCATCGATGGGCACAAGGGGCAACTCGATTAATTTAGGACGGTTTTGTTTTGATAGATAAGATGAGATAAAAATTTAAAAAAAAATTAAATATAATTATAATATATTTTTTTAACATTAATATTGTTTTAAAAATTGAAAATATTGAATTGTTTTTATTATTTTATATAAAAATTTAAAAAAATATAATGATAAATTTAAGATGAGAAAAGATGTTTTTGAAAAACAAACAAAGCCTTAACGTACATAAAGCAAAATATATGTGTGCACGTGTAGCACTGCAAATGAGTCCTAGAATGGGGCTTGTAAGTCGCACCACCCGTGTGAGTCCCATTAAAATGTATTTGGATATTTGAAGTAAGTTGCGATATTTTTAACTTTGAGTGGTGCTTCGAGTGAAGTAGCCCGAACATCTCTCGAGAAGCCGAAAGAAGTTTTCAAATATTTTTTGATTTATTTTCATTCTTTTTTTTTTTTTTAAATCTTAAATACTTTTTTACAAGAACTCATATTATCGTTAAAAAAATTCTTCCTTAATCACTAAATAATAAAATAAAATAAAATAAAAAACTTTGCAATAAATCTTCGAGACATAAAGCATTTTTCTTTAAACTTTTATAGAAAGTTGAAAAAATAGCATGTTTTGGTTTTTCGTTGCAGTGATTGAATAATTATTTTATTTATATATTTTAGTATTAAAACAAAAATATTATGAGAAAAATTCTCCAATGCATAAAAAAATTAAGTTCTCACATTTTTATTGCCAAATTGATTAAATTATAATTTTCTAAAATATTAAATATTAACAATGATGAAGACAACACTCTCATTCCCCCCAATGAAGTTTTTTTTTTTTACATATTATTTAATAAGTACTTAAAATAATTATAGTAGTTATGAAAGAAAAAAAATAAGAGAAAAGCTTTAGCTAAAGTTATCTTGAAAAGATAAATTCATAAACTGATGTGACTTAATGTAATATATTATATTGTAAAATAGATTTAACGTATTATATAAAGTTATATAAGTTTATAAGTTTATTTAGTCTTTTTGTAACGGTAGCAGTTTTAAAAAGTAAGCACTCTCTAAGCCATACATACAATCATATAGAGTGAGTACTGGCTATGCAACTTCCTTCAACTAATGCTACATGTAATCATAAAATGTACAAGTATTGTATAATTATTTTGAAAAAGAGTGAGGTTTACTATTAAAAAATTAACTTATTTTTTTCATATAGATCACACATTTACCTTATTTTTTCAAAAGAAATTGTATGACTCTTGTATATTTCACGATTATAAATATAATTTATTATGTCCTTAATATTAATTATGATTTTTTCTATTTAATTAATCACTATATTATTAGGAGTAAATGAGATTATAGAATTATCAGCTACTTTTCTAGCTTTAGGTCCTAAAAAGTCACTTGGTAGTGTGTTAAATGGTCGACTGGTTGGGGCCTGGGGATCATAAACATAGGAATGGAAAAAGAGGAAATGTTGCCCTAGTTTGCATTGATGACCAGAAGAAAAAGTGGAATGGGAATCTCTTACAGAATTGCATTGCCGTTGAAGAACAAGGAATTCGATTTAGGTGAACTAGTGTAGGGAAAGAGAGAGGGTGAGTTGGCAATTGTCTATACATTTGTTAGAGGCTACTAGAGGGTTTAGGGAAAAAGAGAGAGAGTGTAAGTCGAGTATTCTGAAAGTGATTTTATCCCCCCTCTACCCTTGGTAAGTACTTTATCTACACAAATACAAATTATTTATGTTATATTCCACCATCAACTTCTTCATTTCGAATAGTAGCTTGTAGGAAAATATTTACTATGAAATAGTCATGGTACCTTTGTGTGAGATGCTGAGATCACAGAAAAGTTGGTATAACCAAATAAGTTTACAAGTTGTTACAGCCATGGCACGGTATTTTGCTTCTGTAGAGGAACGAGCGACTGTATTCTATTTCTTAGTGCGCCGTGAAATGGGACTAGAACCAAGAGTAACAAAGAAACCAGTAGTAGAGCACCGGGTAGTGGGACAATTGGTCCAATCAGAGTCTGAGTAAGCACGAACATGGAGATCATTTGTAGAGGAGAAAAAAATGCCTTAACCTAGAGTAGCTTTAATGTAACGGAGGACATGAGTGGCAACAATCATATGAGGAATTCTGGGAGCATGCATGAACTGGCTAAAGATGTTGACTGACTGAGAAGATGATGTCAGGTCGAGTAATGGTGAGATATATGAGGCGCTCAACTAATCGTCAGTAAATAGCTGGATCAAGAAGAGGTCACCATCTGTGTCATTGAACTTGAGATTTTGTTCCATGGGAAATGTAGCAGGGTGGGAGCCAAATTGGCGACTGTCGGCAAGTATATCCAGGACATATTTTCGTTGATTAAGAAAAATGTTTGGAGATGAGCGAGCAACTTCGAGACCAAGAAAATACTTTAGGGGTCCAAGATCCTTAGTTTTGAAATGATGAGAAATAATAGTCTTGAAGAAGTTGACTTGAGAGAGATCATTGCTGGCAACTAAGATATCATCAACATATATTAGAATGATAGTGACACTAGTAGCGGTGAACAAGGTAAAGAGAGAGTAATCAACTTGAGATTGAATAAAACCTGCAGTAAGAAGAACAGAGGTTTGTTTAGAAAATCAGTTCCGAGAGGCTTGCTTGAAGCCATAGAGTGACTTCCAGATACGACAAACAGGCGTCTCCCCCTGAACACAATATCCCGGTAGGGGCTATATGTAGACTTCTTCATCTAGTTAACTATGCAAAAAGGCATTATGGACATCCATATGATGGATAATCCAGTTCTTGGTGGCAATAATGACACATCGAACAGTTGTCATTTTGGCCATTGGGACGAAAGTTTCATGATAGTTGATGCCTTTCACCTGAATATAACATTTTGCTACAAGGCGAGCCTTGTAACGCTCAATAGTGCCATTTGCTTTGAGTTTGGTCTTGAAAACCCATTTGCAACCAATGAGTTTTTTGCCGGAAGGGAGAGACTCAAGGGTCCATGTGGAATCTTCCTCGATAGCACAGATTTCAGCAACCATAGCTTCACGCCAATGGGAGTGACATTTGGCTTCAGAGTAACAATTAGGCTCAACAGATGCAGTGAGAGCAGTCAAGAAAGAGAGATGAGCATGTGAAAAACGAGAATATGAAAGAAAATTAGATAAAGGGTGAGAAGTACCCGAGGATTGTGCAACGAATGTAGATGCATTGGACTCCGTGGGGATAGTAGGGCAGGCATAATCTAAGAGATACGTAGGGCGAGTAATGGTACGACGAGGACGAGAAGGAAAAGGAGTGGGAGTCGGATCGGTGTGAGTGGTCAGTGCGGGAGGAGGAGGGCACGTATTTTCTGGTATAGGTAGAGGCGAAATGGTGGAATGATTGGGAAGAGAATGGATGACGTGCTGTAATGGAAATTAGTCTTCATAGAATGTGACACCACGTGAGTAAAAGATTGTGTTGGTGTCAAAATTGTATAATTTGTAAGCTTTGCAGTTACTAGGATAACCGACAAAGATGCAACGAGAGGAGCGAGGGAAAAATTTGTCACGATGAGAAGTGGGTGTTTGGACATAACAAAGGCAACCAAATACACGAACATATGTGTATGTAGGTGCAATGTTGGGAAGAAGTTGAAAATGAGTTAAGTTTTGAAGGGACCGACTAGGTGTCCTATTCATGAGGTAGGCGGTAGTGAGGACATATTCACCCCAAAAATTGAGAGGTAAATGTGCCTGAAAGTGAAGACTACGAGTGACATTCAAGAGATGCTGATGTTTACGCTCCGCAACACTATTTTGTTGGTGAGTTTCGACACATGTACGCTCATGAATGATGCCGTGAGAGTGGAAATTGTTTTGAGATTTTGGGAAAGAAATACTTGACCATTATCAGTGTGAATAATTTTGATGGTGGAGTTATATTGATTGTGAACAAGGGCGAAAAAATTCTTCAAGTGACTATAAGTTTCTGATTTAAAACGCATTAAATAAATCCAAGTAGTGCGTGAAAAATCATCAACAATAGTAAAAAAATAATAAGCTCCACAAATAGAGGCGGTTTGATAACCTCCCCAAATATCACAATGTAATTGATGAAAATGTACTAAACTTTTATTTGCATGAATAGGAAAATGTAAACAAGTGTGCTTTGAACGAGCACAAACATCACAATAAGAGAGAATACAAGGACTATAAAAAATAGCAGGAATAGTAAAACTAGAAGAATGACTTAGACAACAATGCCATAAAGTCTTATTATGAATATTTTGAATGGAGAAAGCAGTGTATTGTTGTGGTCGGAGAATGTAGAGTCCATTGCATGCCTCACCCGCTCAAATCAGCCTCTTCGATTGAAGGTCCTGAAAAAAATAGTGTGAGAATGAGAAAATAGTAATACACGACATGTGTTTAGTAAGGGAAGGGATAGAAAAGAGATTAAAGGAAAATCGAGAAACATAAAAAACATTGACAAGAGTTAGGGATTCGGATATGTGAATAGAGCCGATCCCTTCAATGGGGGTGGTTTCTCCCATAGGCAACTGAATATCCCTTGGCAAGGGTGGCGGCCGGAGATCGAAGAAGGTGTCTCGACAGTGGCTTATGTGGTCGGTGGCACCATTGTCGAGAATCCAGTGATGCCGTGGGTCGAAGGAGGACTGTGGCAAGTAAGGGTTTTTACCCAGCAATGGTTTGGCTAAGGAAGATGATGAAGACTAGAGGAGATTCATTAATTTTTGGTAGTTTTCCGACGAGCGACCTGGAATAGGGCTTGTGGTGGTGCCTACGAAGTGAGCTGTGGCTGGTGGTTTGCCAAGAAGTGATGGCTTTGGGTTTTGCTGTGGTTCTCGCCCGGATGGATACCTGATAATTCGCCAGAAACGGTGGCGTTGATGGCCCTCTTTGCCAAAGTCTGAGCATTTTAGGGTGGGTTTTTAAGGATAAGGAGCCTGAGCAGCAAGGGCAATAGATTCGTTGGGTGTATGAGTCACCTGGAAAAATCTCTGTTTTGTTCTTAAAAAGGATGGAGAAAACTTTGTTGAGGGGAGGGAGGGGGTCAGTAGCAAGGATTGGGGTCCGGAGAGCAACAAACGAGTCATTGAGTCCCAGAAGAAATTGGAACATACGCTCATCCTTAGCCCTTTTCTCCAAGGTAAGTGCATTTGTTGGTGTTTGGATGTTCCCAAGTTAATCCCACAATTTCTTGATACTATTGTAATAATCTGGAATTGAAAGTTGGTTTTGATGTAAATTCGAGATTTCTCTTTTGAGAGGAAATAAGCGGGCATTGTTGCCATGGCAAAATCGTGACTCGAGATCAATCGATACGTCTCGGGGATCATTATAGTAGTTTAAGGAGTTTGCAAGAAAGGGGGTTATAGTGTTTAGGATCCAAGTGAGGACCATGTCTTTGGTCCTACTCCATTGAGGGTATTTGGGAGAGGTAGGGGGTGGGGGTTTGAGATTGCCATCAACAAAACAGAGTTTGTTTTTGGCATTAAGAGCTCTTCAAATGGCACGTTGCCATTTGGAGAAATTGTCTCCAATTAAATGACCGAAAATAGGAATAAGGTTACGAAAATCTGATGGGTGGAGGGTATATGGAGAAGAAGGTGGCTGTTCAGGAGGGGGTTGATTAGAGGAAGCCATGGGAGATGAGAGGCATGGGTTGTGTTTTAGGAAAGAGGTTTGGCTGATACCATGTTATGAAGAGAATTTGGTAAAATGTTTTCTTACTTCTTTCATTGATCTAAGGGTAAATATATAGTTATACATGTCTATGCTTTACATGGAAATAAAATCAATTTGAGCTATCTATGGTCACTGATATTCTGTACAGATTATGGACACATATATGATAACTAATTGCTAGAATTATGAAAGCTAAGATCTTGATTGTGATGAGCGAATAGGTGTTGTAATAGTGTCTATGGTCATCGCATTCATGGTATTGGATAAGGGGGTAACATTAGGAGTGACAATATGTGATACCACACGTTAACATAAAACAAATATGACACGAAAAAAGCGGATTGATGTTTAGTTTTAACGGGTTTCATGTCAAATCGTGTCAACCTGTTAAGACACGATTTGATGCGGGTCATAATGGTTCAAACCCTTTATAACCTGTTAAGACACGGTTTCATATATAATCTATTTTCAAAAAACTCTAGTCTGTAAGTGTATACCCATTAGGCCATTACTGCACGCCGCACCCCCCTCTCATTTTCGATTTCCCTCCCAAGTCCCAACAAAGTCTCCTCTGATCTCCTTCGGCGAATCATCACTCGACAGATCGGCTTCCACAATGCCACTTTCTAGCCTCTAGGTCCTTCGAGAATCAACTCCCTCCCAACAGAGTCTCCTCTCATTCGGCAGTTTGGCTTCTAGACTCCCAGAGTTTCAGGTATTTCGACTCCTACCTTCTCGCCTCTCAACCGCTTCTCTCATCTCTGTTCTCTCTTCTTTTCATAGTCACGAGCACGCTGCAGGCCACACCATTCTCTTCACTACATTGCCCACCCATGCACGGTCCCTCTCGGTCTCTCCTCTTCTCACGCCGCACTGATTCACACAAACCCTAAAGGTAACCCGTAACTCATCGTCTTCATGCTCTGCTCTGCTTTTCGTTCTCTACATTACTCTTAATACTTTATAATTAATTACACTAATTAGTAATATTTTAAGAGATCATGGATGAAATATTATTGGTATATATTTATCTTTGATCAGGCACTCTGTTCTTCTCCATTGAATGAGAGCAAGTGCTGGCAGTTGGCCGCTTGTGAGCATAATATTGGATGTATTAAGAGTATTTCTTTAACCTGTGGTAGTACTCATGGTTTTCAAAATTACATGATTTTAAATTATTTTTGCTCTATAAAATCAAATACTGCTCAGCTTTTTTATTTTGGAATATTCGAAGATGCCATTCAATCTGGTGTATTGACATCTATGGATTTTTCTCGAAAGTTGTTGATTTGTTTTTGGTGGGGTCTGTGAAATTTGAGATTCATGCTACATGTTACACTTTTTTATTTTTATTTTTTTGAGAATTTCAAAATAGTCGTTCTTATTTTTATGATACTTGTCATGACCTGATCTTCAAGAACCATGCATGTATTAGGCTATCTTGTTTCATCACACGTATAGTACACACGATAATCATACATGCATTTTGTTCTCTTAAACTTTCTCGCCCATTTTTTACAACAATAAACTTATGTATTATACTTTCTTGTGCTTAGGCTATTAATTGATCTGCATATATATTCAGCTAGCATGTACTTACATGAGGGCCAACTGTATCTTGATCTCTTCCCAGAATATATAAATATATATATATATATATATATACAACATTGAATACTTAATTGGAATGCATCATGTTTTCTTTTATATGTTTGTATTGTGATATTTCATAAAATTCTTGGTTTTAATTCTTACAAATTGATTTATTAATCTGTATATACTTAATTCTCTCTTTCAGTTGAAAATTGATCTTCTCCCCTCAAATGAATATAAGCATCCAGCTCTTTGCCAATGCCACCCCCCTTTTTTGAAATTATGTTTGGGGGTCTCATTTTCCCTTTTCTTTCCTTCTTATAATCTCATTTTTCCCTTTCACTTTATTAGTTATTTGTAGTCACAATTACTTGATATGACCCGTTTGTTCTTGTTGTTTGTTGTCAGATGACTGAAGCAGAAAGTGAAAAAATGACTTTATTGATTTGGACCAATTTGAAATTAAAGTTGAAGGTAAAAGTTTTCTAACTACGGAAGCTAAAGCAAAATGAAGGAAACGGTCATACGTGTGGAATACTTTTGAAATGGCTCCTAATTCAGATAAATTTGAGAATAAGAAACCACGAACTAGATGCAAGCTATGTGGAGTTACGTACATTGCATTAAGCAAAAATGGAATCGGAAATATGAAGCGTCACATTATGTATGCCCTAGGAGAAGTTCACGAGATGTTGGTCAAGTGATCTTGGGACAAAGTAGTGGAGTTATGTCAGTAAGCAATTCTAAATTTAACTCTGAAGAATATAGAAAAATGTTGGTAGCCACTATTGTCAAGCACGACTTACCTTTTCGGTTTGTTAAATCTCGGGTGAGAGATTTATTACAATATTTGTACCCTAATGTTCCAATTATTTCTAGAAATACTACTAAGACAGATTTGGTTAAGATGTATCAGTAAGAAAAAAATAGGATTAAATGCATGTTGAATGATTCTCCTAGTAGAATTAATTTGACATCTAACTTGTGGACTTCTATAACTACTAACGGTTATATCTGCATTACAACATATTTTTTGGATAAGAAATGGGCTCTACAGAAAAGGGTTTTGAACTTTTCTTATATGCCACCACCACATAATGACATATCTTTGTTTGAAAAAATTTATAATTTGTTATGTGAGCGGGGAATTGAGAATAAGATTTTTGCATTAAGTTTAGACAATGCTTTTTCTAATGATGTCTCAGTGGAGTTGTTAAAAACTCAATTGAACATTAAAGAAGCTTTTGTTTGTCAGGTGAGTTCTTTCATCTTCGTTGTTGTGCTCATATTTTGAATTTAATAGTACAAGAGGGGTTAAAAGAGATTGAAGATGCTATCCATAAAATTCGTGAAAGTGTGAAGTATGTCAAAAGATCACAAACAAGAAAAGTCAAAGTTTTAGCTTTAACAATTCAAATGTCTTTGGATAGCAAGAAAGGGTTGAGACAGGATGTCCCCACTAGATGAAATTCTACTTATCTTATGCTGGATAATACTCTTTACTATCGGAATACCTTTGGCCATTTGGCTTTGACTGATTCTAATTTTAAGCATTGTCCATCAACACCTGAGTGGAAACAAGTGGAGAAATTAAAGATTTATTGAGTGTTTTTTATGACGCCAGTTTAGACTTCTCTAGGACCAAATATCCTACTGCCAATCTGTATTTTTCATCAGTGTTTCTAATTTATTATAATTTAAAAGAGTACTCTATAGGTGATGACAAGTACATGAAATATATGGCTAAGAAAATGCTTACTAAGTTTGAGAAATATTGGTCTAAGTTCAATGTGTTGTTGGCTATAGTAGTTGTATTGGATCCTCGGTACAAGCTTGTTTTTGTTAATTTTTCTTATCGAAAGCTTTATGGAGATTATTCTTTAGAGTTTAAAAATTTTCAGACCAAACTGTCATATCTTTTTATGGAATATACTTCTTCTACCACATGTTCTACTTCTACCACGAGTTTTGCAAATACTGTTAGTAAAGCAGCAAGAGAGTTAACTGGTAATAAAAAAATATGTAAGGTAATATTAAATAATATTTTTGTTTAATAATTTAAATTATATTGTTGTTTCAACTCACATATCATTAAGAAATAGTTTTTTTTTTTTCGCAGGAATTTCATACATTTCAACATGATGATGTTAATTTCCATTTGCAAAATAGTCAATTGGATCTTTACTTGGATGAACTTAGGGTGGACTTCTATGCAAAGATTGACATTCTTTCTTTTTGGAAAGGAAATGAAATTCATTATCCTGATATTGCTAAAATGGTTCATGACATATCGAGTATTCCAGTTTCTACGGTTACATCTGAATCTATTTTTAGTGTTGGTGGGCGTATCATTGATCAGTTTCGGAGTGCACTAAAAGCAGATATTGTTGAAGCATTAGTTTTCACAAGAGATTGGTTATATGGCGATGAGCAAGGTAAAATTTTGAAATTATATGTCAACAAGTTGGTTGAATAATGTTGGTTGAATAATTTAGTTACCTATACATTTTTTTTTTGCATTGTCAACTTATAGAGGAAATGTTTAATAATTTTGTTTACTGATATATATATATATATATATATATTTATTTATAGAAATACAAAAAAATCTTGAATTGGATGAGATAACAAAAAATGTAATGGAGTTAAATATCAATAAAGACAATGACAATGCTCCAGTAGCTCCACCTCCTTCTGCAAGTTCTAAACATATTTAACTTTGTGTTTTTATCACATTTGGGATTGTAAAATTAATTAATTTATAATATGTATTGTTTATTATTTTTTATATTTAGGATGTAATTTTAATATTTTACAATGTCTGGACTGTATTTGTGTCACTGGTGTGATTGTGGATCATATTGACTATTTGTGATGTATTTTAATATATTATGTTTTATAGCTATCATTTATAGTTTAATACTTGTATAAAATAATAAAATAAATTACTCAGTAAACGATTCTAAACGTGTCAAATGTGTCAACAGGTCCAAACGTGTCAAACATGCCAACGTGTTGAAACGTGTCGGATCGTGTCATGTTGTGTCGTATTGTATAAATTTATTGTATTGACTAACGTGTCGTGCCAATACGTTATCTTAAAGGGTCATGTTAGTATTGAGATTTTTGACACTAAACCCTTAATGGGTCATGTTCGTATTGACCATTTAAGTGTAATGTACATGATTTGACACAACACGAATACGACATGAAGACACGTTTTGAAACCCCTAGGTAACATGTGACAAACACGCATCTCGCCATCCATCTGAATATGGAAAGGTAGCAACAAGATGCCACCCCTTGATCATGGTGTCGACCAACCCTTTCTTCTGCTCTCATGTTGTTGTTGCTGTTGTCGGTGACTGTGTCGATGGCCACGATGCTTGCCCATTGTTATTCTTACACACTACCAGAAAATGAGTATCATGACGAATTATTTTTTGAGATAAAAATAACTATTTGATGTGAAAACAGATTCATTTTAGTAGAAAATAATTATTTTGGTAGAAAATAATTGACCATGAATAAGTAGTTTTTTTTGTAGTGACAGCACTATATCACCGAAAGCGGTGAAGGACCCATAACATATGATATTAATGAAATTAACTAAGATTTTTTCAATTAACCCAAAGTACGCTTCTAATTTGTTAAAAAGCAGAGAAGAAAAAAGGACATCGGCCGCGTGGAGAAGAAGATAGTTCTTCTATCAAATTATAAATCGAAAATGGTTCTAAAGACCCAGGAATACATGTACCATAATTAGAACCAATATCCAAAGCTTAAATATTCATCGAATGAGTTCAATTTTACAAAGTTGTTGAGAATCCTTATTACCTCGTGTGGTTGATGATGGGATATTTTTGCTTGGATCCATCGGGATGGCCGCATAACATAATAGACCTTACAAAAAAGAAAAATGAATGAGAATTATAATTTAATACGACACCGATGTTTCCTCGGGGAAGGGAGCAAACAAATGATTTCTTTGTCCCTCTCTGTCTCTCTCCCACTCACATATGGTTCAACTTTGAGTGATGCTGTTAGCATTAACGTATTAGCATATTATATATATGTAAGAAAGAGAATATTCGTTTGTTTATTATGCTCCTAGCACCATAATAAACAAACGAGAATACTATTTAAGAGATTGGGATAGAAGCTTTTCATAGCTAGCTTGGAGAGGCCGAGTTGAAGTTGTGCCCCATTGGCCCATCCATCACGCATTGACAACTGTTACTCTTCGCTAAATTAGATATAATATATTAATGTCTTGTTAACATTATTGAGGTGATATTTATGAAAGGGAAAATTCTACATTACTATTTTACTTTCATTCTACTGTATAAGATGTGATGCATTTATTAAGTAATGCATGAAAGTTAATTTAGATAATTATATGAAACACGTTGGGCATTATAATATATAGCTAGCTAGATAGTACTACTGCTATATGTCAATATTATCGATATCGGTGCTTGCTAGCTAATTTTGATTTCAGATTCGACCATATGAACATAAAGTAAATTAAGGACAATCGCTACAATAAAAATTACTTTTTTGTGGCACTTAAAATTGTCACAAAAAACATTTTAAATGTCGCAATTGTATTTTAGCATTGCTTGCAAATCGATATTACAAGATGGTCAGTAATACGAAGTCTCAAAAATGTTGTTGCACCGAAATGAAATATCAACGCAAAAAATTAATTCCATTGCAACAGTATTTTTCGACACTAAAGGAGAACTTCGACTCAAAAGACACTCCGATTGGTAGGAAAATGCCATATTAGTGACTAGGGTCTAGTGTCACAAAACAAAATAGCGTCATAAATAACCTCATTTTCGACACATATTCCATCGCAAAAGCATTTATTTGTTATAAATGGATTATTTTCTTTATGTCGCTCTATATTGTTGCAAAAACTAAATAGCATCGCTAATGACTTATCATTCCCATCCATATATAATCCCGGGAGGTTAGCACATAACGGCAAATTAATGTCGTTGTAAAAGAAATCAATGTGTCAAAATTAGTTTTCTCCATCTAGATTATTTTCAATGATAATTTTAATTTCGTTGCAAAAATTTATTTTTAGTGATGAATTTTTGCTCATTGAAAGTAAAACAATGGGATGCAAAAAAGTGAATTTTTACGACTAAATTAAAACTGTTGCAAAATAATTAGTCGAAAAAAAAAAATTCTTCTACTGTATTTTACAGAAAAAAAAAATGCCATATAAATTTAAAATATTGCCATAATAAAGAAATATACTATTGTAATCGCTCTATGGCACCATTTGCGACGAAATTTAGCAGCGAGTTTAGTTTCACTACAAGTGATATTTTTAGCGACAATTTAGCATTGACAGAAATAGTTTGGACACAAAATGCACTAAAAGAAATAAGGGTTATTGTAATCGCAGCGTTAACGTTCTTTTGAGTCGCAAAAAGTAACCAGAATTGCTAGAATTTAGTTTTTGCAACATCTTTCGCTGTGAGGCATGGTGTACGCCATTAAAATGCTGCTCTTGATTTAGTGCGTCTTTTGAGCCAAAATACTGCATAAGGTAGCCTATTACATGCGGATATAGTAATTTTAAGTGCCGCAACTGAGCTTCCAAACTGCTGTGATAAATGTCGCTTATTCAAATTTGCGGCAATCCAAAAACGTTGCAAGTGTCTATTTATCTCGCCGTAAAATAATTTTGGGCTAGCAACATGTTTACAGAAATGACGTCTTAGCTTATTTTCATCTTATGGTAATCGGCACAATAGTAAAATCTGATGTCGCAACAACTGTTTTGCAGCAAATATAGGCAACAGTCATAAACTTCTTTGCAGCTCCGCTAAGTGTTGTAATTGTCTGTTTCAAACTCTTAACGTTTCGTCATTGTCATGTTACACTGTGAATAGTTTTGCTTTTTTTTTTTTTTTTTTTTTTACATTTGTACTATCAGGCATACTTGCAGATTTGTGTATTAATGCTTTACTTCATATAGTCAAGCCTAGATAATAACTAATTAGGTACTATAACAATAATCATTTTGGATTAATGCCATCAGTTGCTTCCAAGTCAGTTGGGTGCAAATTATAAATATATATATATATATATATATAAAATTAACACAATATGCTATATATAGATATAAGCAATGGTAGGTACTTCTTGCTATTAACACCCATGGGTTGAACTTTAGATCTCTAATGGGCTGTACTGAGTGTACAATATCTATTAGCTGAGAACTGTACAATGCACCTTTAATCAGCTGAGACTTAATCCAAAATGCATCAGGAAATGTACTGAGTGTAAATACATGCCCTACTTTTCTCATTCATTCAGAAAAGTCACACGTCACATAGTGAATACAATAATCTCCAAAGTTATCAGATTTGGATGTCATATGCAATCAAAAAATTAAGAAAGATGCATTAAACAGAAAATCTAGTGTAGCATAATTTAAGATCAGTGTACTAGGCTGTTGTCAAGAATACATGAGCCCTATGTGCATTCAACCAGGCTGTTGTCAATACACCAACTATTCAGTCTATATATCAAGATTGTATTCCAATTAATAACCATAAATGCACATGACTTGACATTTAAATAAATCACCAGCTTGTGGATAAACCGTTCAACTTCATAATGCGCAACAACATACTGGGAAAAAGGTGATACTTGTTGAGATTTGCTAAGCCCAATTGCAACCAAGCAACTAATCAACACTAGTACTCATGTGTTTGAAAACATAAATTGGAAATGGGGACTTCCTGCTTCTTTCAAACCATTCTAAATTGAAGCTTCTCCTTCCCTTCAACTACATCTTTCATCACACATATGCTCTTTGTTCCATCAACCCCACTGGTGTGCCATCTAAAATTATTAGACCATCAACCCCAGGGGTTGGCTCAAGTGGTAAGGGCCTTGGTCTTAAAGTTCACTTCAAGGTCCAAGGTTCAATACCTCATGGGTGCAAACAATCCTTTGGGGCCACACCCCCTAGTGAAAAGCTAGCGAATTAACCAGTTCTGTATAGGGAAACTTCCGAGGGTGCGGTGCACGGGACCGGGGTTTACTCTGTAGGGGTGGGTCCGAAGGGCCCTGCCTTGGAGAGGTTCCCCGACATCTAAAATATATATATATATATATATATCAACCAACATAATATTCTATGTTCTAGATGCACACAATGTATAACTAATTACCAAATGACAAACTGACTATCTTGTCATGCATATTACAGGCCAGAAATATTAGTGCACTGATGTGCTAATGTTCATTGTTACCAAATTCAAACAGTGTTAATTACGTTACATTGAAGTGGATGATTAGTGGATACTAAACCTTTTGCTATGAACTACCCTAACTGAACCTCCCGGCATGAATATATACATTTGAATATATGTTTTTTTTTTGTTTAGACCACAACACCCAATCTAGAATATAAATTAAATATGTATGCATGCATATATACTAACTGCTTTTCAACCCCATAACCTGGCTGCCCCATATTAATTTCAACTTGTAGTTCTAGCACTCCCATATTCTACCTGCCCCACAATATTTACATCAAGAAATATTCCAGCCATCAAAAAGTTATTGTGACTATTTAACCAATAAAAAAAATACTTATGTAAGGTTTAAAAAAATGAACAAATGAACAAAGCTTATTACTTATAAGTGAGTTTTTTATGCTATATTGTTTATACTCAGTTGTACAATTACTAACCCTACTCTTTTTCCTGCATTATGATTTTAAGATCATTTTTATTTTTTTTATTGTAAGATTTATATGAACAATTATTAAATGATGGGCAAATCTCACCTGAACTATACCCAGATTATAGGGGCTTATTCACCTGTAAGTTGGTAATTGGTCTTCTTGTCTTTCATAATTAGTTATCTGTCAGATTAATTGATGAGACTAATGACCATCTACAGCTCTGAACATATAGTCTTCTTGAGCACAACCAATTATGTCAGCAGGGCACATGCTACCAGATTTTGATTGATCTGCCAACTTTAACGATTCAATATAGTTTTTACTATCCTGGAGCCTAAATATATTTTATGTTTATCACATAAGGGTCGTTACATAAGAAAGATATAAATTTGTTTTCCATTTCTTTTGTTCTCAACTCGAACATGATTATGGTCTTCATCCATTTTTCCTGCCCCACAAATGTTGTATTTGGTATGCCTTTCTCATACAGCAACATGTCTAAGTTTCATGTTTTAAATGTACTTGTTTTTCTCTATTTCACAACCAATTTTATATTGAAATTGGCTGGACATAAAAGAATATTTTTTTTTGAGAAATAAAAGAAAAGAAACAAGACATTATATGCATATGTAATATATATGTGTTGCTTTTTAAAATTTCTTTGTAATTACCAAAAAAAAAAAAAAACACGTGTGTATTACATATAATGTTCATTTTTATGTTTAAAAATTGTAGGCAAACTTTGTCATTGAGGTAAATTCACTCGTAATGTTCCAGCCAATTTTGTATATCTCTTTGTTCCAGCCAATCTCTTTGACCCAACCAATTAAATTTGGCATATAATGATGCAGACAATTTAATATATGGCTCCATGAAATCTTGTAAAGCTCTTTGTAGATTGAATATTAATGAATGCCAATCTTTTAACTTTGCAAATATAATAGTTTTTCTATTCTTTATTAGGCTCTTAGAAGTTGCTTTGTGCTAGGCAGATTAAAGTGTTAATGTCTCTGTTTTTTCTCTTGACATGCATGTTTTTCCAAAAAAACAAAAGTGAGGGGTGGTTGATGGTAGTATAGTCCAGTCTTTAGTCTTTGGTTCAAGTCTAGGTTAACCGGCGGGCATTACCCTAAGTTTTTGCTCTCAACTCATGCAACCTAGCTTGGCGTCATTGTTTACTATTATTCTCGGCACGATTTTGTTTTCTACCCCATTTTGTTATCTAAAGTTCAACTTGCTCCATTTCCTTATATCTTCTTGTTGAATTCCATGCACATGTTTTCTTTTCCATTTAGCTTTAAAAGTTTTTCCTCAGGGGGTGTTTATGGGACATATGTGTAAATTATGATCTACGCTTATTTTTGGGTGTTTCTTCTTTTTTTTTTTTTTTTTTTTTTTTTTGTGATTTGTCATTTTGTAGGGCTTTCCTTTAGATTTCTAATAATGATTGTTCTGTTTTGGACTTTTAGAAGACGTTATTCATGTTGATTTCCTTTTTAATTAGATTCAGTAAAGTGGGTTTCTTATTTTTACGTTCCAAATTATGCAAATGCATTCCATACAGATATAGAGAAACTTGCTGCCTATCTTGTACAGTTGAGGATTAGAGGTTCTTGTGATCAGTCCACAGAAAAGGCAGGGGTTTTTCCTCAATGTTTTAAGATTTCAGAACGGCCATATTCCAATCCAACCACTATATAGCAACCTCTATTTGGGCAGTAGGCCAACATGCCTAAATCTGAAAACTACCAATACCATTTCCTACAAATTAGTATTTATATATTATACGAAATTTTGTATAACCATGCAAATTCATCTGGAATGAACAGTATGGTGCTGAGAATTGTTTTAAAATGAGTATAAAAACATCACATATAAGGAGGACCTAGAATATAGACGTTTGATCAAACACAATTGGAAAACAAGTTGACTTCACTAAACGCTAACTCTATGCATAATTGTTTAGGAAGTATACACTACTTAATTAAGAAGGATATTTATAAATAGAAATATGCAACATATGCCAAAAGATTCCTACTTTCCCTCAGCTCCAGTAACTGAGAACCTAAAATGTTCAAAATTCCATTTCAGCCTTAAATTGCCGGCATTGTTCAGCACATAAATGGCACACCAAACTAGGAACGACACTAAGCACCCACACACTTTTGCAAAAATAAGTAAACTAGGCCTTAGAGTCAAGAGATCAAATAACATTTACGAGGAAACGAACCAAGAAAGATCATATCTAGCACATTGAGCAAACTACTAAGATCAAGAAAAAGCTACTGTAAAACTGTAAATGCATGGTGGACTCGAATAGTAGGCAGAAAGATTAGATGAATCAACAGTACCAAGAATATAAATCGAATCTAGTGATGTTTGAATATGGAGAGATGAATCGAAACAAAATACTAAGAATATCCTGGACCAGTGTAAATCAACTCAACTTTCAGTTTGACGCAGGCAAGAAATTATTGTAAAATCCCAAATCGAACTCACATTCCTTCTTGAACCGGGCTATGTCTTGAAAATCACCATTAATCTGGGATGCGAAAAATAGGATTGAGTTTAATTTAATAGAAGATTTCAGAAATTCCCAAATCAAACAATCCCTAACATACCTATCGAAAGACACCTTGGTCTGTATCATGGAAGGATCCCGCCTATCGAAAGACACCTTGGTCTGTATCATGGAAGGATCCCGCTTCAAGCAAAGCTCATACGTATACGCCTTGGTATGTACCAAGGAAGGATACCTAGTATACCTATACAAAGTTGAAGCGAGGCAAGACTGGGGAACACCGCACAAAAAGGCACGAACTAGAAGCAAGATTGTGTTTGTGGGAATGAAAAATCTGGAGGAAAATATTCCAGGGGAAAAACCGTGGGAAGCAACGGAGATATGTGAAGGCAAACGGGGAGGCAATGTTCCTAAAATTAAATCACATTGCGGAGAATTCCTAAAAAGCGTCGTGTTACGCATCTTTTGCATAATAAGAAGGTGATGCAACAAACAACATTACTTTTACGTCATTTTAATTCGTCGTAATATACTAGGTTTTTGCCATTACCAAATTCAAATACAGTTCACACGCGTTACTGGGATATATGCAATGCATGGACAAAGATGCTGCAAAATCGCACTCAACTCTGTCAAAAGCAGTTGCGGCAATCCAAAAAAGGCTACAATAACCTCTATTTCTTATAGTGATGTCATTTTCCTTGTAGTTATTGTACCACATTTTTTGAAAATAATAACGAACAAAATAAAAGTGTACACAAGCAAATCAATCACACCACAAAAATCTAACATATCTTGAAAACGTGCCTATATTCCCAAAGCTACAGAAGATTTTATTTAATTTATTAAAAAATTACAAAATACACTTTAAGACAAAATCTCACTATTTAGAACACTCAATGACATATTATTCATTAAGTATATATTTATAGTGTCATACGACGAAAACTGTAATTTCACTTTTTAGTTATTGTACATTGGCTCGCCTCGAGCATAAAATCTAACATATTAAGCGCACCTCGAGAGGACTCTTAGTCTGACATTTGCTCGAGCAACTTATAATGCAAGACTCAAGGGAACACTCTGTTTAAGCTTCGCACAAGCTACCTGTCACGCAAACATCGATCAAACTTTCTGCGTGACATCACACAACCTTGTCAGGTCATCAAATCGGGCCGACACACCAATAAACCAGCCGGCTCCACAAATCCAACATGATCAACCATCGGTTGCATGGAAAAACTAGACTGTAATAAAAACAAATTAAGGAAAAACATGCGGTGCTATTGATTTCCATTAAAAAAAAAGAAAAAAAAATCATGGCCAAGCTGTTTGATATATATCTTTAAATATAATGAACTTCATAAAAATGCATGGTTAATTAATTACAGATCATGATCTTTAGAAATTCTTGGTAAGACATGGAAGACGCAGTTGGCCGCAAAATTGGTATCTCTAGTAAAAACAGATCATAAATCATAAAACTACTAGTCCTACAAATTATTAAGTGCATGCAAGACGCGCGTAAGGTTTACGTGCCCCCCGGGCATGGGATCCTTTGAGTCGTGACCATAGCGGCGGGTTTAATCTTTCTTCTGATGTCCAAATGCCTGGTCATGACCCATGACGTAGGGTAAAGGGTTGATTAACCTGTTTGCCTGTTTGGTGCATGCGGTGATATTCATGGAAATAACCCGACTTATAATCCTTCATTGGAGCGTACCTGCGCATACAAGTTGTCATCATCTAGTAATTAATTTAATTATGGGCATGGCTTCAACCTCGGAAAATTCTTCCAGGATTGAGCTGGTAGGAAAGTAATATGGATTCAATGGATTATCGGGGCGAGGTCTTCCTTTGGACTCGACGGTAAAAGTTTGAAAACCTGTTCATGCTGACCAAGACTTGGTCATCCATCTTTTCCAAATCTTCCTTTCTACCGTGTACAAAGACCAGCTAACTAGCTAGCATATGTAGAAGCCGGCCCACCAAAAGGCTACATCAAGTACTCCATGCATCCTTTTAATTAGTTAAATTTCCAAAGACCATATATATATATATGTATGTATGTATGTGCGTCTGTGTGTCCAAATATTCTAATTAGAGGCAATATTTAGCTAAACAAAATTAGTACAAATCGAGAAACGTCCATGGAGGAAATCCTTCTTGGGTGTAAGCTAGCTAGAGAACTTGAATCAAACCTACCAAACTTGGCCAACCAGCCCGACCTGCTCTCAAAGTCCTGTGATGAGGTCATAAAGGTTTTCCGAACCGCAAAGGAGCGCCTATACCAGACTGGAGGCAGTACTACTACTTCTACACATCCCGGCCGGCACATGAGTACGTCATTCCATGAGCCACAGGAATTACTAGAACAGCAGCCGAGGATCGGATTTTCAAGTTTGCAGCAATGGCTAATAAGGTCTAGTTACACCCAAGCAATGGATCATCACATTATTCAGATGCAACTTCAAGCTGATCATGATCATGATCAAAGGATCAGCCCCAGCGTCGATATGCACGACTCCGGTTCCAAATTCATTAATGTTGCTGGTAATTTGGGTACTGGAGGATCAGATCGGGTCGAAGGCTCTGCACCATCTAGGAGCTTTGGCGGGGAGCTTCACCCCCTTCACGCTTCAGATTCTGGCATCGCTTCATCCTCGCAAAGACAGCGGAAGAGGTACTGAGAAATTTAAACTGGCCGTAAAGTTTACGTATCTGACCAATTATTTATTTCACTCATATACAATATTGAAACCTAGCTACTAGCTAGGTCATGAGTATAATGTTGCATTTCCTAATTTTGAACTTAATTTGTGGCCGACTTGTGTTTAATTCACTCGGAATCATCGTTATTCTAGCCCGGCCTTAACCGTCGAATCATTTAATTATATTTTTACTATAAGAAAAATGAATATTCATAACAGATTATTTACGATAAAAATAACTATATAAAAATAGATTCATTTTAATAAAAATGATATTTTTATAAAAAATAATTAACCATAATAAATAAGTAATTTTTTTATAATGTTTGTTCTCATCCATTGAAGCTATATTTCTTCGTTAATTAAGGAAGGATGATAGGGAGAGACGGACGGTGATCAAGGTGGCTGCACCTCGGGTTGGAAATACCGAGATTCCACCCGAGGATGTCTTCACTTGGAGAAAATACGGCCAGAAAGAGATACTTGGGTCAAGATTCCCAAGGTATGTTTGAGATGACTTTTCTCACCCTAAGCAAGTGAAAGGAAAATCAGGTTAATTAACTAACCATATTCAATATCACACACGCACATATATATATATATATATACACACACATAGAGTCTTATTTGACAGTTTTCATCATTAGTTAATTATCATGTGTACACCCTAAATTGGTTCGACGTTGCCTAGCAAATCAAATTTGACCAACATTACTACGTACATGAGTGTCAATTCTTTTCATAGTAGCTTTTAATTTCTGTCTCTTTGATCATAAGACTTCTCGATCTTCATGCTAGCTTTTATAAATCTCTCTCACTCTCGGACTTTGACCAGATCAACGCATACTCTAGAATGTGTATGATCAACACTAGTTACTTGAGACTTTCAATTCAAAGCAAGCACACGATCGATCGATCGGTCAGTGTGCGCGCAATGCATATTGCATGTCATAGAAAAGTTCAAAGGTGTCTTCCTTTCTAAAAACCGGTGACAGCTATATATACTGTCAAATAAACTTATTCAAACTTTTACTAATTGTAATATTACTACTGTTTTAGACTTTAATCGAACGTATATAATACGATTGCAGCAAAACATAATTGACTAGGTCTGTCATGTAGTGAAAAAGATCATCATATATTTTGATTCATCATTGGCAAACGTACCGTATGATCTATGAAATCCGTAAAATATCAAAGTCGCGTCATTAATTTCTTTGAAACATTATTATATATTTTGTTAGTTATATATATAATTAAGGTACTCTTGCAATATTCATGTTAAATATACGAGTTCCTATATTTTTTGTTAAAGAAAGAGTTCTCTAGATCTTTCTTTTCGTTTTTCCTCTTATCACATCGTGTCACGGCTTTTTAATATTATAATTAGCGACATTCTTATATAATGTTGATATTTATACGTGGACACCCAAGTTTTTTTAACAGGAAATTTTAAAGGTAAAAAACCTAGCTTTTGGCCAAGCAACACACAGTACTCATAGTAGTACCAAAAGATCAAAATAGTCTCTTAAAATAAACTTCAGCACAATTGTTTATTATGCAATTGTTCAAGGATTTATATTTGACAAGTAAAATCTTGTTTTCCAAATATATTATATATTAATTGTATAATCGATGCGATCGTTAATTACATATATATATATATATATATCTCACCTCTAACAAAGACAATCTTGATCAGGAGTTACTATAGGTGCACCCACCAGAAGCTATACCAGTGTCCAGCGAAGAAGCAAGTCCAGAGGATGGATGATGATCCCTACACGTATGAAGTTATATACCGAGGTGATCACACTTGCCACATGTCCTCTACCGCCCCATCACTTCCACCGGTTGATAATGATAATGAGATGGCCCAAATTATAAATATCCTGCAACCTCCTCAACATTCCAGTTCAGGTCCTTCAACCATATCATGGCTCTCAACCGGATCAGGAGGGATAGTTGCCGGAGGTGGCAGTGGTACTGCGGGTCCATCTACCACTCGGAGTGGTAAAGAATTAGTTGCCGTTGAATACCCGGTTTCAGATATGGCTGATGCAATGTTTAATTCTGGCAGTAGTAGCGCCAACAGCATGGATTTTCTCTTCCAGTCCAACGAATTCAACAAAGGGCAGCAAGGGGACAAAGGAGATAACACATAGTCGACTGACACGGGACGTACTTTTTTTTTTTCCTGAAATTAACTGAACCTTATAAACAAAAAAAGAGAGAGACAAATATAATAATTTTGAAACTTCACCGGCCATTAATTGTCAATTTCATTTTATGCATATGCCGACCAAATTTTGTAAGACGTTGCAAGTGTATTTGTTAAATATCGTACGTAGTGAGGTGATTCGCACCGAATTAATAGTTTATATTGATCATAGGAAGACGCGGAAACGGTATGCTTCATATATGCAACACACCTGCCAGAAGGGTCTCGGCAACTTCTTGATTATAATGTAATTATCATGTACTGCTCAGTTTAAGGATGTGTTTAGTTAGTGAGGTGATCTCATATTGCCTTATCCCTATTTATTATTATTCACTATTTTCTTATTACTATCTATCACTATTTTTTTTGGGCCAAACTTAGCGGCCTATAATTTGCACCGCGCGTGAACATTTTATCTTCATTCAAATTATAAATATGCATGCATGAGTATTTTTGTGACAATTTCAAGTGCCCTTTTATATATATATATATATATATATATATATATATTCGGGAGGAAATTCTTGGCATCCTTAGAGGTTTGAACTATTCTATTTTTCACGTATATAGACAAGATAATGCACCAGCTGATTTCTTGGCATACATGGGTGCAGAAGGTAAAATCGTAAAAGTGCGTTATGGACAATCACTATAACAAAAAGTAGTTTTTGGTGTGAAGTTTTTTTCTCGAGACACAATTTACACAAGAAATACCCTTTTTCCATCTACTAATATACAATTTCTGGCACTTCTATATTTTGCCAGAAAAATATAATATTTTGGGACGATTTTAATTTTGCCATGTAAGAAATTGCCCCAAAGACACTTTATTACGACACTATTTTAATTGCCTGTCAATTCTTGTGGGAAAAGGGGATTTAAATTACACTGAATATATGTTTTGTGCTAGTTACAAAAGAAATCCCCAAAATATTCCAATGAAACCCGATACCCTCTCTCTCCTATTCTCACGCGGACGGCAAGAATCCAAAACATGGCCAGACCTCATCATCGACAGCTAGCTGCCACGTCGTCGTTTCTCCGCTTCCAAGGCAAGTCTCTCTCTGCCGTCCCTCTCTTCGTCATATCTCTCTTTCCGGTTCAAAAATCTCATCTTTCTCTTATTCTCTCTAGATCTCTAATTGATCTCACTCAATCCGTTGAACTAGATCTCTGTCGTCCCTTTCCTCGTCGTCCCTCTCTCCGTTGTAGGAGTATCATCGCGCTACAGCTTCTTAGGAATCTTCAATCTTGATGATTTATGGAGGTAAAATTGGGTTTTTAGGGTTTCAGTGTTAAAGAATCAGAGGTTGTTGAATACGAACAACATTTTAATAAAAATTTTATATGTTCCTCTCTGATGTTTTTAGGATCAGAGGTTTTTAGGATCTCCGTCGTCCCTCTCCTCGTCGTCCCTCTCTGATGTATTTTTTCTGTGTTTATTCACTTTGTTTTTTCATTTATTAAAATTTGATGTATTTATTCAATGCTTTCTGTATGGTAAATTACTTGTAGTATTTCAGATAAAGGAAAATTGGATCTTCTAAAACTTTATCTTCTTTATGCACTATAATATGAGTTTATGCATTTTCTTGTCCACAGAGAGATACAGACACGCATGTTTCGGTTTATAACCAATGCTTGTCCTATACTAAAGGTTTTCTCTATCTTTTGGAATGTTAGGTATCTAATATTCATTAGAGCTAAGAAAAGTGGTGTTTGCGTTCAAGGAGGTGGTCAGAGCTCATGGCTATGGAGGAGAAGTCAATTCTCTTGGTGAGTTCATGGGATGCAGTGAGTTATTTAGTTCATAGTACCATTATAGTTGAGCTTCCCCTGTTTTTGTTTTGTTAACTTTCATTGAATATTGTTATATCTCGTTATGGGGCTTAAGTGTGTTAAATTGTTCCTGCATACTAATCTTTATTATTTTCATTGGTCCTTGATTAGTTACATTTTCTATTCTTGGGGAAAAGACCACAATGATGTCATCTGAAGTCATTATTAGTGCATGGGTTCCATGTTGTAGGTAAACTCTTTATTTATGTGCTGCTCTGCTTCTCAATATTCTGTTTCAGCTTTCTTTGAACACCTTTAGATTGAAAATCAAAGTGTTGACTGCTTTTAGTTGTTAGCAGAACTGATAATGGGCCAGGTTAAGGAACTACTTTTGATCTAATTCCTATAGTAAGCAATTCAACCTGATTGATATTGGAGTTGAAATAATGGTTGAAAGAGAGTAATGGTTGGTAAAATAGTCTATGGAGATGGTTTGCTTGTCTCCTGTGTCTGTAAATGCTTTAATTGTCATCTTGTACAGATATAATTCCAAATGTTTGACCAATATAGAATAAAATATTACCCTTATTTTATATATTTTGTTTGGTGTTTTTTTTTTAAGTATATACACGAATTGATCTGTTTGTGTAGGCTATAATGATGTTTTTTGGACTTTTTCAAACTAGCAGGCCACAATGTGTAATAAGAAAGTCACTCCTGCCATAGTAGTGGTAGATTTCAGTCCTGCAATCTGATCAGGTATTTATCATTAGCATATAGTTATAGGAGTTAATTTATTGATGGGATGAAGCCGAATACGGATATTCATTATTCATCATTGATCAATCACTTATATCATAAATATCTTATTCTAATTGGTTCATTCTTTTTTTATATGAACTATTTGGTTTAGAAATTCTCTCCTAGAACCTCAAGCTATGCTCATTTTTTTTCCTCTCATGATTTTATATTAATCTTGTAGGGTTGCAATGATATTTTAATTAATTAATTGCGCCCAATTTTTCGTAGTTGTAATTCAATCTAAGATTTATTTATAATTAAAAAAAAAGTGAAAGATGACTCTTGAGAATATATTTTTACTGCATATATGTGGATTAATTGTTCCCCTCTCTCAAGATGAAAGTGTTGTTATTTTTTAGGCCTCAAGTGGCTTCAAATATTTGAAACTGTTAAGTAATGGCTTGGCTTTGCCTTTGTGATATGCTCCCTAGTTGGCTAATTGTAAGATGGAAAGAAACACATAATTTAAACATTATAATTTTATCATGATCCCCTAATGTAGTATGAAGCGATTGGTAGCTAGGTAAGTGAAAAGTTTGATCTCTTGTAGAATATATGATTTTATTCTTTTCTGTATGACTTATGATCCTTTGCTGTTTCTTTGGAAGGCATACTTGTTGATGACCTTTTTGTGCACTGTGTTGGTTGTTCTAAATCTGGGCAGCCTAGTTGTTTATAGAGGCAATTAATGTGTGCTTTCATTAATGACTCTGCAACGTAGTTGACTATTATTTTTTATTTATTAAATCTGCCTAGTAGGAAGTCATTTGGTAGACTGGTGGTGGAAAAGGAGAAGATGTAAATTTCAAATTTTGCTATTTTTTTTTATACTTTTCCTGAAACTGATTACAGAACTGACATGTTTACTTAACACATATTATTTTATTGATTTTCTCTTGTTAATGAAACATTTGTGATTTCGCATTGAACTGCTAAGCGCAATTACGTAAGTCATGGGTTATGTCTATATTTGATTCCTTTACATTAGATTCATTTTTCTCTTAATTACTAGAATTTTATTTTATCTGATTTACATTTTACTTGTATTTGCAGCATATGATGGTCTTCATAATGCCAACAAGTTTGATCATTTCTATGATTCATAATTTAACAGAGATGGAATGTATGTTTGTGTTGCTTTCTTTATTAGGTATGGCTGGGAAGTACATTTTGTCTATCAATTTGTTTTTGGTTTTTGGTTATAAGCTTTTGTAGGCCACTTTTGGTACTTTCTACGATGAGTTTTCCTCTCTAAGGATTTATTTTTCTCATGGCATTGTGGTTCCATAATTTGAATATGGACCCCGACTTGATAGGAGTAGGTAGTTGAGATACTTTTAAATTTGGGAAATTTTGTTGGCGTTGATATGATATATTTTGTCTATTATGGGGAATTTTGTTTTGTTATATATAGAATAAGAATCTCATTATGATATCTATATATTTTAATTTGTATATTGATGATGTGTGCATTGTGGTTTGCCCAAAGCTGCAAGGAGTTACCCCAACCCAGAAGCAGCCAGTGGATGTATCTCTGAGTCCTTCAGTGAAGAGTGCATCAAGTGGATATCAGACAGTCCCATCAAGTGTAGTTGTACTTTCTTTTCTATTATTATTTTTTTATTTCATACAAAATGGAGTTAGTAGACTTCCCCTCTATTTATTTTTTCTTTTTATTTTTCTTTTTCGTTTAGTGTATTTTTTCATGTTTAGTACTTGTATTTATTTTTTCCATTTCTTTTCAAACTATCTAGAAATTCTAATTTGTACTCCAATATATATATTTTTTTAGTATATCATTCACATTCTTAAAGTATTTTAGGAGTAAGGCTCTAAGAGGAGTGATATTGTTTTACTCTTATTTTTTTTTATTTCATAAAAGACTATTTTCCTGAAAAATATAATGCCATAAAAAGTTATTTCCTACAATTTTGACGGCCAGAATTTGTCATTTTTCGCGATGTGATAACGCCAGAAATACTAATATTTCTGGCAGTTCAAAAAATTATAACGGGTAAAAGGCTTTTTCAACCAGTTATTTCTCGCGACTTTCCTGCGAATGAAAAATGTCAGAATAAATTATTTCCGATAACAAAATTGAGTATTTTGAACCGATCATTTCTTGAGAAAAAGTGTTTTTTGTTGTAGTGAATTATTCTCAGCTGTCTCATTTATTGAAAGGTTTATTGAAAACAGATAAGGTGGAATTTTCTTATATTGTTAGATTTGGTTAATTTTTGGTACCTTGGATTGGGTTTTAATTTATTTCTGAACCTCAATACCAAAAGCACATGCAACAAACTTTAAGGGGCAGTTGAAATGCGAGAATCTAATGTAGCCTCCTAGTCACTGGTTGGCGGCAAAGATAGAAAAGCAGAGATAGAGAGTGAAAAAACAGAAAAGTAGAGATAGGGAGTGAAAAACAAGGTACGAAAAAGAAGAACGAAACGCCCTATTCATTTATAAGTTATAACAGGTGGATGGACGTGTATGCCAGGGGTCCCAATCCTGGTGTAAATTAATAGACTTGTTGTTTAATAGGTTGGGAATGTCTCATTTTATATCATCTCAATTAAAATAAACACAATTTAATATAAATTGAGATCTAAGACGAATTAATTTAAGTAAGCAAATTTTAATTATCATATAATAAAATATAAATTATTATATTGAATATTTTTTAAAATTTTTCAAAAAATGAGGCTTTATTTAAAATGTTTAAATAAAAAGTTTTGACTTTATATTTAATACAACAATTTAAAATTAGGCCTCATTGTAAATATTATGCCTCAATTTAGCAAAATCATAGACAAATTTATTGAAAAACATAAATTATTCACTGATCAATTAAATATTAAATTTTAGTATTATGAGGCCTTCCACATTTTTTTTATAAGTAATTTTTTTTATGAATGAGAATAGACATAGTCCAAGTATACAAGGGGTGTACACTGCGAGTTTAAACCTAGTTAAGAATAAAATGTAGAAAGAAGAAAATCATACAAATTTAAACCATTGCAACACATTGAAAAATATTAAAAAAATACTTGATGAAATACTTTTTATATATCTTTAAAAAAACTATTAAAAAAATATTTTTAATTTTAATTTTGGAGGCCTTACACAAGGTAGGGCCTTAGGCAATGGCCTAATTGGCCTAATGCTTGAGCCGGCCTGTCTCAACATCTAAATACTACTCAAATATAAATATTTTTAAATTCTAAATAATAAATCTTTTCATCTAATCATACCTAATCATTATAATTTTTTCAAAATTAAAAAAAAAAACAAATAATAATTCAATTTTTTCAAATCTTAAAACAAAAACAATATCAAAAATTATATTCTGACAATATTTTAATTTTATAATATTTTTATTCAACGTTTTCTCTTTACTTTCTCAAAAGTTCATAAAAATCTTAATTCAAACCATTTTAATAGTTGTTCACAAATTATTTTATTGCTATTCATAAATCTTTCATTATTTCATCTTATCTCAACATCCAAACGATAATTTACTTGTAATATTACTTAATTGAGAATGTTAAAATCCCAACGTGGCCTCACTTAACTTATAATAATCTCATAGACATGATTCACCATATAATTTAGACCTAATTTGGAAGTTGAGATGGTTTATGAATAATAGTGTACCTAAGATATTTGAGTTGAGATAAGATGGGTCAGAAATAATTTAGATTAAAATATTTAATCATTTATAGGATTTTGTGAAAGAAAATGGAATAAGTTGAATAAAAATATTATAAAACTAAAAAATTGTTAGAAATATTATTTTTTTAATATTATTTTTATTAAGATTTGAGAAAGTGTAATTATTTTTTGTATTTTATTTGAAAGTTTGAAAAAATTATAATAATTAAATAATGATTAGAAAAAAATGTTGAAAATTTAAAATCAAAAAACAATATTTGTGTTTGTAATATTGAGATCAAATGAATGAAATATAAACGAGCCCTTGTACGTTGTCAACTTGTCATTGTTCCATTCTTCCACCAATCTACAACTTTCTACACTATTCAATTTCCCCTTTAATGCTCATCGTTCTCGAACTGCACTTCGACATCACGGTCCCATTCTTTTTCCTTTTTTTTTTTTCTGTGATGACATCACGGTCCCATTCGCTTGGTCACCTTTCGTCTTATTTTCAGAATTTATTTTAAGAATGTAAGCAGTGAATCTATAGATATATATAGTTTCAGGCCATTTCTAGCTAGAGAATATATCAGGATCGACAAACATTCGAGCGATTCAGCCCTTTGCTACTTGAAATTCAAGTGAGCCCACAGTTCTAACCGGTTCAGCAGATTTTCCACGCATCTTTGGAAATTCGGTCATCTTCCTGGGCCCGACCTCTACCGCATCAAAAGCAACCACGTACACACACATGTACAGATATAACACATCGCATCATTAATTTCTTTGTGCAAGTGGGAATCTATTACGTCACGTACATGGTACACCGAAAATTATCTTTAAACTTTTGCAATTAACGCGTTTAGCTAGCTAGCTAGCTATAGGAACTCACCACCATCAAAATGGAAACCACCCTCAAAATCCATGTCCAAACTAAGAGAACAGGTCTCCGTACAGTTGGAGTACATGGTAGATACCACATCTCCGTTATCGGACCCCATCTTCGGAGACATGATCGCAGGCTCCAACAATTCGAATGCCTTCAATTCCGACCACAAATTATTAGTACCCAACGAGGAAATGCTATCGGTCAGGTCACTCGGTGACTCTAAAGATTCCTGTTTTATAGTTGTGGTCGAGGAGCTGAGGGCACCATCTTGTTTACATGCAGGGATATTCGCCATCATCGTGTCGGAATTGACCAAGAAAGTTTCCCAAGGGTCAGAGTCTCTGATGATTTGCGGTGCCTTTAGTATATCTCTGCATGTGTGATGGCCAATGTATGTTGTGTGAAACTTTTGTGGATCGTCCTCCATTCTCTGGACCTGCTTGGTTGCTCGGCAACCCTGCTCGTACTTGCGTGTACATCTGAAGTAGCTCCTGTTCATCACAATTCACCATCCATCCAATCAGCTAAGTCCAGGTATACCGGAGATATACTTGAGATCCAATCAGCTCTCTTCAAACTAGTATGATGACCACTTTACTACGTTTCGAACATGGAAGTAGCTAGCTGAGTTCTTTTGAGTACTAATTGAGTTCAAATTTAACACTAGTCCAATATTTAAAAACAACTTTTAAATTACTAAATATCACTCTTCTCAATACCTCTTAATTACATATATGACTTATAATTTTTTTGTAAATCAATATTTTTTTACACACAAGATTCATGATAATCATTTTTATCTTTTTATAAATATATTTAAACTCATTTTAAAATTTAAACACATCTTTTACTTACCTTAGATGAGTTCTATAAAACTCCCTTCACCATTTCAATCAACAACTATTTATAAATATCTCAATTTATTTCAATTCAAATCTCAAGATCCAAACGCAACCTAATTGATCAGTCTGTTACAATTAATATATATACATAGCACTCTAAACAAAATTAAAATAATTAACTAGGAGCTGGCTAGCAAAAGATCATAATTAAAGACCTTGGGTATTTAGCGTTGAGGATCTCCTTTTGGCCATACTTCCTCCATGCGTGACCATCATCTGTTGTGTGAGAGACTATTGCCCATGTGTGAGAAGTCTTCCTGCTGACAAGAAAATGCCACTTTCAGATCAGTGAAGTTTTGATCTCAAATTTGTCAACTACTTATATATTTGTATGCGACTGAATCCAAATCCTTCAAATTAATCAATATAATGCATATTCTGATATTCACCTAAAGTGAGGGATATACAGATCAATTAAAGGATGAATATGCCTCTATCACCTTAAATTTTATGTGATCTACAGGACAAGAATTGACAGGATAAGCATTTATATTTACTCAAAGTACTTGAAAGAGTGATGATATCGTAGAAGACAATTTTATTTTTTATTTTTATTCTAAATTTCTAGCGGATCGTAGACGATTTTACCTTCTCTTGTAACAGCCTCTCCGATCTTTGGCAGCGAGGCTCTTTCTACTCTCGCCAGAATCTTCAGACCTTGGGACATCGCAATGTGAATCAGTATGGGAAACCGCCTGACTCTGACTAACCTCGCCGGCCGGCTCACAAGAACTGAGTACCGAAAGAGTCTCGGAGAAAGATGTTAAAATTTTGGAGACAAGCTCCTCAGCCGAGAGAGACTCATGATCCTCAGTACTGGGTCTGTGGAGGAGGCTCTTAAGCTGTGTTGCATAATCCTGCCCGTCAACCAGCTCTTTGATCACCTTTTTCCGGGTGCTTGACAGTTTCTCCGGCCAAGTAGGAGTACAGCTTCCCATTATGTTTATCTTCTGGGTTTTGTTTTTGCAAAATATTTTCTTTTTTTTCCAGATCTACGTATCAGATTGGTTAGGGGAGAAGAAAGAAGGGTTAGACTTTATACTAGCCTTAAGAAAGACAGGAGGAAATGGCGAAGTAATTTAATGGAAGATGAGAGGAAAGGCGCTTGATGTGAATGAAAGGAAGAAAATTCCACCCACATGCTTACAAAAGCTATGCTGACGTTTCTCTTATGACGCAGGTGTGACGGCTCCTTTCCCTTTCCTCTTATCTGGCATGGTAACTTCTTTTGTACCAGCTTAAAAAATAAAAATAAAATTTTTTTTGTACAATTAGCTGGAGAGAATAATAATTATTTGTAAACTAATTTTAACATATGATTTACAAAAAATTACAAAAAATACTGTCTTAAAAATACGGAGAAAACGCTTTTAATATTCAATTCACAAGTCGAATTGTATAATAAAAAATAAATCATATCGTAATTTTTTAAAAATTAAAAAAATCTTAATATTCATGCTAAAAATAAATACAAAATTAAAAAAATAATCTATAAAATCTAACCTAAATTAGATTCAAAATTACTTTCTAAATGATAAACAAAATATTAAGAAAACAAAATGACTGAAATTAAGAATTTGAAAAGAAAAATTGTAGATTTTGCCTCAAAAATTTTCACATCGAGCATAATTGAATAGATACGATGTTTGCTGAAGAATTAAAAAAAGATCACAATCACTTTCTATTTTTTACTAATTTATTAATTTAAGGTATTTCAATACTATCAACATAGAATTGACAATTCAACATCATCTAAATTGATGAATTTTATATAAATTCTCGTAAGAAAATAGATTTTTTTAAAAATAAAAAATTAATTTTTTATCAGTTAAACTAATTTTTTTACAAATGATTTGTTTAAAGTTTATCTATTTGAAATTTATACATTATCCATTTTAAAGTACAGCTAAATAAATGCAACGTCACGATATTATTAGTTGCTCAGTTCTATAAGTTTGTCCTCTCACAGATAAACTTATTATTCGTATAATTATAAATTTATTTTCTTTCAATAATATTTAAACAATTTTTAAAAATAAAAAATAAATTAAGATATCTGAACAATTGAACCAAGTATCATTTTCCATAATTATTCTCAAATATTTTTAAATATATATTTTGTTTAAATATCATTTAGTCACGTGACAGTTTTCAATTTCAAATTTTTAACTTTTTTATCCAATCATTAACTAACTAAATCTATATATATGAAAAAAGTAATAATATTGAACAACATTTATGCAAACTGTATAAATATTGCACAATCCGGATGGGTTGGGTGATCCTACCACTTGTTAGTTAAGATGATAATTTATTATTTATAATAGAAATAATTTATTATGCGCAATTTCATGTCTACCGTTTGAGATAAAACTATGATTTTTTATTAACATTTTGTCACCCAAAAAACAAATGTTAATTATGAGAAATATCTGATCTCTATTATTGGTCGTTCCTACTTTCAGACTAAACACGGGTTGGAAAAGAACAATATCATCGGTCTATTTTCTACTATTGTGATGATAATGTATACAAGCAAACCCATCTATAGGTAGCATTTGGATTGGAAAAAAAAAACATTCTTAATTTTATAATTTGAACTTAAGGACTTCAAGTGGAGAGAGATAATAAAGTGAATCCTACAATATTTATTATTATTAGTACAAATATTTCAAACAATAAATAAGCAAAAATTTACTTAATATATGATGTATTATTATTTAATTTGTTAGGGACGTATTCTGCTATCTTGTCTACCGAATCCCGTGTGATGGGAACCTGCAAAACAAGGACAAGAGGGGTCGGGGTCCGGGACCGCTCCGACGATCAAGTTAGTGTATGGGAGAAGGTATATGATAGAGGGAGTAAGAGAATCTGTGAGCGTACCGTCTTTCCGTCATTGGTTGGGTGTTATTTATAGGTGTTCCCCCTGGGAGGAGGGTCCGTGTGACGAGAGCGCCGGAAATCGGGACATCACTCGTCTGTCATCCTCGATAAGGAAACCTGGTCTGATTCGGTCGGTCTCATCGCATTAATTGAGTATCCTCCCAATTAATGCTCAATTAGCCCCTTTTGGACAGGGGCATTAAATGCTGCTGTATCTTTTGTCAATTTAATAATTAATGGTGTATGTTTGTAGCGTCTCCGCATTAAAAGGGGGGGGGGATGTAGACCGGCGGCTGTCTGTCGTTCATAAATGCGGGAGTGATCTTGATGGGAGACGGGTTCAGGAGATACCTCAGTTCGTGAGCCGCCGTTCTGCCCTTAGCGTGTTCTCGAAGCCGGTTTAACCATTTCCTGCCCAGATCGGGATAACCAGGGACTCGGCTCGTCCCCGATTTCAGTCTCCCCAGTTGAATTCGGACGCTGCGTCGAGGTGGGTGCGGATAACGGGCCTTGGGCCTGATAACCTTGTGGGCTCGGGCCCGGGCAAGTTGGACCCCCTTTCAGTACCCCGCGAGTTTCCATCGAAGGCCATTCGATGGAAATTCCGAACGATTTAGAGCTAGGGTCTTCCTTTCCTCTGATTGTACCGTCCTTCGATACTGGGCAGCGTTCCTTTATTTCCCCTTCCGAGCGGGAACGCGAGGTGGGATGCGTTCGGGCGATCCCTGCTGACATGTCGTTTCGTTTACCGACCGGACTTCAGAGGGACGATTTGAATTTTGATCAATTAATGCCGAATCGTGACTCGTCATATTCCGTGTCAGGCATTTAATGCAGTTTTGAAATTTAATTGTGCCGTCGTTCCGATTCCCGAACCGTCAGTGATCCGTTATTAAATGGTGAGGCGCACGCGCGTGGCCATCATTAACTGACTTGTCATTTCGGCGCACGCTTCTCACCTTTGATTGGTCAGTTCAGGGCGTGCTTTCTGTTCCCAAGAGCCACGTATGAGGTGACTGTTTCGGCGTAGCCTCGTTTCCCGCTCGCATTAAATTTTACTTCTGGGTATAAATTACCCAGCGGTCTTGTCACTGTCCTCGCTTCGCTGTTTGCTTTCTTGCCATTCCGCTGTCCTTCTTCCTTGCCTTTGCTCTTCGCCGTCTTTCATTCTTTCTCTGTTGCTTTCTTGCCGTTCCTTGCTTTTGCCCCCATGGCTTCTTCTGACCCATGCCCTTTCTTCGCCGGCAACGGCTGGACGTCCACAATGCAATCCTCTGATGTGGATACGCTTAGGAAGAAGCACCACGTTTCCTGGCGGCACACCTTGGAGGCCCCGGGGGATGGAGTCAGGGCCTGTAAGCGCGATGGGAGGGCTCAGAAGGTCGTGCTCTTCTCCCTCATGCTTTCGAAGGGACTACGCCTTCCCTTTATTCGGCCCGTTCGGGAAGTCCTACACTTCTTGGGTTTGGCCCCTGCCCAACTCATGCCGAACGGGTGGCGTATCCTGTTGGCCACCTGCGTGGCGTTTAGGATCGTTCTGTCCGGGAAGAACGATCCCTACCCTGACCTGACCGCTCGAGAATTCTTTTCATTGTACCGGCTCCTCCGCCGGGACGGGAATGTTGCCGGCTTCTAGATAAAGCCGAAATGTAGGCTGATCAGAATGGAGGAGAGGCATTCGAGTGCCCGGGACTACCACAAGAGGTTCTTCTTCGTCTCGGGCAGGGAGTGGGAGTTTCCGGAGGGAGAGGGGAGTGATTTCCCCATTCAGAAGGACTGGGGCTTCCTCCCCTCTCAGACACATATGGAGGTTACCCTCTCGGCCCAGGAGGCTGAGAGGGTGAAGGCGGTCCTCTCCTGGGGGGCAGAGGATCCCGATCGGCTATGGTCCGATAATCTCCTCACCGAGGAGAACATCGAGGAGTTCTTGACCCGACCAGACCGGTCCTACGCCGAGGGTCAAAACTTCTTCACCGTCCCGGAAGAGCCTCCTACCTCCTCTCGCAAGCGAGCCTCTGATCGGGAGGTAGAACAAGAGAGGCGCACCAAGAGTCGGGCCGGCGAGGCCACTTCGAGCCGTGGTGCCCGACCCAAGAAGCAGAGGAAGGGGAAGGGTCCACTGGCCGAAGGTCCGGACGGAGGTGTTCCCCCCACAGACTCTCCCGCACGACGTCCCGAGCCGACTTCCTCGTCGTCGTCCTCGGACGGGCTCCGGTTCTTGCAGACCGAGGGAATGAGGGCTGAGGCCGGGAGGACGGTCATGGAAGCCCAGATCGAGGCGACCGACCGGGCCGGGGTCGACTCCTCAGACGGAGAGGAGATAGAGCGCGCCTTCCAGGAGGCTCTGGAACATGCCTCCGATTTGACTCCAGGGGCCATGCCATTTGCGCAGGTCTTTCGACAGGAGTCGGAGGAGCAAGCTGCTACGGCAAATCAGTTGCCCACCCCTCCCCCTTCATCTTCCGAGCGCCACTCAGATGCCTCCTAGGGGGAAGATGAAGTACCTGGCGAGGAGGCCCATTCCGAGGGTGCCTGCGAGGGAGCCGAGCAGCAAGGGGCTCCGGACCAAGAAAATCGGGACGAGGCCACCCCCGAGAGGTCGAGGGGGTCCGACCATCCCGAGGAAGGGAGCCATACGGAGGTCGGAGACGAGAGCGGTCGACCGGCCGCTGAGTCCGATGGGTCTCCTGAGCGCCCACCTCCGACTTTCGAGAGGGGGTCGACCTCGGGGGTTCACTCTGAGGACGCATGCCCACCTCCGGGCTCGGAAGCTCCTCCCCGACCCCCATCTCCTTTTCGGCTTCGAAGCGGGGTCGCGGTGCTTGGTCAGCTCTTCGGGTCGGATTCGGAGGAAGGAGCTCATCAGGCCGGTGAAGCCGGTTCAGAGCGGCCTTCCCGATTCGATCAAGCAAAGGCGGATGCTTCCGCCCGAGTGGCCTCGATGCTGGAGCCTCTGCTGACTCAGGTTTGTTCGGTAGGCTTTGTTGAATTTCGGATGGTCTTCTCTTTTCAATTTGCTAAGTTTTCTTTCTCTTTTTTGTTTGTTCGGTGTTTTAGGTCGCCATGGAGATATCCCGGACAGTGGGATCCGAGCTGGCCGAGCTCGCCGAATTCAACAGTGAGCTCGGAACCGTCTACAAGTTTGGGCTCTACAAGCTGCAGCAGGCACGGGACCAGTTCGAGCAGTCGCAGGAAACCTGCAGGGGGCTGATAAGATCGGTTGAGGAGCTGGGGGTGGAAAAGAGCAGGCTGGAGAGAGCCAACTCTTCTCTTCGAGCCGAATTGGAGGCGGCCCGGGAATCGCTGGCAGTGGCCCATCGGAGGAATGCCCGCCTCGTGGACTCAAGATCGGCCACCGAGCAGGACAAGATCCTCCTTCAGTCCGAGCTAACCGCTCTGACAGCGGAGCTGGCTGCTTCTTCCCAGATTCTATCGCTGAGGGAAGAGGAGTTAGCCATGTCCGAGCAGGCTCGGATTGCTCAGGAGGAGGAACTGGTCGGTTCGAGGCGCGCCCGGGAGATCCTGCAAGCGGAGTTGGCGCGGTCTGAGGAGATCCGGGCTGCTCGGGAGTCCAAGCTCGTGGGGGCTCGGAGTGCTCTAGAAGAGGCCCACTCGAGGATTGCTGATCTCGAGCAGCAGATATCCCGAGTGGTGGCGATTCGTAACTCCGCCTGGGGGCACGGTTATGCCGAGGGCCTTCGCCGACTAGGATCCCAGCTCTTGGTGGATCCCCAGCTCGATCCACGGAGGATAAACGTGAAGTCTCTTCGTCCAGACCGGGCTGCGAAGAGATTCGTCAAGAAGATCGGGAAGCGCGGCTACCCTCCCTTTGACGACCCGAATCCTCCTCCGCCCCCTCCTGAGGCTTGACCTGATTAATGTACAAGTTTTTGTTGTGTTTTTTTTTTTTTTTGTAATGATGCTCGAGCTTGATTCGAGCGAGTTTGTATGACCGACAATATATATGAATTTTGAACTTAATCTTCCTCTGGTGCTTTGTTCATAATTTCATTCTGTCTTTACCCCGCGAAATTTTTTGGTTAAGTGTAAACTTAAGAAAAATTTTTCCAAACGTACCCGGTCGATGTGCTTAAGATCGGGGTTCAGGAGTTGCAAATTGCTTCGCGTGGATTGACCGACCCCGTGGGACTCCGAGGCGGATACATCGCGTGGGTGGATTGACCGACCCCGCGGGACTCCGAGGCGGATACATCGCGTGGGTGGATTGACCGGACCCCGCGGGACTCCGAGGCGGATACATCGCGTGGGTGGATTGACCGACCCTGCGGGACTCCGAGGCGGATACATCGCGTGGGTGGATTGACCGACCCCGCGGGACTCCGAGGCGGATACATCGCGTGGGTGGATTTACCGGACCCCGCGGGACTCCGAGGCGGATACATCGCGTGGGTGGATTGACCGACCCCACGGGACTCCGAGGCGGATACATCGCGTGGGTGGATTGACCGGACCCCGCGGGACTCCGAGGCGGATACATCGCGTGGGTGAATTGACCGACCCCGCGGGACTCCGAGGCGGATACATCGCGTGGGTGGATTGACCGGACCCCGCGGGACTCCGAGGCGGATACATCGCGTGGGTGGATTGACCGGACCACGCGGGACTCCGAGGCGGATACATCGCGTGGGTGGATTGACCGACCCCGCGGGACTCCGAGGCGGATACATCGCGTGGGTGGATTTACCGGACCCCGCGGGACTCCGAGGCGGATACATCGCGTGGGTGGATTGACCGACCCCACGGGACTCCGAGGCGGATACATCGCGTGGGTGGATTGACCGGACCCCGCGGGACTTCGAGGCGGATACATCGCGTGGGTGGATTGACTGACCCCGCGGGACTCTGAGGCGGATACATCGCGTGGGTGGATTGACCGGACCCCGCGGGACTCCGAGGCGGATACATCGCGTGGGTGGATTGACCGGACCCCGCGGGACTCCGAGGCGGATACATCGCGTGGGTGGATTGACCGACCCCGCGGGACTCTGAGTTGAGAACCTTATAATACGTTGGATATGAACATTGAATAACATCGGGCTCTTTATAATTTCAAGAAGCAAATTACATCAGTAGAAGTAAATTACATTAGTAAATGCTACACATAGTACCTCTTAAGCCTCTCACTGTTCCAGGGGTGGGGTAGGTCGGCTCCGGAGCTGTCTTTGAGTCGGTAAGACCCAGGTCTGTTTGTTGCCGTCACCACGTAAGGTCCTTCCCATTTTGGTCCCAGTTTCCCTTGTGCTGGAGTCGTGATGCCCGTTTGTCTTAGCACTAAGTCCCCGACTTTGAAGTTTCGCGGCTTCACTCTTTTGTTGAAGTACTGTTCTGCTTTGCGTTTGTTGTTGGCGAGTCAGATGCCGGCTTCTTCCCTGTGCTCCTCTAAGGAGTCCAGACGTCCCATCATCTTGTCATTATTGGAAGCAGCGTCATAGTGCTGGATTCGTAGGGTAGGCATCCCGACCTCGACTGGAATTACCGCCTCGCAGCCATAGGTCAGGGCAAACGGCGTTTCACCCGTGGGGGTTCGGACCGTTGTGCGATACGCCCACAGGACCCCCAGAAGTTCATCGACCCAGGCCCCTTTATGCATTCTGAGTCTTTTCTTTAGCGCGTTGAGGATGGTTTTGTTGGTCGCCTCGGCTTGCCCGTTAGCCTGCGGGTGGCCGGGGGAAGAGTACTTCACCTTGATCTTCAACTCGGAGCACCATTCTCGGTAATGACTGCAATCGAACTGCTTTCCGTTGTCTGATATGAAGCTCTGGGGTATTCCGAACCGGCAAACAATCAACTTCCATTAGAACTTTGTGATGGCTTGAGAAGTGATACTGACAAGGGCTTCGGCCTCTACCCACTTCGTAAAATAATCCACTGCCACTATTATGAATTTAGTCCCACCCCTCCCTACTGGGAATGGTCCTATAAGGTCGAGTCCCCATTGATCAAAGGGCCAGGGGGACGTTATCGAAGTGAGTTCTTCCGATGGGGAGTGCAACACTGGGCTGTACTCTTGGCACTTCGGGCACCTTTTAACGAAATCTTTTGCTTCCTGGAACAAACACGGCCAGTAGTACCCTGCACGGGTGGTGCGGGAGGCTAGCGTTTTAGACCCCGTGTGAGCCCCGCAGATTCCTTCATGGATCTCGGCCAGTATATATTGCCCTTCTTCTTTCGTTACACACCTGAGCAATGGTTCAGAGAAGCCCTTTCTGTACAGCGATCCGTCAATCAGTGTGAATCTGGACGATCTATTCTTTATCTTGCGGGCCTGGCCCGGGTCGGGAGGTAATGTGCCTGTACGGAGGTATGCTGTGATATCGGTTGCCCAGTCGGGATCTGCGACAGCCACTACTCCGACTTCGCTGCCCGTGGAGGGAGTATCTATCGTTCTGATCTCAGTGTTCTCTGGGGGAGGATGTTCATATTTTCCCGATGCAACTTTTGCCAACCGATCCGCTATATGATTCTCTTCCCTTGGGATCTGCAGTAAACGGAAGTAACTGAATCGATCTCTCTCGATGCATACGAGCTCCAGATATTTTTTCAATTTTTCGCTCTTGGTGATGCACTGGCCGAGCACTTGGTGGAAAACTATTTGAGAATCAGTTCGGGCCTCCAGCTCAGTCGCCCCGAGGACCCTAGCGATTGTCATTCCGGCTATGAGGGCCTCGTATTCTGCCTCATTGTTGGTTACCTTGAAGGTTAGACCTATACCGTAGTTGTGTTGGACGCCCCGGTCGGTGACGATGTGCACACCTGCTCCACCCCCGGCTCGGCATGAGGACCCGTCAACGTACAGCTGCCATGCCTGCTCTCGAGGTTCACTGGGGATCTCTTCTGGAAACCCAGTGTATTCCGCAACAAAATCTGCCAGTGTTTGCGCTTTCATCGCTGTTCAGGGCTGGAACGTTAGATCAAATTCGCTCAGCTCGATTGCCCATTTGGCTAATCGACCGGACGTATCGGGCTTCTGGAGAATGGTTTCGAGGGGCTGATCGATCATTACTCTTATGGTGTGGGCTTGGAAGTATGGACGCAGCCGACGCGCAGCTGTCAGTAAGGCGAATACCATCATCTCCGTACGGGGGTACCTGGCCTCTGCTCCTTGAAGTGCCCTGCTGACATAGTACACATGCTTCTGACCCCGATCGGTTTCTCTCACTAGAATTGCAGATGTTGCATGAGGCGAGACTGCCAAATAAGCCACAAGGGTCTCTCCGGGAGCTGTCTGGCTAAGTAACGGGGGACACGTCAGGTAATCTTTGAGTTGTTCGAATGCCTGCCCGCACGATGTGTCCCACTCGCGTGCTTTTCGAAGGACCTGGAAAAAGGGAAGGCATCGATCGGTCGACCTTGCTATGAACCGGTTGAGAGCAGCAATTCGACCAGCCAATCGCTGGACTTCATTCAGGTTCCTCGGTGGTGCCATTCCGAGGATAGCTTGTATCTTCTCGGGGTTGGCCTCGATTCCTCGTTCAGAGACCATGTACCCTAAGAACTTGCCGGACTCGACCCCGAAGGTGCACTTGGCAGGGTTGAGCTTCATCTGATACTGTCGCAGGATAGAGAAGGCCTCTCACAGGTCCATCGCATGATCGTTAGGGGAGCGGCTCTTGACCAGGAGGTCGTCGACGTAAACTTCCATGTTTCTCCCGATTTGCTTTTTAAACATACGGTTAACCAACCGTTGATAAGTAGCCCCCGCGTTCTTAAGCCCAAAAGGCATGGCAGTGTAACAATAGAGTCCGCGATCTGTAATGAACGTCGTTTTTTCCTCGTCATCCGTGCTCATCTTGGTCTGATTGTAACCCGAATAGGCGTCCATGAAGCTGAGGAGAGAGTGCCCAGCAGTCGAATCCACAATGAGGTCGATGCGCGGTAGAGGGAAACTATCTTTGGGGCAGGCCTTGTTCAGATCGGTGAAGTCCACGCACATGCGCCATTTCCCGCTGGTCTTCTTTACCAGTACCACGTTAGACCTCATTGGATGAGCCCAACGGTCAGGAGTGAGCCTCTCGGATGAGCCCAACGGTCAGGAGTCTGTCCACCTCTTCTGCAATGGCGGCATACTTTTCAGCACAGAAGCTTCTTCTTTTTTGCCTAACTGCCCGGGCAGTCAGGTTGACACACAGCCGGTGTTCTATTACAGACCTATCGATTCCGGGCATGTCTGCAGGTGTCCAGGCGAATACGTCTTTGTGCTCAATGAGAAGGGCCTTGATTTCCGTATGTACTCCCGGATCCATTCTGGTTCCGACTCGCACTGTCCGATCCGGGTTGTCGCCATCGACCGGAATCAATTCCAGAGGCTCGTTGGGTTCCGCTTGGCGTAGTGTCGCTTCGTCCCTGATCTCATCGTCCCACACTGCTCGGGGAGGTGCAGGCGGAAACTCAACATGCTCGTTCTCCAGGAAGATCGTAGCCACGGAACTGTCCTTGTGCTTCAATTCCCGGGCGTAGCATTCCCTGGAGGTAACCTGCTCTCCTCTGACTTCGCCTACTCCTCTGTCGGTCGGAAACTTCATCTTGAGGTAGTAGGTAGAAGTGACTGCCCTCAAGTTGTTTAGGGTCGGCCTCCCTAGGATGGCGTTGTAGGAGGAGGGAGCTTTCACGACCAGGAATTCAGTCATGATGGACGCGGTCCTGGGCGTGGAGCCCATCAAAACCGTGAGAGTTATCAGGCCCTCGGGGTGTACTGCTTCACCCGTAAACCCTTTAAGGGGGGCTCGGATAGGCTGGAGTTGGCGAGGGTCGATCCCCATCTGCATGAAGGCCTCCCAGAATAGGATATCGGCTGAACTCCCGTTGTCGACCAGCATCCTCTTAACTGTGAAATTGGCCACCAATGCTGATATCACCAAAGCGTCATCGTGCGGAAAGGCGATGCCCTTCCCATCCTGCTCGTTGAAAACTATTGATTCCCCTCTGGGACCCGGGTTGCCCTGCCTCGGCGCCTGCCCCAGTGAGTAGACTTCCCCATATCTGGCTCTCCGGGCGTGTGCCCTTTGAGAGGAGGACGTAGTCCCTCCTCGGGATGGTCCCCCGACAATGGTTCTGATTTCTCCTGCTGGGTGGCCGGATGCAGGTTCGCCTCGGCGTCTGCTTGACTCTTGCTCCCGACGAGGGGTCCTCGACCGGGTTCTGTCTCTTCGGTCGTTCATTTGTTCATCCCTCTGACTGTTTTTCAAGGCCTGGCAGTCTTCGGTGTTGTGGCCCTTGGACTTGTGATATTCGCAATACATATCCCCTCTTCTTCTTCTGATGGATTCTCGCCTAGATTCTGCTCGGCTCTGATCTTCCACCGCCAAGCTGGATTGAGGCCATGACGACAGTTTGTGTTCCCGTGGGGGGTCCCTTCTCCTCGTCTCATCTGGGAACTTCCTACCCCCCCGATGCCTGCTGGAACCTTCCCCTGCACTGGTTGTTTTTCGATCGTGCTGTCGGAGCTCCCCGCGCCGCGGAGCTACTAGGGCTTCGAGCGTATCTTCGGCGTTGATGAATCCGTCAGCCTGATCCATGAACCCGTTCAAAGTGGTGGGAGTTTTGCGGGCTATCTCCGCCATGAAGGGGCTCTTGGGCCATACGCCGCCCAGGAGGGCCGCTAGGGTGATCTTTTCGTCCTGGTTGTCGGTGGTCATTCTTTCTTCGTTGAACCTGGTCAGGTACCCTTTCAGGCTTTCCTTCTCTCCTTGTTTGACGGTCAATAGATACGCCGCTGGGCGCCTTCGTTTCCTACTAGCCATGAACTGGGTGATGAAGAGTCAGGCTAACGCCTCGAAGCTACTGACGGATCCCGGAGGAATGGTCCCGAACCATGTCCTAGCCATCCCCTTCAGTGTGAGAGGGAAAGCTCGGCACGCTACCTCTCCGGGATAGCCATGTAGGCTGATATGGGCTTTAAAAGCTTCTATGTGCTCCACAGGATCCTGAGACCCATCATACAGTTCCACTTGTGGGACCTTGAATTTGGGCGGGAGAGGGACGGCCAGGACGTCTGCGCTGTAGGGTGTTCCTATGCTTCCCTGCGAGGAGAGATGCCCTGCTGCCGGGCTGATCAGTTTTGCCATTTCAGCGTACTTGTCTCCCAACTCCTTTAGCTCGGTGTGCATCCGGCGTCGTTCTCCTTCTGAGGCTTCGCTCTCCTCAGGGAGTCGGGAGCTCGCATTCTCTCCCAGATGGGTTTCGCCGCGGGCCGATGCCTCTTCGCGTGGTTGCCGGAGGGCCGCATTCTCCTCCTTCAACTTCCTCACCATTTCTTCCAACGCTTCCAGTCTTTCTTCCATCGACGGATCTGTCTGCTGGTCGTGCTTGGTCGTTTGGGACAGCGGTAGAGTAGACATGCAGAAAGTACGTTGATCAGAAACAATCGAATCCCACAGACGGCGCCACTGTTAGGGACGTATTCTGCTATCTTGTCTACCAAATCCCGTGTGATGGGAACCTGCAAAACAAGGACAAGAGGGGTCGGGGTCCGGGACCGCTCCGACGATCAAGTTAGTGTATGGGAGAAGGTATATGATAGAGGGAGTAAGAGAATCTGTGAGCGTACCGTCTTTCCGTCATTGGTTGGGTGTTATTTATAGGTGTTCCCCCTGGGAGAAGGGTCCGTGTGACGAGAGCGCCGGAAATCGGGACATCACTCGTCTGTCATCCTCGATAAGGAAACCTGGTCTGATTCGGTCGGTCTCATCGCATTAATTGAGTATCCTCCCAATTAATGCTCAATTAGCCCCTTTTGGACAGGGGCATTAAATGCTGCTATATCTTTTGTCAATTTAGTAATTAATGGTGTATGTTTGTAGCGTCTCCGCATTAAAAGGGGGGGGATGTAGACCGGCGGCTGTCTGTCGTTCATAAATGCGGGAGTGGTCTTGATGGGAGACGGGTTCAGGAGATACCTCAGTACGTGAGCCGCCGTTCTGCCCTTAGTGTGTTCTCGAAGCCGGTTTAACCATTTCCTGCCCAGATCGGGATAACCAGGGACTCGGCTCGTCCCCGATTTCGGTCTCCCCAGTTGAATTCGGACGCTGCGTCGAGGTGGGTGCGGATAACGGGCCTTGGGCCTGATAACCTTGTGGGCTCGGACCCGGGCAAGTTGGACCCCCTTTCATAATTTGTTCATTATAAATTTATATTCTGCATTGTGATGTATTAGTTTAATTAGTTGTGATGTATTATAATTTATTTTTTTTTTAAAATTTATGTTTTGCATTGTGATGTAACAATAATATTATTTTTTTTTTTTGCATTTTTATTTAATTTGTTCTTTAATTTATTTAAAAAAAATGGGAAGTGTTTAAATTATTTTTTAAAAAAAATTTGGACAATTTAAAATTGATATCAAATTATTTTCTTAAAACAAAGTGAGATTTTTTTTTCTTTTAAGTTATAAAATCTTTTTTTTTTAAAAGTACACTAAAAAATCTGAATGAAATCCAATTATAACCTGGATATCCAACATTAGAAAAAAATAATAATATAAAATCTAGATATTCAATTACAATCCAAGTATTCGAATATATTCCGATTATTTGTTTGGATTGATCCTGGATTCAATCCAGGCAGATACCCACCCAAATTTTAACATCCAATCCAAATTCAAATCAACACTCCTAAATATATCTATATTTTTCACTTAAAAACCTCAAATTCGGACTAAGATAAGTGAACCTGAATCTTTTGTAGTGGGCAAAGGATATTTGACTTCTCGATCTCAAATAAAGGGCCAACGTCTAAGTATAATATAAATAAAAATATGAGATGAAACCACACTCATGACATTTTTCTTATATAAATAATGTCATATATAGTTTACGGCATTATTTATATGATTTTTTCCTAACATTCCTCCAATATAAATTCTGTGATAGTTAAATGCTTTCACTTTAGCCAATGACGTATTTTTTATACTGATATTGGAGTCCCAAGAGGCGTGCTTCCCGGGTCGTTGTACACTCGAGCAGTCTTTTATTTATAGAGTATATTATTTTAATACTCCTTTTGGATTGTTGTTTCGCTGTAAACTAAGGGCATCTAATTGATTATTGGTGTTATACATTAACTATCATTATTATTATTTTATTGCTGTTATTTTAAATGTTATCTTTCAACAACCAAAGATAAAGACGTGTGTTTGTCTCTACTTGCAATATTATTTTAATTTTAGTTTTCTTTTGCCCCGGCGCTCTTATTTTTGAAGATACACTTAATTCTTTTTTTTTTCTTTTTTGCTTTTTAAGTATTTACTCCTTCGTTAATTATTATCTTCAAACTCAATAATAGGAAACACATGATAGTCATTTATACTCGCGTTGAATATTATTTTCTTTAAAATTTATAAGATACTAAATTGTTCAAATTAAAATGATTGTATCAAATAAATTTAGATGAGGGTTTGTTTAGACCTTCATCATATTTTAAAATCTCGTATATAATAATAAAATAATTTGAGTTAAAATGTTTATTAATTTTAAAAATATATATATTATAAAGCTATCTGTTCATGAATTGGCATTTGTCGCTAGTAAAATAGGAAAAGCAAGACGGTGGATTGTACTTAACTATTTCATTATTTTGAATGTGAAAGAGATAGATCATTGCCGTGGGTTTCATTAAAGCTATCTCTAAAATTTAGTCAAAAGTATTTTATATAGAATCAAAATCAGTCAAGATATAATCCCATATTGAATTAGCCAAAGTAATGATATAATCACTACAACAGGATTGGGCTATTGCGTCTAGGGTTTTTGTCACTAAATTTAAACATTGTCTCGCAAATTGTATTTTTCGTCTCAAGGTGATCGATGCAAGGTGGTCACTATTAATGACTCATAAAAAGTTTATTACGTCGAAATAATTAAATGTCACAAAAAAATGTGTTTTATGTCAAAATATGTTTTTTGTAAATATTAATTTCTCGTATCAAAAAAGAACTAGTCATTGATAAGAAAAATCGATTTGCGTCAAAAATATGGTGTTGCTAATTGTATACATATAGTTGATAACAAGATTAATTCCGCATTCATTTAATGGTCGTAAAATGTGTTGTCACAAGTTATTTTTTGTGTTGATTATATTGGTCACAAATCGATGGTCATTGTGATGCAATAGGTGTATTTTTAGATGGATTATGATTGCGACTGAAATATTTGTGTCGCATATAGCATCCTTTCTCATCTCTCTTCCTGATGGATCCATGGCCACCCAGATCAAGATTTGTATGCATCGAAGACGAGTTTACATCGCGCCAAGGTTAAGAATCTGGGTTACATCGAAGACGAATTTCTACAAGGTTAGTCGTGTAAAGATCCGAATCTATTTTCATGAAAGCTTGAAAAAAAATCTTGATTTCTCACCAGATTTGAAGATAATTCTCTTGCTCTATCTCTTTTTTTGAAGTTTGAAATCTTTTCTAATTAACAATAAAAATTAGATCTTGAAACATACTAACAAGTATGAGGAAGAACAAGAACATGAGAAGATTCAATGAAGAACGAACCTTACTTGTTCTATCTCTTTTTTTCAAACAGTAAGTCACACCTCAATTCTAGCATAAAAGCGCTTCACATTTTCTTCAGCTTCACCATACCTCATCTTGTACAGAAAACTAGCCATATCCTCTCCTCATGAAGGAAAGAAAGAAAAAAAATAGGCAAAGTTCCCAATACTGAACCAACCCAAAAACTGTGAGGGAAAGAGAGGAAAGAAGGAAAAAGAGAGAGAGAGAGAGGGAGATCAGAAAGAAGAAAAGAAAAGAAGAAAATAAAATAAAAAATAAAAAAGAAAGAGAGAGAGGAAGATTAGAGTGATTGCACAGAAATAGAGAAATCAGAAAAAAGAAAAGAAAATAGGGGGAAATTTTAAAATTAGGGTTGTGGGGAATTAACTTTGGCGCCAAATTGATTTTGCAGAATTAAATTGATTTTGTGTCTGGCGCCAAATGGTGTCGAAGGCAGCTTATACATTTCATATATTTGCATCAATTTTACCTATCACAAAAAAACAAGTGAATGCATCGCAATAGAAACATTACGTGCTTATGACCATGCAATATTGACGCTAATTCTCAAGATAATGGTGGTATTTTTTGTGGCATACAAAAAATGATGTTAGTAGCTATAAATTGACACAAATAACCACGCTACTGATCTAGTGTTTAATTTTGCCAAAAAGTGTGATTATTTGCAATATTGTTTTTGAAGACGCAAATGCTCATTTATAGTGACACTTTATTGATTAGTGGAAATTTTTTGGACACAATAGGCATGTGGTGTTGTAGTGAATATTACTTTTTAATAATAATTTTTTAATTATTTTCATATTTTACAACTACATTAAGAGCTTATTTGGTATTATGTTTAGAAGCTTAATAAGTATTTTTAACTGCTTAAAACTTTTTTGAATAAAAAATTACATATTTAGTAAATTTATAAAAAATGTTTTAATCACTTAAGAAAGTTGAAAGTCTGTTTTTTTAAAAAGCACAAAATTTAAGATTTTATCAAAAAGTTCTTGTGGATAATTATATAGCTTTTAACTAATTTTAAAAGCGCTTTAGATACATATTCACCAAACAGTAAACAACTTTTGAAATATAGAGTTTATTATTTAAGTTATAAGTTATAAATTCTAAAATTATAAGTTATATTTCACACCACAATCTCAAATATACACTAACCATATGTTAATTAATAATTTAAATTTTATTTAAACTAATTGTTTCCCACCTACTATTTTTCCTCAACCCATTACTTTTCATCACCTCTTGCTTGTATATTAGTTTGCACAAAACTAATATACAAAAATGTATATATACATGAAAAATTGTACATAAAAAATGTGCATTACCAAAGCTTCCTAACTACTCATCTTGGATGTTCTTGCACCATCCCCCTAATGGGGACTTAGATCAGATTTCAAACTTATTAAGTTCAAACAGTGTTTGAACTTAGTAGATGTGAGAGACTTTGTCATCATATCTGAGGGATTATCCTCAGTTGGTATTTTCTCCATATTGACCTCCCTACACTCTATGATATCTCTTACAAAGTGAAGTCTAATATCAATGTGTTTTAACCTCTCATGATAAACTTTATTTTTTGCCAAGTGTAAGGCATTTTGGCTATCACAATAAACTGTGATATTACCATTATAAATGCCTAACTCCTTAGTTATTCCTTTTAACCAAATGACCTCATTTATTACTTCTGTTAAGGCAATATATTTGGCTTCTGTTGTAAACAAAGCTACAATTGACTGCAAATTAGATTTCCTACTTATTTCCCTCAAAATTTGTGAACACATAGCCTGTCAAAGACTTTCTAATGTCCACATTTTCAACAAAATATGAGTCCATAAAACCCTGCAATTCACACCCTACTTCAACATTTAACCCATACATTAATTCCAAGTTAACAGAATCAACGATGTACCTTAGTACCCATTTAATAGCCTGCCAGTAAGGCTTTCCAGGATTTTCCATAAATATGCTAACCACACTAACAGTATAAGTCTAATCAGGTCTAGTACAGACCATAGCATACATCAAGTTTCCTATCATGCTAGCATAAGGAATTTCATTCATAAATTCAATATCTGATTCAGTAACAGGGGATTGAGTAACAAAAAGTTTAAAATGTTGTCCAATAGGTGTATTAACAGGTTTAACATTATCCATACCAAACCTTTTGAGAATTCTACAAATTTAAGTATACTGAGACAAGAATATTGTTCTGTTTTGCCTATTCCTTATTATTTCCATTCTCAAAATTTTTCTAGCAGGGTTTAATTCCTTCATTTCAAATTATGCCTTTAAAATGCATTTTACTTGAGTAATCAGAGTAAAGTCCTTGCATGCAACCAACAAATCATCTACACATAACAATAGATAAATCATAGTTCCATCTACTTCTTTAAAATAGACACAACTATTATAACAGCTTTTGTTAAAACTATGTCCAAGCATGTGATTATCAAGTCTCTTATACCATTATCTAGGAGACTGTTTTATACTATATAGAAAATTTTTAAGCAACATACATGTTCAGACTTTGAAGCATCTATAAAACCCTTAAGGGGTTGCATATAAATTTGTTCTTCAAGTTGTCCATGTAGAAAAATAGTTTTAACATCTAATTGTTCTAAATGCAGATCTTCAAAGACAGTAAAAGACAGTAATAGCCGGGTAGAATTGTGTTTGACAATAGGAGAGAAGATTTTATTGTAATCTATTCATTCTCTTTATGGAAAACCCTTGACTACCAGTCTTGCTTTATATCTAGTGCCCTCTACCCTTGGTATGCCTTCCTTCCTTTTTAAAATTCACTTAGACCCTACTAATTTTGCACTAGTGGTTTAGTGACTAACTCCCAAGTTTTATTCTTGTTAAAGGAATCCATCTCTTCATTTATAGCAAGTATCCACTTATCAGCTTCTTTGATATTCACAATTTCCTTATAAGACCTTGGTTCTTGGTTCACTACCTCATTTGCCATAGTAAAGGCAAAGGCAGTAAGGTCTGCTTGACCATATCTTTGGGGTGGCTTAATCACCCTCATTTTCTTGTCTCTTACTAAATTATAAGAGTTAGCTCCATCTAAACCTAGGTCCCCTGAGTTTGTACCCTCGGTTTATGTGTTCAGGTCTTTAGTATGTTCAAGTGAGGTGTTTTGCTCCACCTCAAGCTAAACACTTCCTAAAGATTTTTCTTGAAGAGGATCAGAATCAATTTTCTGCACCCTTGCCATCTAGGATTCATTAAAGGTCACATATCTACTAACAATGCATTTTTGCATACCAGGTTCATCTATCCACAATTTATACCCTTTAATCCCATCAGGGTACCCCACAAAAATACATTTAAGGGTCATAGGGTCCAACTTGTCTGTTCAGGAGTGTGCATAAACAGTACACCCAAAAACTTTCAAGTAATCAAAGCTAGGAGGTTTCCCAGTCCACAATTCTTGTGGGGTCTTAAACCCTATGGCAGAGGAGGAACATTTATTTATCAAATGAACTGTTGTGGTAGCAAGCTCTGCCCAAAAAGATTTTGGTAACTGAGCATTTGACAACATGCATCTAACCCTCTCTAAAATGGTTGTATTCATCATCTCTGTCAGACCATTTTTCTGAGGGGTTTCTTTCACTATTTTTTGCCTAAGAATTCCTTCTTTATTACAGAAATTATTAAACTCTGTTGATAGAAATTCTAGCCTATTATCTGTCCTCAAAACCTTTAGTTTCCTTCCCACCTAATTATCCACTTAGAATTTTCATTCTTTAAACTTTTTAAATGTATCACTTTTATGTTTAAGAATGTAAATCCATACCTTCCTTGAGTAGTCATCAATGATGGAGAGAAAATAGCTCCCTCCATCATGAGAGACTACTCTTGAAGGCTCCCATAAATATGAATGAACATAGTCTAAGGTTTGTTTAGTCAAATGAGTTGCCCTCTTAAAACTAACTCTGTTAACCTTCCCAAAGATGCAATCTTCACAAAAGGGCAAGTTGTCCAGATTTGCATCCTTTATTAAACTTTGTTTCTAAATAGAGGAGACCTCCCCACTTATGGTCTTACCTACTAGGGTATAAATTCTATTTTAATCACTCTCTTTATCATTGTGAGGGAGCCTTTTGTAATCCTAATAATACCTACTTCTAACTTAAGTGAGTAACCTGACTGATTCAGTATTTCCAGAGAAATTAAGTTTCTCTTAAGTTCAGGTATAAATTTGACTTCCCTTAAAATTTTATTCAAGTCATCATGCAATTTGAGTCTAACTGACTCTATGCCCATGATTCTGCAGGTCCTATTGTTTCCTAGAATTACATGCCCTCCCTCCACCTCAGAGAAGCTTTCAAACCATTCTCTGATTAGACATATATGAAATGAACAACCTGAATCTAAGATCCATTCATTTCTTGAATCTATATCATACACATTAAAAACCTCTGCACTTTCATAACCATCTAAGACCACAGAGGCATCTCCTTCCCTTTTTGTTTTTGACCTAGGCCCTACTTTCTTATCAGGGTAGTTCCTTTTGACGTATCCCTCTTTATGGCACAAGAAATATTTCAGTTGCTTCTCTTTTGACATGGATCTATTTCTTTTGTTTTCAGATTTACCCTTCTTGTTTCTCTTCTCTGACCTACCCCTAACAGACAACCCCTTATCAGGGATCTTGTTTGGTATCAACCTTATTTTGAAGTTCTCTTGCATGAAGCACAGATTCGACTTCATCTAAGGTAAGGGTATCCCTACCATACATCATGGTCTCTTTTATACTAAGGTAAGATGAGTCCAAAGAGGTCAACAGTAGGATGGCCTGATCCTCATCCTCTACTTTGATATCAATATTAGCAAGATCAAGAATGATCTTATTAAATTCATCAAGATAATCCCCTATTGAGGTTTCCGAGGACATCTTCAATGTGTATAGGCAAGTTTTCTTATGGAGTCTATTGGCCAAGGACTTGGTCATGTACAAATTTTCTCATTTTAGCCAAATGCCTACAACAATGTCCTCATTTGCCACTTCTCTTAGGATTTTATCCCTAAGAGAGAGTATGAGGGCACTATGGACCTTTTGGAGGATGTCCTTATGGACTTCATCCTTCTCAGTCTCTGAAGAAGAAGAACCCTTCTTCTTCTCCCTCTTGAGGGCCTTCTGCAAGCCCTGTTGGACGAGCAAAACCTTCATCTTAATCCTTCAGAAGTCAAAATCATTATCTCCTGTGAAGTTTTCAACATCGAACTTAGTGGCCCCCATATGAACCTAGGCTCTAGAGACCAGTTGTAAGAATACAAGGTTCGAGTTCTTTGTACCAAACCCAAGAAACAACCCACTAGTCTTGACTTTTAGAAATTAGGGTTTCATAGAATATGCACGAAATCAAATCAATGCAAGAAAATAAACAATAGCAAATAAATTAGCAAGAAAATGTAAAGAAATAGTAAAGCAAGAAAGGAACACACGGATCATGTGGCTTGGCTATAATGACCTACATTCACGACAGGAACAACTTTAGAGATCGATCTATTGATGAATCTTGAAGCCAATAGTGTACATTACAACAAGCTAGCTCTTTGAGCACAAGAGAAACTCACAAAACATGCCTCTCTTTCACTCAAGATCAAAACCCTAGCACAGAACACCTTTCGACTCTCTTTCTCTTTCTCGATATCTGAACTCAGCAAAATGAACTAACACTCTCTTAACCCTAACACAGACTAAAGCGATATATATATATATATGCAGTTACAAGATTTTGACATGTCTGCACCAATACACGGCCCAGATGCTTCCTTACATAATATCCTGAGGGTTGAAAAGACTCTTATGCCCTTCAATCTTTGTAAGTAAATATAGCAGCTCTCGTGATCTGTCAATTTTCCTTTAATGTAATTTCCTGTACACATTAAATAGAAGCAATATACACTAACATAACACAGGTTTGACACCCTTAGACCCAACAATTAGTTTAAAGTTTTATACAATTTCTGTCCTTAATTTTCAGGATCCCAAACATGTGCAGGAACCTTAAAAGACACCACAAAGTAACATTATGTTTGAAAACTGTTGCCCAGATGACTAAAACAAGAGAGGGGGTGAATTGAGTTATATTATAAAAATTAACACTTATAAATCAAATACACAACATAAAATATAAACAGAATATAAAGTAACAAGAAATGTAAAGAGTAGGGTAAGAAGAAGAAAACTCAGTATTTTTACGAGGTTCAGCCTCACTGCCTACGTCCTCGCCTCAAGCTACCCTTTGAGGATCCCAAATCCACTATTCAATCTCTTTTAGGTGGAGATAGAAACCAATTATACCTTTGAGCAGCACCGCTCCAAAGAATCCGTGTAGAACACCCTCTATACTTCCAATCACCTCACACTTGGTGATTTAACTATTCCCCGTGTAGAACACCTTCTACACACACAAGAGTTATACGCACCCTCTTACAAATACAAGAGTTGATAGTGGATAGACTATCAAAGTACACTCCTCAATGAGTAAGATAGAAACAATACAGTACAACTTATATCTCTCTTAAAAAGAACAAGAATTAAGGCTCAAAACTTTAAAAAAGTGAGAATGAGAGCTTTGAAAGAATGATGCAAAACTTAGCAATAGATGTGTAAACTCTTGTTGTTGTGATTTTGTACAAAACACAAGTAAGCTATTTATAGGCAAATGAGTCCCACTCAATCATTTTTCAAATTCAAAATTCAAATTTTGATGAAGTCATTGCATATGTCATTCAATTTTCAAAATTCAAATTTTTGAATGAAGTCATTGCATATGTCATGCACATGTAAAATATAATTTTTGAAAATAAAGCTTTTAATGAGATCATTGCATATGTCATGCACATGCAAAATATAAATTTTCAAATTAAAGCATTTTTTATGTCATGCGTATATTATGCTTATGTCATGTATAAAAAAATGCAATTTAATGCTTTATGAAAAAAGATTAATTTTTTAGCCTTAATCCAATTTCGAATTTTATCAAGAGATGTACAAAAATAATCTATGATCTTCATTTGTAGACTTGTTCTTTTATACTTGATGTGCGCTTCGCTCCATTGCGTAGATAATTTGAGCTTGAGACTTGAATTTATTTGTTATCATCAAAATCTACATGTAGATACGAAACTTGAAACCTTAGATTCAACAATCTCCCCCTTTTTGATGATGACAAATACTTAGTGAAATTTTGAGACTTGCAGTAATGCTTAAGCTCTCCCTGAGAATATGCGTTAGTTTTTCAAGTAATAGATAAACATAATTCCAGCATATATAACAGAGTTAAAAATCTAAATATTTACGTCTAAAACTTCTCTCCTTTTTGGCATCATTAAAAATGAATCATAATTAGCTCAATAAGACATCTTCCTACAATAACCAATAGACAAATAAAACGGTGTGTTAGTATAGACTGTAGAAAATTCGATGCGAAGTCACGCTTGTCCGACAAAACTTGCAAAGGTTGGAGGTCTAGCTCTGACAATTCGGTGCGGAGCTCTGCGTGTCCGACAAAACCTGCAAAGGTTGGAAGCCTAACTCTAGCAGTCAGTGCAGAAGCAGATTCAGATCCGCGTGATGTTGTTGAAAAATTAAATATTATCGAGTTTTGAAAGTTGCTGTTTAAAATACCATTTTCACCTGTCGGATACTCAAATAAACTTTCACACCACTCATTGATCCAGTTTCTGTTTATTCAAAACGATAGAATGGCGAGAAAATTTCGTCTAATATTCCAGATTTGAATCAAGAACCGTCTCAACCAGTCATTTTATCTCATGAGGTTGTCAACACCATGATAGAAGCAGAGATGCATTTTTCTGGTAGGACTGATTCTGAGGTTGTTGCAGCATCAAGAACTCTCAATACTCAATATGCTGCCTCTGTTACAACCATGTCTCGGAAATTACTAACGAGGGCAAATGAGGTTGATCGACTTAACAATCAAATATCTATTCTGCATCAAAAGCTTGCAAATAAAGGTAGAAAGAATAAGAGGTTAAAGCAAGAAAATAAAGATTTGACAGAATTAGCTCTTGTTTTGAAACTTTGAATAGAGGAATCGGAACGAGTGAGAGTTCAAGCACAGAGTCAACATCAGCAAATAATGGCAGCATTTTATGAGAGAAATAGAGACAATCTGCAATAAATATCGCTGGCTTAGTTCGGTAACTTTTAACAATATGCATCCGGCATATCTTGTAAACTTGACTAAGTAAGATTTGAAGAGATGACAGTTTGTCATCTACTTATTTCCATCTTTATAAAAGCAATCCTTAGTTTTATCTAATCTGCATCAAATCTTCTTCTCATTGCTGTAGTTCATCTTCATTCTCACTTTACAAAATTTTAATGGCTCATCAATTTTCCTTCAGTGCTTCTCGTGATCAATCTATTTCTGCATATGTCGTAGGTGCCATGAAGTAACAAAATATTGATTTGGCTAATAAATCAGATCATAATGCCATTTACAAGCTTGTGAATCTCGAAACTTGATACTCATTGTCCATTGTCGCTTTTTTCGCTCGGTTGCAGTCCAAAACTCACGAGATAGAGAAGCTTAATGAGAAGATCGATGTTCTTCAACAACTTGTTCAAGAGTCTAACAAAAAAGTAGTAAAGTTAAAGCAACAAAATAAGGATTTAAAATCTTTACTTGCCTCTGCATTTCGATTACGTAATCCTTTAGATAAGGATGACATGATGATTTATGAGGAGCAAATGCATTTAAATGATGAGACTAAACGTCTCAAGTTTCTGTAGGTCATTTGAGATAATGGAATAAAAGTATCTAGCAGATATTCATGGCATGCATCATTCATATTTCTCTTCTAATCTTGCAGAGTCTATCTTCTGGTAGGGGTTTTGTGAAAATTTCTGCCAATTGATCATGTGTACTAGTGAATTCTAATACAATATCGCCCTTCTGCACATGATCTCTAAGAAAATGATATCTAATTTCAATATGTTTAGTTCGAAAATGTTGTATTGGATTCTTTGAAAGATTTATGGTACTTGTATTATCATATTTGATTGGAATGTGATTGTACATAAGTTTAAAATCCTCAAGTTGTTGCTTCATGTAAAGAACTTGAGCACAACAACTGCCTGCAGCAACATATTCTGCCTCAGCAATAGATAATGCAACAGAATTTTACTTTTTACTAAACCATGAAACAAGTGCATGACCTAAAAAATGACAAGTTCCACTAGTACTTTTTCGATCAACTTTGTAACCCGCATAATCTGCATCTGAATAACTGATAAGATCGAAAGAAGTGTGCTTAGGATACCATAACTCTAAGTCAATGGTACTAGCAAGATATTTAAAACGCTTGACTGCAATCAAATGAGATTGCTTTGGAGATGATTGAAAACGTGCACATAAGCATACACTGAACATAATATCAGGTCTACTAGCTGTCAAATATAATAAACTACCAATCATACCTCGATATACCTTTGAGTCAACTGGTTTACCGCTTTCATCTTTATCAAGTTTGGTGGTTAGACTCATTGGTGTTCCAATTACCTTCGCACCTTCCATCTCAAACTTTTTAAGTAACTCTTTGATATATTTTGACTGATTAATGAATGTTCCACTTTTTGCTTGCTTGATTTGCAATCCAAGAAAGAAATTAAGTTCTCCCATCATGCTCATTTCAAATTCTTCCTGCATGCTCTTAGCAAAATCTTGGCACATATTTTCATTAGTAGTACCAAATATTATATCATCAACATAAATTTGAACTAGAAGAATATCATCATGTTCGTATTTGATAAAAATAGTTGTCTCGATCTTTCCTCTAGAAAAACTTTTCTCAATCAAAAAACCACTGAGCCTCTCATACCAAGCTCTATGAGTTTATTTGAGTCCATATAATACTTTTGCGAGCTTAAAAACATTATTAGGAGAAATATGATTTTCAAAACCTAGAGGTTGCTCAACACATACCTCTTCATTTATAAAACTACTTAAGAAAGCACTTTTAACATCTATTTGAAAAAGTTTAAAATTTTTATAACATATATATGCAAGTAACATTCGAATAGTTTCTAATCTTGCGACAGGTGCATACGTTTCATCATAATCGATTCCTTCCTCTTGATTGAAACCTTGGGCTACAAGTCGAGCCTTGTTTCTAGTGATGATTCCAGACTCGTCTTTTTTTATTTCTAAAAACTCATTTTGTTCCAATAACAGCATGATTTTTGGGTCTAGGAACAAGTGTCCATACCTTATTTCTTTCAAATTGATTTAGCTCTTCTTGCATAGCTAGAATCCATAATTCATCAATATTTTTAGGTTCAATTTGAGATAAAAAAGTAATGTGATTACAAATATTTCTAAGAGATGATCGAGTACTTACACCTCGTGAAGGTTCTCCTATAATTTGTTCCACTGGATGATTTTTCACATATTTCTATTGTTTGGTTGCATCTTGTACTAAATCTTGATGATCTGTCCTGATGTCTCCATATTTGACTTCTTTCATAGTATTCTCTTTGTCGAGATTGATACTATTTGTGTTATTTGTACCTTCTGATTCTTCATCAATAGATTTCTTGGAGAGTAGATGGTTAGATTTATCAAATACTACATGCATAGATTCTTGTACAGTCAAGGTCTTTTTATTGAATATTCTTTAAGCTATACTATTTGTTGAATACCCAAGAAAGATACCTTCATCAGATTTTGTATCAAACTTTCCTAAACTATCTCTGTCATTGAGTATAAAATATTTGCATTCAAATACATGAAAGTAAACAATGTTGGGCTTTTTCTCATTCCAAAGCTCATAATGAGTTTTATCTAATTTAGACCTTAACATAACTCTATTTATAATATAACATGAAGTACTTACCGCTTTGGCCCAAAAATAACTAGGTAAACTATTTTCATTAAGCAGTGTTCGTGCCATTTCTTGAAGAGATCTATTCTTCCTCTCTACTACCCCATTTTGTTGAGGAGCAGAAAAATTATGCAGAAAACTATTTTCATCACCAAAAGACTCAATATCTTTATTGACAAACTATTTTCCTCTGTCACTTCGAATGTTGAAAAGTATAGCCCTTTTCATTTTGAATTCTCTTGCATAACTTGGTAAATGCATTATGTACCTCATCTTTATGAGCGAGAAAGATGACCCAAGTATATCTAGAGAAATCATCAACAATAACAAATGCATAACATTTTCCCTCCCAAACTCGCAACTCTGTTTGGTCCAAAAAGGTCCATGTATATTAGTTGCAAAGGTCTAGTAGTGGAAATATGTTTCTTGATTTTGAAAGAAGTTTTTGTTTGTTTACCAAAATGGCATGCATCACAGATTTTGTCTTTAAAAAAGTTTGCTTTTGGCAAACCTCTCACAAGATCATTTTTTGAAAGTTTGGAAATAAATTTCATGTTTGCATGACCTAACCTTCTATGCCATAACCAACTATTTTCATGTTGAGCTGATAAACAAATAATATCTTGTGAGATAATTTCTTCAAATTCAATTGTATAAACATTATTATTTCTAAGAGCAATAAAATAAACATTACAATCATGATTATTCAAAATAGCACTTATCCTTTTTGAAGGTAACTGTAAATATTTTATCACATAATTAACTTATACTTAAAAGATTATGTTTTAGACCTTCAACAAGTAGAACATCTTCAATTATGAGAGAAAACTTATTACCAACTTTACATATTCCCACGATCTTCCTTTTTGAATTGTCTCCAAATGTCACGTGTCCTTCTTCTTTATGAGTGAGATCAATGAACTTAGTTTTATCTCCTATCATGTGTCTTGAGCATCTGCTATCTAAAAATCATCTTGTTTTACTTACGGAAGACTTCATGCATACCTACAAAAACAATTAAAATAATTTTTCTTGGTACCCATATTCTTTGGGTTCTTTATTTATTAATATTAGAAGAAATAAGATTTTTTAGTACCCATATGGCCCTAATAGTCATTGTATGTTTTCTTCTAATAGGACAAACATGATAGTTATGACCATTTCTATTGTAAAAATTACAAATAACATGTAACATACTTGAAGAACTTGAGTGATTGTAATAATATCTTTCTTTGACAAATCTATTTTTAGGAAAAGAATTTTAAAAATCTGATTTTGATTCAATGGGTTTATCAAAAAAATTCTTATAGGATTTAAGTTTTTCTTTTGGCATGTATCCCAAGTCTACCTTATCAAAAACACATATTTGATTACCAAGAAGTTTTTCAAAATTTCTTTTTCCATTTGTGAAATTTTCAACAATCTTTTTCTAAATCAGCTACTTTCTTTTTCAGTTCATCATTTTCATTTTTTGAAACTATATTTTCTTTTTTAAAACATCAATTTCATTTATTAAAGAAGAATTTTTCTTTTTCAAAGCGGTATACTTAATACCTAATTTTTCAAATTCCTCATATATCTCTTCCAAAGCATTTTGCAATTCTTCATAAGAGGGATTTTCAAGATTTGTTACCTCAAAATCATCTTTAGCCATGAGACAAAGATTTGCAGATTCTTCATTGCTTGCGTCGCTGTCTGAGCTACTTGAATCATCATCTCATGTAGCTTTTATTGCTTTCTTACCTTTGTATCAATCTTTCTTTAGCAGAGGACAATCTACCTTGATATGTCCTAGTTTTTTACATTTATAACAAATTAATGAATCATTTTTACCTGTATCTTTGTTGGAAGATTTTTTGAAAGGTTTTCTTGGATGAGCTTTATTTTTCAAGAATCTCTTCAATCTTCTAGTGATCATTGCAATCTCTTCGTCATCGTTTTGTTCATCTTCATCGCTTTCACTTTCATGAGGAACAGCTTTGAGTGCCAAGCTCTTCTTTTGCTTTCCTTCTTTTTCTCCTCTTTTCAATGTGTACTCGAGGGTAATAAGTGACCCAGTGAGTTCATTTATTTCGAGTTTTTTAAGATCTCTAACTTCAAGAATTGCCGTTACTTTTAATTCCCAATGTTTTGGCAAGGAGTTAAGAATTTTCCTTACTATCTCCAAGCTGGAATAAACTTTACTAAGAGATGTCAAACTATTTATAATATTAGTAAAACGAGTATACATAGAAGAAATAGATTCATCATCATTCATTTTGAACATTTCATATTCATGCGTAAGAACATAAATTTTTGATTCTTTGACTTGCGAAATTCCTTCATAGGTTACTTCCAAGTTGTCCCAAATTTCCTTTGCTGTCTTACAAGTCATTATTCTGTTAAATTCATTACCATTAAGAGAATTATATAGAAAATTCATAGCCATTACATTCACAGTATAAAGTATGTCGTATTCGTGATCAAACTCTTCCTCTTCCTTTTTTACCTTTACTCCATCAACAATTTTTGTTGGAATATAAGGCCCATTTACAATACATTTCCATATTTCACGACCTTGAGACTGAATGAATATTATCATTTTAGCGTTCCAGAAAGTATAATTGTCTCCACAAAATAGCGGAGGCCGACTATTGGATTGACCTTCAGCAAATGTAGCTGCAATGTTAGCCATATAATCTTAACTCAATAGATAATTAATCTTATAATAGATCTCTTGCTCTGATACCAATTGTTGCCCAGGTGACTAACACAAGATGGGAGTGAATTGTGTTATATTATAAAAATTAACACTTATAAATCAAATACACAATATAAAATATAAACAGAATATAAAGCAATAAAAAATGTAAAGAGTAGGGTAAGAATAAGCAAACTCAGTATTTTTACGAGGTTTAGCCCTACTGCCTACGTCCTCGCCTCAAGCTACCCCTTGAGGATCACAAATCCACTATTCAATCTTCTTTAGGTGGAAATAGAAACCTATTATACCTTTGAGCAGTACCGCTTCAAAGAATCCGTGTAGAACACCCCCTACACTTCCAATTACCTTACACTTGGTGATTTAACTATTTCTCGTGTAGAACACCTTCTACACACACAAGGGTTATACGCACCCTCTTACAAATACAAGAGTTGATAGTGGGTAGACTATCAAAGTACACTCCTCAATGAGTGAGATAGAAACAATACAGCACAACCTATATCTCTCTAAAAAAAAATAAGAATTAAGGTTCAAAATTTTAGAAAAGAGATAATAAGAGTTTTGAAAGAATGATGCAAACTCAGCAATAGATGTGTAAGCTCTTGTTGTTGTGATTTTTACAAAACACAAGTGAGCTATTTATAGGCAAATGAGTCACACTCAATCGTTTTTCAAATTTAAAATTCAAATTTTGATGAAGTCATTGCATATGTCATTCAATTTTCAAAATTCAGTTTTTTGAATGAAGTCATTGCATACGTCATGCATATGTAAAATATAATTTTTGAAAATAAAGCTTTTAATGAGATCATTACATATGTCATGCATATGTAAAATATAATTTTCCAAATTAAAGCATTTTTGATGTCATGCATATATCATGCTTATGTCATGTATAAAAAAATGTAATTTAATGTTTTATGAGAAAAGATTAATTTTTTAGCCTTAATCCAATTTCGAATTTATCAAGAGATGTACAAAAATAATATATGATCTTCATTTGTAGACTTGTTATTTTATGTTTGATGTGCGCTTCGCTCCATTGCGTAGATAATTTGAGTTTGAGATTTGAATTTATTTGTTATCATCAAAATCTACACGTAGATACGAAACTTGAAACCTTTGATTCAACAAAAACAGGAGGCATGCATGATAACACTGGGCATTCGACATCCAACAAAACAAAACTAGGAGCCATGCATAAAATCAGAACTTATTATAACTATGCACAAAATCTAAATTTAATAAATCTTAATTTAGTATTTTTTGGTACTACATGCAAGTTGACCATACACAAAATCAAACACAAGTTCTAGTTTGGAAAATAAATCCAAACCATAACAACCCCACAATCCAAATACAAAACATCTTGAAAATTAAACCCTACTCACTAGTCCACAAAAGAATTTCCAAACTTTAACAAATAGCTTGCAATGATTCTACTAACAATGTTACCACTAGTGTAATTTTTTTTAAAATTTTTTTATTCATAGTCTTTATTGTTTTAAAATATTTTTTTTAAATAGAAAAAATATGAATACACTAAAAGCATTTCTCATAAAATAATTCAAGCAATGCTATGTATAGTTCTTTGGTTAATTCTGTCTTTATATTTTGAAAATTACAATAATATTTTTCACAAATTATAATAACTTTCATTTAATGAAATATATCAACAAATCTGAACGTATTATCCTCAAATGAGGATTGTAAATAATTTCTCATACTCTAAATATATCCTTTAAATTTGAGAAGCATTACGTGAAGTAGGGGTGTAAGAAGATCGAATAGGACCAATGGACCAGATCGGACCGGATTTGATCCAGTCCGGTCCAATTTCTATATGGACCGAATATTTTCGGTCCGATCCTAGTCCAAGACATTTCTTCCTCTAGACCGGACCGAATTCGCACTTTTTTTATATATGTATATATAAGTACTAGTATATAAATTATAATATTAATATTAATATAGATTAAGAGTAGTAATATAACATATTAATATATAATATATACTCTTATAATATTAACACATTATAATTTATAATAATTGTAGTATAAAAATATAAATTATAGTATATTTTAATAGAATATTAGTAATAATTATAAGTAATAAGTGTATTATTATTATTTAATATATTATTACTAGTTTATCACTATTCACTAACATATAAAATTATAATATACTGATATAATAGTGTTATTAGTTATAGTTTACCAACCTATAATGTATCACTAAATCACTATTAACTAATTAGTAATTACTTTTCTTAATTCTTATGATTACATATAGCAATTATAAATATTAATGTTGTTTTTAACAATATATTTTTTAGGAATGCCATTTATAATCAATGAGTACTTCACTGATTGCACATTCTCAAACGCTCTATCCAAGCGTTCTTTAGTAATTTATGAGGATTAAATTAACTAATCAACCTATGGGCTATATATAATATAAAATATTAGTTATAACTTATAGAATAAGATTATAAGTATTGACTTATTATGTCTATAGACTATAAATTATAACTATATATTTTGTTTAATATTTAGATGAGATTAGAAATTGAGAAAGTTGATTATTTTTTATGGAAGTAGTACTAGTATATAATTAATAATTTATAAACTTATTATAACAAATAAGTTATAGTGGCAAATATGAGATTAGATGGTATATATTTAAACATTTATAAACATATTTAGATGATATCAGAAGTTGACAAAAATATTATAAGTTTTTAACTCAATTCTAGATTTACTAATTTAAATATTTTTTTATTAATTTATGTGCTAAAAGACCAAAAATATGGAATAATTAAAGAAAAAATTATTCAATGAAGCTAAACAGGTGCCCCTAAACCGGACCAAACCGCCTCTGACCGAACTGGACCGCATCGATATGAACCGAATAAGAGTTCGGTCTGATCCAGGGTGAGAAAATTCTTGGACCAAATATAATTGGTCCACATTTTTTCCAAACTGGACCGGACCATTTATACTCTTAGTGTGAATGGGAACAAGCAGGTGGGCCCAGCCATTCATAGCACAACAAAACAAGAAGGTATGGGGGAAGGAAATGTGGCAGGGAGTAGAAGGCAGGGGCTATCAGGGGGAAAAGAAAGGAAGGGACGGGCACGCAAAAGGAAATAAAGCGAATTGACACAAACAAAGGAGGAGTCTCAATACTACAAACCAACACAAAGGGATCTATAAAAGCCTCCGGATAACCAAAAATAGCGATTTCTTCTTCGGCTTCTCCATTTTCTTCTTCAAACACTCAATTTCTCAATCCAGAGGGATTTTCTTTACAGCAAATGGCGCATGCTTTTTTTTGTATAGTAAGATACAAGAGATTATAAAATATGTATTATAGTGAATTCTACTCTCCAAACATCCGAGGACGTAAGCATTATGCCCAACTATGTAAATTGTATATCTATTTCTATTTATTTTATCTATTATAGATGTATATGTCGTCATCACACAACCGCATCAAAACACCACCCAGGGCTCCAAACAATACCGGACGAGGCCTAAATCACCTCCGTGGGACGAGAATGACCCTTTCTCTCCCTCTGGCCTGTTGAGCAATTTTTACCATGTCAACAATGACGTAATCTGTGGGATCTAAATATTTTCTAAGTCGGAAGTGGGAGAATAATGATTTTTTAGCATAATGAATAAATTACCAGACGAGCAAAGAACACACTCTTAGATGAGTATTCTCTATTTTTTAAACTTTTCTATTCATAAAAAAAATGGGCAGACAATGAGAAAACATTAAGTCTTCTTGTGTCAAGGCAAAGGAATCACCAAATGCCTCTCCCTGCACTAAATTTATTTTGCCACACAAAAAGTGCACTATCCAAACATGTTTAACTTTGAGTCACAATAATTGCTTTTGCTCAGAACTGTGCACTTAATAACACAATTCACACACCGAGCCCCTAATCACGCATATGTCGAGCACTAGAAAGGAAATCTAGATACTTATTCACACAATACCCATACCGAGCCCAGACATAGGATTGCATGGCCTCTCGGGGACATGAACAATGCCAAGCCCAATGAGGCCACTTGATCCTTAATCATGCACGTTCCATGCAAGGCACATACAGTGTCAGGCATGACACTTCTTCATATCCATGTTTTGCACCACGTAACGTGGGCATTGAGGCTCACGTCTCGCAACTAGTTCTCGGAAGGACAAGGTGCACAACTTAGGCTGAACTTGGCACCGCATCGCAAGTCTTGAAGGCTTGCCGGTGATCACCACTCAAACCGTCGGCAGTTTCTATCTCCAACAAGGGAAACATTGATCGACTACTCTATCGGGGGGAGCCCCACTGCACACACAACTCACGCATGGCAAGGGTGCACAACCCAACCCCACCATTGCACAGCTGAACTGCTTGCCGCCATCAAGCAGGTCTCTGAAAATGGTTGTCGCCACTGAGTTGGTTTATAAGCATCCTAGTTGACCAGCAGTGGCAGCTGATCATTTGCACGATACAAGGCGAACCTTGGCCATGCGTAACCAAAGGCCTACGTCAACTAGCTGTGAACCACTGACCATGCCGGCGACTGCCAAATGGTGCGCCAGTGACCTCTGTCTATATCCAGGTGGTCCCCTCGATGGTAGGTGGGGATGTCGTGCCCCTTTCCACATGAAGTGGTGCGGCTCAACAATCCCACCGTGCCAAATGGCTTAGCATGTTACCGACCGAGCCCCTCTCACCATGGGGTGGTGCCACTTGGCAACCTTGTGGTGCCACACCGCCCGGAAGGTTTCCAACCGAGCTCTCCTCTATGATTTGGTCCGCACGACTCAGCAACTTACCAAATCCATCCTCCACAAAGTGATCCCACTCAAACAAGACAACCATGGTCTTGGAATGCCAACTTGGGAACTAAAGAGCTCGAACTCACAACTCGAGACTCCCCTTGACTCGGGACCACCCAATGTACGAGATTCACATGCACGGGCTTGGGACACAATAGCAATCACATCTTGGAACTCATTTGCAACCTCCCAGTGCACGAGACTCGGTAACACCCCTGAGCTTAGCACTCAGTCATGAACCTGAGCTCGAAACTCGCTCTCAGACTTGGGCTCGAGCATGACACACCAATCCGGAAATGCATGGGCTCAGAAGTTACCGAGTCCTCCACTCCACCTCGAAACTGTTCAGGCATGCATGGGCTTGGAGGTTGCCAAGCCCCCCTCCATATTTCACCACATAAGTTCAAAGATTTCACATCAAGCCCCCCACTCCATTTCGGTGTTGGACAACATGCATGGGTTGAAGGTTTTGCGTCAAGCCCCCCTCCATGTCTCAAAACCACGTGGCTCAGAAGTTTGCTAAGCCCCCACTCCACTCATTCTTAATGCCACACGGCTTGTAAGTTTGCCCAAACTCCTTTTTTTGTTGCTTGCTCGAGCTCCCTTTTTTTGTTGCTCGAGACCACGGGAGCTCGACTCAGAACTAGCAACGCTCGGACAAGACTCGAACTTCTTCAAACGGACTTATGCGAACTCTCCCCAACGGACTCACCCAAACTCTCCCAGAGGACATGCACCTGCAAAGGGAGAAATATAGGTGGGCCCAACCATTTAAAGCATAACAAGACAAGAGAATATGAGGGGAAGGAAATATTGCAGGGAGTAAGAGGCATGGGTGTCAAGGGAAAATAAATGAAGGGACGGGCATATAAAAGGAAAGGAATCAAACTGACACACACAAGGGGAGGAAAAAGGGGGGGGGGGGGGGAGTCTCATCATTGTTGACCGACACAACGAAACCTATAAAAGCCTCTAGATAACCAAAAATAGCGATCTCTCATTTAGCTTCTCCTTTTTCTTCCTCGAATACTCAATTTCTCCCTCCAAAGGGATTTACTTCATAACAAATGGTAAATGGTGTACGACTTTTCTTATACAGTGAGATATGATAGACTGTAAAATATGTATTATAATAGATTTTACTTCCCAAACGCCTATGATCATAGATATTATGCTGAACTACATAAATTATGTATTTATTTTTATCTATTTCATCTGCTATGAATGTACATGTCGTCATCATATAACTATATTGAAATACTGTCGAGAGTTCTAAACAATACCAAACGAAGTCCGAATCACCTCAATAGATTGAAAATAATTATTTCTCTCATTTCGACCTGTTCAATGATTTTTACTGCATCAACCCATTGTTTACTTCATAAATCGAGAGTCATTAAAGCAAAAACCTCAAGCACACCAACATTAAGCACTCGGTGTTTTTGACATATGTATTTACAAAGACAGAATCTTAGAACGATTGAATTGTTGAAGAAGTCTGAATAATCCATCTCAACACAATCTCTTAGCGAAATTAGATTTAACGCCTTAAGGATGAATTAATAGCAACAACATAAAGCAAACCTTCTTAATTGCCCAACACGATGGAGGGGGTGGGTAACACATGGCTGGCCTTATTTCGTAAAATAATAAACAAACATCTGGTTGAAATAAAGTGTTCAATTAAATATGACATAGAAAGAATAATTATTGTAGCTAAAAAACATTTGGTTTTACACTTGTCTAATGCAACACTTTTTTATGTTTTATTAGCTCGTTAACCTTTTGGATTTAAATTTGGATATTTCAATGAGGATGTTTTATCAAAATTATCTTTAAAATTTAATAAAAAGTATATTTTTTTTTATTATTTTTTTTATAAATTTAAAATGTCTTTAGCCATGACTACATTGAATTATTTAAAATAATAATATAATATTATTTTTTAATAGTGATATTTTTAGTTTTTTTATACTTCGTAATTATACTAACCATGTATTAATTAAGAACAATATTTCTTCAACTTGCAGTTGGGATAATGAAAATTGAAAAAGCAAAATAATTAGGATGATTTTTACAATAAGAAATTACATTTGAAGATGAACAATACATATTTAAATTTGAAGATATATTTAAAAATATTGCAGCTCACATTTTAAGCTTTTATTTCTTGAAGAACTTAATATAAATAATTTTATCTGTATTTTTTAAAATTTAAAAAATTATATTAACTTTTAAAGATATCGATGCCAATGCTTAAAGATTTAAAAAAAGAAAAAATAATTGAGGATTGAGGCAATCGCAAAGGAAAGACCCTCTATAATGACCTGCTCACCCCGCCCTCCCCCCTTTTTTCTTAGAAAAATGCTATATTACAATCGTTTTATGGTTTCACTCTACACACTGTAACATGGGCCCGGTTTGCTATGTCACGATTTTTTTACTGTAGGAATTAAAATCCTTCGTTTTTTTATTCCCACACGCGAAGAAGGATCTGCTAGACATGTTCAACTTCAATGAAGAATTAATTGTCGGTTGTGTGGCTTTGGCCCTGTACATATGGTTTTCATTGTGCGTGGGTATTCCTTCCATGTATGGGTTTCAGTGTTCTATATTGTACGTGCGAAGAGTAAAACGGAGATGGCAAACGACCGGCGACCAGCTGTTTTGATTTCGTCTGATAAGGCATGAAATACGGAAACACTTCCTCAGCCTTGCAAGAGCGCTAGCCATCAAAACTAGAATTTTCCGACATCGGTGAAGTTTTGTTCATCTTTTAGCTTCTCACAATAGTTGGATTTGTACTCCAGTTTTCTAGCAAGAAAAATAATTACCTACAGGAAGTGCAGAAGTCCATTCATTTCAAAGTTACAAAAAAACAAAACAGAAAAAAAAAAGAATCGGTGTGGCCATGCCAAGAAGGTGCTTTTCACCACAACAACAGAGATGCATGGGCTCTGAAAGTACAAATTATGAGCAAAGCCACCGGCGGGTTGAAATGCGGGACGGCGAGCTAGAGAAAATTGAAATCGGGATTCAAATGTGCTATCGGGGTTGAAATGCTGGGAAGGGGGAAATTAGAAAGTGGTCTGATCCCATTTTACTATAGCAATAATAAATAAAAAAAAGCCACGTAGATAAGTGTGTGGAGTAGGATAATGTAACCGCTACAATGCGACTGTATTATAACAGAACTCTTTTTCCTATTTTATATATGCTTATTTTTGTTAAATTAGGGCTTTTTTTTAGTGAGTTGAATTGATATAAAAATTAGAAATTAAATAAAATAATATTAAAAAAAATTAATATTATTTTGATTTAAAAATGTTAAAAAATTAAATTATTTATTTAAAAAAATTATAATAATAAAATAAAATAAATTGAGATGAACTCAAAATACAAACATGGCCTTACTTTCAAATATTTAAAAATCTTAGAATTTTCATAGGACACTGTTACGGTTTGTCATTTTTTTTTTTAATATTACTAGTTTAGAAGGAAAAATTAACAACAGGAAAAATTATATATAAAAAGTTTTATTCTTCATTCACATATCACACATTATGTATATCTTTTTTACTTTTTTCCTTATCAAATATATGGTGTACGCATGATGAGTAAAATAATTTAATTAGTTTAAGATGAACAAAACCAAAATGTTTTTAAGATAGATAGAAAATAAATAAAAATAATTGTGATGTGTGGCATGTGGAATAATAAATAACAAAACTCAATTATAAAAATTAAGGGTGAAGAATTGGATCTTGATACCCGGTCATAACATATTTGATTATGGATTTTTAAAATTGGGCAGCTATATGTTCAGATGAATTCAGAACTAATCTAAATGGTAATTGGATGTGAATCTAGATATCTGTTTATTTTTACTTTATTCTTTAATTTTTTGTTTTGGATGTAAATTCGAATATTCATATTGTAATCGGATATCCAGATTTATTAATACATTTTTTCTAAAAAGAATTTTTTAATTTTTTAATTGAAAATGATTTTTTAAAATAGAATTCGGTTATGGATAACCTATTACATAAGCATCGGTAATCGGGTTCATATCTGTCTGAATTTATTTTGTCCTTGATTAGAACATTCTTATTGGATTGTCTAAATTTATCTTTAAAAAAGTATAAATTTATGCATTTATCAAAAAAATTTGGTCATATTTAATCAAAACTAGAAATATAAAAGAGGAAAAATAGAATAAAAGTATTTTTTGTAAATAGTAAGGCTAAAACTTTGTCTAACAAAAGTTGTTGAACAAAATTTTAGTTTTACTATTTAATATTTTTATTCATTTTTTTTTTCACTTCTATCTCCATATTTTTGATTAAATATGACTAAATTTTTTTGATAAATATATAAAATTGTATTTTTTGAAGAATAGTTTTAGATAATCTAATAAAAATATTCTCAAATAACTGTCTGAATTTACTTGGATTTCTATGTTCCAGATTAGACTGAAAAAGATTACTGCAAAAAAAAATAGATTAGACTAAAAAAATATCCAATCCGGTTGCTCATCAAAAGTTTCAAATATTAAAGCATAGGGATTTTGCCAAAGGGTTATGCTTGGTAGCAGCCGGTATATAATAGCACACCTACACATAGCTACAATGTTTTTTTTTTCCTCCCTTCTTCAAGCTTGTGTGCCGCCTATCATTTTTATTTTGCCAAAATACCCTTCTAATATTTGTAAGGTATTGTATTGATACCATATATTAAATTATAAATTTTTTTAATGAATTAAATAAAATTATATTAAATTATAAATTTATTTTAATACAATCTTTCTTTATAAAAATCTATAGGTTTTGATATAAAATTTCTTTTAATGACTTATATAAAATATATTAATTTATCAAAAATGTTAAAAATAAATATAAGAGATAAATGATACTTGATAATCTGTGATGTTAGATGTCTAATATATAATGCACAATATCTATAAATTGATAAATGAAAAAATATATCCAAAACTAAAAAAAAATGAGAATGATATACTTTATTTATTATACCATATCAATTAATATTTATTCACTATTTATCTCTAATATTTATTCCTAACATTGTTTTTAATTTATAAATTTATTTCTATATTATTACTTCGTTAGTAGGAATACATAGGTTTAATATTTTTTTTTTGAGAAATGATAGATACAATCATGAAATTATAAGCGGCGTACTATTACTTAAAATATATATATATATATAAAATTTACGTAAAATAAAATAAATTTTTTTTTAAAGCGACCATGTATCGTTTTAACTCCACGACGAGCGTAGCATTACCCTTATTCTTTTACCTTCGATCTGTGATTTCCGAATGTTTGTGGTAAATGATTCTCTCAATAAACCCTCCCCTCTGCATTTTCATGGTCGAGGAACAAGGTTGGCCGATAGGGTTAGAGAGAGGTGAGGTTCGCCTCTATCATTCTATGCTAAGGTGCAGAACAAACCCACTGTTTACCCCGAGGATGCTTTCATTGTCACCATCATCATCCTATTCAAGTCCTAAGCCTGGATTACTTCCCACCTCCCCAATTCCCAAACCTTCAGTGTTCCCCGAGGATCGTCATCGTCATCACCCTCCTATCTTCTCCAACTCCTGCGACTTTCCTCGAACTCAAAGCATGAACATTTCTAGATGCTTCTTCTCTGGGCCAACCGAATTAGTTTCCGTTTCCAATAACCCTGAACTAGGGTCGGATGACCCCGATTCTGAATCTCTCGTGGTCGTCTCTTTCTACAAGTTCGCTGAATTTACCGACTATGCCCATATGCGAATCCCCTTGAAGAAGCTGTGTCAGGAACTGGTACTCGTTTTAATATTTTTAATTCGTTTATGTTTAGTTCATGATGTTACTGGCATGGTTCCTCTGCAATGTATGGTGTTTACCTCTTTGAAATCTATTCGCTTTCTTTGATTTGAATGCTGTAAATGCCAACCGATTTTGGGCGTTTTCGGGAAATCTGAATTTTACCAGCCCTCCAAATGCTTTAAAAAACTATTTGTTTTGGTTAGCATATTGATGGTCTTTTAATTTTGGAAGGGATTCATGTGGGGTCGAATGTATAAAGAAAAATTCAAGGAATTAATAATTTCACGTCTCAGATTTTAAGTAGTTGAGTTGAGGTCAGCTGCTCAAAAAATTAATACGAAGCTCATTCTTGGTGGCCGACCAGTTGGTATCAATGAATGGAGTTGGAATAAGAGGTTTTCCATTTTATGCCTTCGGTGCTTGGGAATTCTCTCTTGTTTCTATACATGACTTGCCATCTCTACTTATTTTTGGTCTTTCGAGGTTCTCTTCTGACCTTCTTGTTCGTGCCTCACGAACCTGATGCCGTTCAGCGTGTTTCAGGTGGCATTATACTTGCCCCTGAAGGAATTAATGGCAGCATTTGTGGGACCCGGGAATCAGTGGAAAGAGTTATTGGATTCATTCAAAATGATGACCGTCTAAAGGTACTAAGACAAGTGGAATCGCCTGTGAGTCCTGAGGAAGAAGCTATCCACCATGGACACACAAGCAATTCTCCTCTTGCAGCAGGGGAAGATGCACCCTTCCGATGGGATCATGTGAGGGTTAAGTTGAAGAAAGAGGTAATTCTTTTGGTTTTACCAAGTCCCTGTGGAGTCCTTTCTTTACCCTTTTTTTCATATAGGTTTTAGGCCCTGTTGGATGTTTTTCTCTCATCTCAACATCCAAACACCGCTCAAATATAATAATTTTCAATTTCTAATCTTAACTTTTATCATCTAATCATTATTTAATCATTTTAACTTTCTCAAACTTCTAAATAAAACACAAAAGGCAATCAATTTTTTCGAATTCCATAATAAATATAATACTAAGAGACATATTTTAAAAATATTTTAACTTTCATATTATTTTTATTCAATTTTCTCTCACACATTTTCTAAAATCCCATAAAAATTTTAATACAAACTATTTCACTACGATTCAAAAACTATTTTACTACAGTTCATAGATTTCTCATCTCATCTCAACATCCAAACGAGGTCTTTATGCCTCTCTTCTTCATGAAGAGTATAAAATACTAAAGTGAATTTGTTTATTAGCCCATTATGCACTTCTTATCACGGTCCATATATATGCATGAAGCAGATTGTTACTCTTGGAATGCCTGGTGTATCGCCTACTGAAAGGGTTGGAACATACGTGAGTCCGAGGGAGTGGAATGCATTGATCAGTGACCCAGATACTGTGAGTGATAGAAATCTTGTTGCAGTAGATTCCCTGTTCATCATCTTTGGTCTAAGGAACAAATCAAATCACAAATAAACTTTTTTTTTTTTGAAATTGTCTACAACTCTAATGAATACGTGTGCCATTTATTCTGTTTGTTTTCTTGAACATTTATCCCATAGCTTAATAGACTGAAACTCTATGCTTTATGTGTCCTGGGTTGAACAGAAAAAATTTCTGATAAACATGTCAGATATATCTGGCTGGGTCTTTTTTTTCCCCTTGAAAAAATGTTTCTTTTTAGTCAGAAAAAAGATGCTGGATCTGTGGGTCCCCGAAACGAATGAAACGTTTGGAGTTGTCTGAGAAAGCTCAACAGTACTTGATATGTCTTTTGGTCTAATCTCTGTTATGCCTGTTCAACAACTTCCATGCAAGTAAGGGTTCTCAGATAGAGCCATGCATCATTATTCAATTTCCAGTATTTTCTTTGAAGTGTCAAATCCCTTGAAACCTAAGTCTGTTAGAATTGAAATTAACATGGTTTGCTTTTCTCACATATTCAAAAGTTATTTATAGGATTGAACTGATGGGTGGGGGGATTTGGTCTGACTATAAAATTTATAGTAGGCAGGCATGGTGGAAAGCATTAAGCATTTCCATTTGCTGACACATTTTGCTTCGGGTCTTGACATTGACATACAAATTTTAGGTGGTGATTGATGTGCGAAATAACTATGAAACTAGAATTGGGAAATTCAAAGGAGCAGTTGATCCGTGCACAATGGCATTCCGAGAATTTCCGTCTTGGGTGGAGGATGAGTTCCGAGTTTCTCAGGCAGATGATAAGCATTCAAAGGTGAAAGTGAATGGTTCAAATGGAAGCACCACAGAACGAGTGGATGTTCTAGATAAAAAAATGCCTCAGCGGGTGGCAATGTACTGCACAGGGGGAATAAGATGTGAGAAAGCTTCGAGTTATCTCCTCAGTAAAGGATTCAAAGAGGTGATTTCTCCTTGGAACTTCCATTTACTACCAGCTTTCTGTTTATTTGCTTTATAAATTGTTGTACGGGGGTATATATTTTGTGGTCATGGTGATAGTAAGAAAAGGTAACCCCTTGACAATTCCTTCCTAGGTGTTTTGGGTTCTTCAGTGAAATGATAATTTATCAACAGTCTATATTGTGGACCTTTTGTGTCCCTTGTTTTGGATGTGAAATTCCATGGTCCATGTACGATTACTCCTGCATTTGGGAAATGTGATAATACAAGCCTTAAACTGCTAGTCATCGATCAGTTCTAGTATAACACGGGTTCTTTCAACACACGTTACCAAGCAAATCATAGTGTACTTTTATTTTGACCCATTTTTTTCAGTTTCACTTGTACAGAAAATTCCACCAAGAATAACAATATAATATGTTGGCAAGTTGCCATGGAGTTATTTCTTACAGCAGCACGCTGATTAAATCTTCTGTTTATTCCTGAGAATTTCCTATATCCTTCAACCTTTAAATTTTTTCCAGGTTTATCATTTGGAAGGTGGGATTCTGAAATATCTCGAGGAAGTACCAAAATCAGAAAGCCTCTGGGAGGGTGAATGCTTCGTATTTGACAAGCGGGTGTCGGTTGAGCATGGTTTGGTGCAGGGAACTTTCAAGCTTTGCTTTGGTTGCAAGCAGCCAGTAAGTGATGCGGACATGGAAGCTCCCGAGTGGGAATATGGAGTTTGTTGTCCACACTGTTACACTTTGAAATCTGATGAAGAGAAAGAGAGAGCCAGAGCTCGTCAAAGGCAATTTGAGACCTGGGGCGTCATTGGTGGTCCAGACAAGGGCCGTCGGCCAGCATCAAATTCAGATATTAATTAGGAATTCTATCAGGCTTTCTAGTTCAACTTACCTACTAGCTAGTGCAGAAAATAAGGACCGAGAGGTGGGTAATTGCACTAGAAAAATAGTTTTGGAACAATGAATTCATGCTAAAAAAATTTGTTCTTTAGAGTCAATCAATCGTTAGGATAAGAAAAGGAGTTGTAGGATCCCATACCTGCAAACCCACAACTTCCTTTATCTCCCTTTACCGTGCTTTTTGCAAAGGAATTAAATCAGAATGAGGCTCGGATAGGGGAAAAGAAAGAAAATAAAATAAAAGAAAAGGACGAAAGGTTAAAAAAACAGGAGAAAGGAGTTGATGGGGTCGAAGGATTACTTGAAAGGCTGACATGGCGGCTTCTTTATGGAAGTTGGAGGAAACTGGATTGGATCTGATACCCACCACGCTGCGGGAGGAATAAATTGTCCAGAATAAAACTAGACGACTAGATGAGGATCTTTAGGTTGGGCCTAGGATTTGGGCTTTGCATCAGATTTAGTATCGACCGTTTTCACGTGTGACTCAGTGACTTGCCATTCGTCGTCTTGTTTCTGTTGGACAAAAGAACGACTCACGTCCTCCTTCCATATATATATAACGTACGATAGAAAAAAAAAGAAGAAAAAAAAAAGAGCATTCGAGATAGAGAATTGAATTGAGATCAGAAAAAGGCAGGTGTAGCGGAAGCGGTGGGAGCATTCAGATTCCTGAAGAATCCGAGGCTTCGCCCCCCCAATCAATCGACATCCAAACAGCGGTCGCGTGGAGCGTAGCTGCCACCACCACCGCTTTTTGGCTTTATACAAGTTTCGCTCTCAACTCAACTTCTGTAACTCTTCTAATGTAGTTGTCTAACTTGTAATAATAGATAAGATAGGACTACATGTTCACTCCATCTCATCCTTTTCAAGTTTTAGGTATCGAATGAATCGTCAGAGTTTACATCGTGTGGAGTTTGAGACCTGTGGGATTTTCCCTTAAAAATATACAATTTTGTATATTCACGTGCTTTTTTAATAGACTTGAAATTCCATGGTTAGTTGCTTAATACATATAGTGGATTTAGAACAAGGTCGAATTTCGCAGGAATTGCCTACTTACGGTTGATTGATTCTATATATGTTTTCCTTGCTTTCATTTTACTTGCTCAAAATACTTATTCTTTGTCTAGAATCAAGATTTTTACATGACTTTTATTTCACTCTCACATTTTGGGTAGCTAATTGAGTGGTTCAAGAAGACTTATTTGAGGAAACCAGAGCCTGAGGAGAAGGCCAAGGGGACGCAAATTTGAAATTGAAATTCATCTCTCTCTCTCTCTCTCTCTAGCCCTCCATAAACTTGTTTTATATTGACATCGGATGCATACTTGCTTTGTTGTTCTTTATTTTGTAAATTGTAATCCAAAACTCGAATCTAGCTTAAATTGTTTTAACGTGTGAGACATGAAAGTGCTACTAGATATGTTGGAAGCTGAACAAGTTGCATTCCGAGTCTGACTGACTGCATCCGATATTAGTCGAGCTTTTTATTTCTTCCCTAATTTGTCTTGGTCCATAGAATGGCGAGACTCATGATACACAAGTCTATTCTCGATCGGCTAGGGGAGCTTCTTTTACTTATTGAAAACATTTAAAAAAAAAAGTATGGTTTCAACTCTTCAAAACATTCATCGCCCAAGAGTGCAGCCTTCTTTGTATGATCATATTGTACTCGTCTTCCATCTGAAAACTCTTATCTCAACTCTGAAGAATCTTAGCATATTCTTTTTGCACGGACCATTGAAATAACACAAAGAGGCTCGTATTTGGGCACCCAGATTGCAGTGATCTCTATTGTATTTGTCTTAGATCGAATGCCTTTTTTTTTCTTTTTGTTGTTCTAACCGTCAATTCGTTGGCACGTGAAAAAATAACAAATTTGATGCTTCATTGGATTTTTTTTTTTATGATGTTTTTTTTTTTTTTGGATAAGATATCAGTAGTTCAGAGTTCAGACCCTTCAATTTTATTAATTAACTGCCACTTTTGGCAAAATGCTTTCTTCAGTATTGAGCTTAGGGTTATAGAAATTCCAAAGCTAAGCTCATAAAAACTACAGGAAACTATACCTTGTACTAAATTACATGTCAACGTCAAAAACTAGGTACTCTTGATTTATCAAGTGTTGGAATTCCATTCAGACTTTGAGAGAGCTGAGTGGTATGAGAATCGGTGGCTTTCATAGCTGGCTCTTGCACCATCCTCAACAAATACATTAGTTTCATTTTCCAAGAAGTTGGAAAAATCATAAAGAAAATGCTCATATGAATTATCTAATCCGACTGCTCCTGGATTCCCTTTCGATGCCCCATCAATGTGTAGTTTGAATTTGCCCACTGGAAGAGGAAACCAACGAATCAAGAGGGCTTTTTATCTTGGCAACCAACAACAAAAGAAGATGAACAATTCACTGGCCAATAGAGACTAATCTCTTTGGACGGTTCTTCTACGGACAAACGTCACTCACAAACGGGATACAATCGGATGAGGACGTGGCACAGGAAAATCAAATAAAAAAACAGAATAAAATAAGGCCCAGATTTTTTTTTTTTCTTATGGCCGACTGCAATCAGGTTTTTTTTTTTCTTAAAAAAAAATAAAGCTGCTTATCTATCGTTCTCTGCCGTTATCTTCTTCGCTAGACCTGTGAAGGAGGCTTTGACATAGCTGAAACCTCTTACATCGAAGTTGCGAACCACAAGTAGTCCTTCCGAGGCTGCCGTCGACGGTGGCGAAGACCTGATCTTCCATCGCTTTCATCTCGTTCTAACAAATCTGACCCCCATATTTTCTCTATTGGTGGGTTGGGAAAAAAAATATTTTAGACATCTCGTGATTCTTCCCAATTTCTTACATCTGTAGAAGCTAGAGTTTGAGAGTTAATCCCGAAATTCTTTCAGATGCCTGATTTGTTTTTCTTGGAGGAGAGATACTTCAATGTATCAAAAAATTGAAATCTTTGGTTTTGTAGTCTGCTACTCACTGGGAGTGGGAAGAAGAAAAATCTCTCATTTTGCTTTCTATTTTTCTTTCTTTGCTTTTTCCTTTTTATTTTTGCTCTTTTACCTTGATCTTGTTTTGGTTCCAAGGGAAGTCAAGGCCAAGGCAAGGTCTACCATGGAGATGAGATTTGTAAAGAAAAATCGAAGCTTTATTCAAGGAAGTTGGGTTGCCAAATGGGGTGCTGCCATTGCAAGACATTGAGGAATGTGGGTTTAGTAGAGAGACTAGTTTTGTGCGGCTGAAGTAGAAAAAGAGCAAAACCCATGAATTAATTGAACAAATTGGGAATGTCTTCGACAGAGAGAAACGTAGAAGGTCATCAAAAGTGAGAAACACAGAGGGAGGGTAATGGGAATGGAAAGAGGAAGAGGGAAGGGGGTCGGGCATTGAACAAAACAATGCGCTTGTATTTTTCCACGTCAGACCCATTTGGTCGAGACTACACCGCTCGTTTGTCTGTAGCTTTTTTCCCCTTCGGAAGTGTTTTGAGTGGATTTAGAAAGGCATCAAGTCCCTCAACCACCTGTAAACTTAAACTGAAATGAGGTTGTGGTTGTTTGGTTATTAATGACAAAATGTATAGGGCCTATTTAAATTAAGAGGCTTGAAAGTCCATAAGAATAAGAGTTTATATAAGAAGAAAATAATATGGTAGGTCCAATTACTAATTCAAGAGGACGAATAAGGATAGAGCCATGTAGAGTCGCATACATAAATTAATACTTAATGCTCACCACCCTCTACAGGATTTTATGCAGATACGTGATCACGTTAGTTACAGAAAGATAATTTATAAACAAAAATCGCTACGGAGGATAAAAATCACCACGAGACCTATATAAACTAGATAACCCTCCATGAAGAGGGAACTTCTCTATCTGATTGTCAAGCTACTTTTCAAATAATTAGCGAGATTACTGACTTAGACATCGGAGCTTTCCTAGATGGGGATCATCGGATCTTTTCAATTTCTTGCAGATGAATGGATCTTTTCAATTTTACCAGTAGCATTTTTAATACTTTCACATTAGTTATGTCTTTAACATTCCCTTAATAGTGGTATTACCAGTTTTTTATTACAACAGTTTTGTTTCAGTATTCTCATTTCAGTTGAATTCTTGAATAATCATGATTATTACATTCATATTTATTATCCCGGTGTTTGCCCATTCTCAACCTTATTGATTCTCATATTTTGTTTAAAGTACTCATCATTACTCGCTGTTCCACAAAAAAAAAGGTGCGGAGGCGAATGCCCACACCACCCATAAAACATCATTGCCGAGTTATCACACTCGAAGACCGCCTTGCTAATAAAGACACACAACAAGCTGTCTAACTTGCGGGGTTAAGGGAAAGGTCGAGGACCACCTTGCTAATAAAGATCCACAACAAACTATCCAGCTTGTAGAGTTAAGGGAAAGGTCGATGACCGTCTTGCTAATAAATACCCACAACAAGCTATCCAGCTTGCGAGGTTAAAGGAAAGGGTTAAGGGAAAGATCACGGACCACCCAAACTACAAAACATCAACGACGAGTTATAACACTCACGGTGTGATATGTGAACAAAAAAAGGGGCCGCAGAGGCAAATGACCCCGCCACCCTTAAACACCAATGATGATTGATAACGCTCGTGGTGCCACAAAAAAAAAAAAAGGTCTGGAGGCAAATGACTCTGCCACCCTTAAATACCAATGACGAGTGATAACGCTCGCGGTGCCACAAAAAACAAGGTACGGAGGCAAATGAATCTGCCACCCTTAAACACCTATGACGAGTGATAACGTTCGCGTTGCAAAAAAAAAAGGGCGCGGAGGCAAATGACCCCGCCACCCTTAAATGCCAATAACGAGTGATAACGCTCGCTGTGCCATAAAAAAAAAAAAGGTCGCGGAGGCAAATGGTCCGCCACCCTTAAATACCAATAACGAGTCATAACACTCGTGGGGGCAAAGGTCAGTCAGCCGCGCCACCTCTAAACAAAGACACGAATGCTTCTAGGCTTGCAACTATCCGAAAAATCTTAAAATGGGCAACTATGACCCATGATGGAAAATTAAAATGTTGTCGTCATTCTCACGGTAACAACTAAGTCTCTTCACCACTTTCTATAGTGGCAACCAACACTTCGTGCTTTGAAAGCCCCGCGCCAGCTAAGACCTCCTGCTGCAGCAATCGGAACTACACACAAGTCTCCGTGTGACACCCCAATTTTTCGCCTCGATGAAAACGTAAATCGAAACATCCAGACAAATAATACAAGGCTACTCATCCTACATAAACGTAAAGAATAGCATGCATGCATCTAAGCTTACTAATTTAATATAATGTGAAACACAGCGGAATGAGGTAACTCTTCAATATATACAAAAAGATCTAATTTTTGCATAAATTGATCACATGACATAGTAAACTATAACCTTCACAATTCACATTTACAAAAACATAGTATAACCAAAACTTACATAACCAGTTAGTTTCCTTAAAATATAATATCGTATCTCACCGTTATCCAGAAATCTTACTATTCCACTTGATCATTTACATGAAATTATCTTAACCGGAGATGAGTATTCTGTAGGAATGATAGATAAAACTTAAAAGAGTGAGATTTACAAGAAATCTCAGTAAGTACATAGTTAACGAATAAGACACAGATTACGTCAGACATTATCATATACAGCAATGATCACAAACATATAATTTATGAAAATGTTTTATGGGACTTATGCATGTCATTGACCATTCTTCTCATACCAACTTAGATTTTACTTGGACCCACCATCATATACTTAAAACTTATACTTTCATCTTATTTCTTAATCTTGTGAGTTTTACTTATTTCTTATCCTCGATAGGCGTTATGTATCGCTGTCCCCATCAGGATCTTACTTATTGCATATCCTCGATAGACGTTACGTATCGCCGTCCCTGTCAGGTCTTACTTATCTTTTATCTTCAAGTTCTTATTCTTATAAATTTTTACTTATATCCACTATTATTACCCGTGGTTGGGCTATGCCACTATTATTACCTGTGGTTGTGCCATATCCAGTATTGTTACCCCTAGTTGGGCCATATCCATATTCTTGTCAGTAATCTGGGCGTTTCGTATCGCTGTCCCCATCACGACGTGACTAACTTATCTATAGTCATTCTTAGTGGTTCATTTCTTATTTTTATTCTCTTAAATACATGTCATGCCCATTTTCTTAAAACTTACCATAGGATGGAACATGCATGTATCCTTAAATCTCATGTTGTATGCACCTCCAATACAACGTATATCATACACTTATATTACACATATAATTCTTCTTTATTGAATCATCCATTTTTTTTCAAGGAAAAGCCATGAATTTAAGCAAACAAGGTATCTCGCTCGAGTAAGGTATCAAGCGAGCATCAAGCGAAATCTCGGGTTGCTTCTCGCTCGAGCAAGATATCAAGTGAGAGTCGAGCGAAGTCTCAGGTTGCATTTCGCTTGAGCCAAACATCGAGCGACCTTCTAGCGAAGAGTTCTGGTTGTTCTTCACTCGATCCATAGGTCAAGCGAGAGTCGAGCAAGATCACAGTTTATAAGGTTTTTCAATCTAAAACATGCAATCTTTTCACATAAACCTTATTTTTACTCAATAAAACATAAATCTATATTTTTATAATTTTCTTAGCATTTTACCATAACAAAAACTCATCCAAAATGTAATGAATTTCACTTACATCATATAAGCAAGGTTTAAGCTCCAACCAACAACAAACATGATTTAATCATCAATTTATTTATTCTATGTCAAGATTAGGTTAAATTGTACACTTACAAATTTCTCCAAAGGTTGAATTGATAATAGAACCAAGCTCTTGCAATATTTTCCTAAAGGTCACTCATTTTAGCTCACTTAGGTGATGTTTGGAGGTTCAAAGGTTTGGAAAAGATTCTTCTTTTATTTCCTCTCCACTGGGCGTATACTACCCTCTCTAAAGGGAGTTAGGAAAACCTCCAAAACCTATTTATAGTAGTGTGGTCGACCCCTTAAAAGAAAAGGAGAAGAAGAGGTAGCTAAAGGCTAACGGTTACCCAAGGGCTTTGGAGGATGATGTGTCTTGCCTCCAAATCAAATTATTAGATCTAATCTTCCAAGATCTTAGATTTTGCAGCAGATATTACCATCTAATAGTTAATATTAAGTCACTTTAGTCAGCCAAAATTGATCAATGGTTGAGAATGAAGCTAATGAGATAAGGCATGAGGTGGCACTTACCTAACCATGCATGAACCAAGCCATTCCAGCCCTCTTCTAGTATGCCACGCCTACCAGCCCCTCTCCTATCCAATTTTGTCACATGTTACACTTTTTAAGACACCACTTGACATGTTCTAGAAGACCATTTCGAGATTTAGTTGGGATAACTTTGGTTTGTAACTCACTTAGTTAGACTTGGACAGATGCAGGCAGATTTCTGCCTCTCATGTTTGCTTCATGTCTTTGGGTCAATTAGAGCTTCTAGATCATTTCATCTCCTCATGACACATACTCCTACACGTGTTAAAACCTCAGTAAAATTGATAGCCAATCATAATTTTCTTCACATGGTCAAGTATAGGACAATTCATCTAAGTCGGTTACCAATTGAACTCAACCCAGGGCAGTCCACTTCACACCAGATTTTGTCCTTGATACGTTCATTATCTTCAAAAACCCAAAACATAAAAGTTCTAGATCTACTTCTTAAGGTTCTATAGGAACTAGAATAACTTTATTTGGAGATCATATTACCAAGTTATTATTTTTTTACTAAAAGTCGACAAGTCAATCCGAGAACACCAATCTGGCCACACCAAGTGTTTGATAGATGATTCTTCTTATTTCACACGAAAATTACTAAATAAAATCTTCTCATTTGACATATTTCTACACACTTATCAAAATCTTAGGATAATTGAGAAAATAATCCAAAGACTTGATTTTATCCAAAGTCTTTGGTCAACTTCAAAATCAATGTCTATCTATCTCCAATCTAGACCTTCCACTTCAATCTCAATTTCGTATTTTCTTAAGTTCATATCTTTTAAAATTCAAAACATAAAAATTGTAGATATTTCTCTTAGCTTTTCATAGCCTCTTGAATCACTCAAATCCAATATCAAATGAGCAAGTTATGTTTGTTCTATCAAAATACGTCAAATCTCTCCCAGTATCTCACTCGAGCCAGACATCAAGCGAGAGTCTAGCCAAGTTTCGGCCTGAATCTCGCTTGAGCCAAACGTCAAGCGAGATCTCGGGTTAGACACTTTTTCCACATAAAACAAGCCACCATTGTATCCAATCCTACTCCTAACCTTCCAACATACATTTATAAGTCTTTTATTTATTATACTTATTACTTATTTGATCAACTTTCAATGATCATGCCACATATGAAAATTAAACGGATATTTAAAAATTCGGGTTATGACACTCCGCACCCACAACCAACGGGGCAAAAAGGAATGTAATAAATTTAATTCTCCACGCCCTAAGGCGAAGAGAATTAGCGGGATAGCTCATTGGAGGGGATACTTGAGCCCCACGATTTTAGCCAAGAGATAAAGCGTAATGACTTAAACTCCTAAAGAGAAAAAAATCAAATGAAACAACTATAGTTTCTACAATGACTTTGTCCCCTGCAAGCACAATGGAAGAAACCAGAGATATTGAAAAGTACTCTACTTCTTCTTCCTCTGGTTGTAGTCTTCATGATTCTTCGCAGTTGCTAGTGATAGAGAAGGTTTTGAAGGGGTGAGGTTTTTTGTGATGCGAGAAAATCTAGTGCAATAAGTTTATTGTAAAGTCTCTATAACTAATGCTGATGTGATGCAATACTTTTATTGGTTGTTTATCCCTTAATAGCAGGCATACTACTCAAAAGTGAAACTCATAAAGAAAATAGAGTAACCCATGCAAATCTATATGTCTGATGAGTACAGGTGTTGCTTAAACTTGTTCTCTAATAAAGGCTATGAAATTATAATATGAGATGGATTTCTCTAGGGTTGTTTTTTAGGGAGATACTAAGAAGATTATTCAAGCTACTAATAAATTGGAGGAAAATTGGATAAAGTATGGGTAGATTGTTGTAGACAATAGGGAAGCAAATGTTGTGGCTCAAGAATTAGACAAGTTTGCTTTATCATCTGAATGTGAAAGTGTTTGGATGGAAGATGTTCCTGTGCCTATCATGAATAGTGTTATAGTAGAAAAGCAATTATCGATGGAATTGAGAAATCTCACCACATTGATAATCGTGGGAGGGTATGCGTATTTAAAGTATAGTTTGTGCAATTTACAAGTAATTAGCCGTGAGTTAAGGGTTGTACAAGAAAATTGAGGAGAATAAATAGAAAGAAAAATATACAAGAAAATGTATGCAAATCACTAGGATATTGATATTACAAAAATCATGTTGCTGTTACAAGAATCCCAGAAATCTCGATTTGATTATGATCTTTTGAATTCCTTGATTGATTCGTAATCTTATCCTCACCCCTCAAATTGGCATGGTCGTTAGGTACAATTTGTCTCGTAACAGGTCCAAAACCACCCGAGTTTGAGGCTTGGTGAGTACATCGGCTATCTGAAAGTGGGTTGAGATATTTTGAGTAATCAACAGACCAAGCGAGACCTTTTCATGCACACAGTGATAATATAGTTCAAAATGTTTGCTTCCGTGTGAAAATTAGGATCCACAGTCATGAATAAAGAGCTTAAATTATCACAAAATAATGTAGGAGCTCGTTGAAGATGAATATCCAGATCTCGAAGATTAAAAGTCAACCATGTTATCTCTACAGTTGCTTGAGCCATAGTTCAGTATTAAGCTTTTGAACTTGATCTCGACACTATTGGTTGCTTCTTTGCACACCAAGATATTATGTTGTCACTGAGATAGGTATAGTAACTAGTGGTTGATCTATGAGTGAACGGACAACCTGCTCAATCCACATTGAAGAAGGCCTAAAAATCAAATGTGCTTGATGACTGAATATGTAGGTCGAGGTCCACAGTTCCCTTGATATACCATAGAATTCTACGAACCATGGTGAAGTGAATATCAGTCGATGCATGCATGAATTGAGCTACATAATTGACACCATAAGAGATGTCAAGTCGAGTCAGCATGAGGTATTGTAGAGCTCCAACTGATCTATAACGAAGAGGATCCTTGTAAAGTGATGATCGTGAATCTAGTTGATTTTTCTGGCACATAAGATGTTGATTGGCTTGGCTTCATGCATGGAATCTCTTTCAAACAAGTTAATCACATACTTTGTTTGGTGAAGAAGAAGACTACTCAATACATATGAGACCTGTACACCTAAAAATTAATGGAGTTTGCCAAAATCTTTCATGGCAAATTCTTTGTGTAAAGTTGCTGAGAAGGTCTGTATTAAATAATAATTTGACCTGTAAGAATTATGTCATTTACATAGAGAAGTAATACCAAGATACCTTACTCCGATTTGTTGGTAAAAAGACTTGGGTCGGCTGAACTGCTTTGGAATCCAACTTAAGAAGAAAGGTGCTAAACTGTCAAACCATACCCTTAGGGCTTGTTTGAGGCTATAGATGGCTTTGTTCAACAAGCATACATGATCTGGAAATTTTGGGTCTTCAAATTCTGGAGGTTTGTGCCAATAAACACGCTCATTCAAGAACTCTTAAAGAAATGCATTTTTCACGTCAAGTTGCCGAATGCTCCATCCTTTAACCATGGAATATTTGTAGCTGAATCCATATGATAAGTGATCAGATTTGTAAGTGATGCAAATTTCACTGATGGCACTAAGTAGTATGAGCCATTAAGATGCTTCCCCAAACCAATCATCTTCTTCGAAGTGAGGTCCTGCAATATACAAAAAGTGGGAAAGAAGTGAATGGAACAATTCAAGATAGCTGTGAGTTGACTAACTGACAATAAATTGACAAGGAAAGATGGAGCATAGAGTATGTTCTTAACATGCATGTGATCTAAAAGTTGAGTGGAACCTATGCCAGTTATAGCAGAACAAGCACCATTAGGCAAGGTTACTTGAGAAGAAAAATGATATGTAATTGAAATTGATGTGGCTATGTGATTTGTGGCACCACTATCAATGATCCAGTGTTTCAAGGCTGTCTTTTGTGTGGTAAAGGAAGAGCAGAAAAGGACAGAAGTACCTACATGGTTTGCTTGGGAAAATTGTTTACCATTAAAAAGGCTTTGATTTGAGCAAGTTCTTTAGAGGTAAACTGAGAAGTAGGTTCGATGGATGGCTTGTGTGAGTCTAGAATTATTTTTGCACTGGCTTGGTGAGCAACAGTTCTTCTACTTCGATTGGGTGGCTGAACTTCTTTGCCATGAAGTTTATGACCAACTGGGAACCCATTGAGGAAGTAGCAATGATCCACAACATGAGTAGTGCCTTCACAATAGGTGCAGTGAAGAAATTTGTGATTGCCTTGAGACTTGGCATGAGAGGAGGACCATTGTTTTTGTTGTCTTGAAGCCGCAAGTTGTGACTCCTTAGAATTATCGTAATTATTGATATTCATGGCATGAATAAGTTCAATGCTCTTTGTTTCGGTGAGGCCTCGTTGCTTTTCTTTTTCACATAGAAGTGAATATACCTTTTTGACAGTTGGTAAAGGATGCATGAGCATAATCTGTCCTTAGACAAAAGAGTGTGTTTCATTGAGTCCCATAAGAAATTGACCAAGTCAAATATTTTATTCCTCGTCTTTTAGATCTTTTTGTCCTCCACATTTGCATGTGATTGAGGGGCTTGCAAATGGTTAGCTCGTCCCACAACATTTTGATCTTTTTATAGTAAGAAAAAATGGATTCTTGATTTTGTTTGAGTTAAACAATGGATCGTTGAATTTGATAGTGATGAGAAAAATCACCTTGAGAGAATCTTTCTTGAAGATCTATCCAAATTTCTGAGGGAGTTTCAGAGTAGAGAACACTGTTGGTGAGGTCCTGACTTGGAGAATTAAATATCCAAGAGAGTACCATATCATTGCAGCGCTGCCATATGGAGTATTTGGCATCCTTTTCCTTTGGAGTAGGAATGGTTCATTTGATGAATCCCAAGTTATTTTTGGCATTGATACTTATAAGCATTGATTGTTTCCACGTGACATAATTTGTTCCATCGAGTATCTTGGGAACACCGATCATGCTGAGATGATCTAAAGGGTGAAGAAACAAAGGATTTGCATAATCAATCTTAGGTGTAGACATGTTTAATCAGAGTATGTAAGCGTCGCCCCTTCACTCATTGCGGATGATACGTGTGGTTGGTGGTGAGGAAAAAAAAAAGAGGAAAACAATTCAAACAAAAATAAAGGCAAAAGCAAAAGTAGACAGCAACAGGAATTAGAGCAAATGTTTGAGATTATCCAGCTACAAATCAAAGGTACAATATCAAAGCGGTTGATGTTATTCACAAGAAAAAGAACTTAGGTACAAATTAAAGATTACAGTGTGCAATCACTAAAGAATAAAATAAAATAAAGAATAATGTCTTCAAGTTAGGGGGCATCGCCTTCTTCAGGCGGTGATAAGGGAGGCATGCCTACTAAGGCATCAGAAATTTCTTTGCGCTTGAAGGTGTCAGCATGATGGCAGGTGGCCATCTCGAGAGAAAACAAGCTCATATCGAGAGCTTGGAGATCTGTAGCAGGGTCAGCCAGGAGATGGTTCCTAAGGCGCATGATGCCAGAACCATGACCATAAGTGAAAGCCGTGTTCTAAACCTAAGGAACCAAAGCCAATTGAGCCTGGAGGCTGGCAGTCTCCTCCAGGGCAGCAATCAGTTGACCTGCTTTTTTGGCTAACTGTTCGTCCCTGGCCAAAGAAACCAAGTTGGCCTTCCTAAGCTCCTCGTCCATGCTCGCACGGCTCGCCTTATACTTTTGGTGATGTTTCCGAAGCTCAGATAGAGAACCTTGCGCTTCGGAAAGGTCTTGAGCCATAAGGCATGCCTTCTCCAAGGCGTCCAGCAAGTTCTTGGTCAGTCCACTGCACCTTTCCTGCGAGTTGGCGAGCTCCTCCCGAACTGAGTATAACTCTCCACTGCGAGCAAGGAGTTCCAAGTCCAGGCGGGCTAACTCAACATTAAAGTTCTGTTGAATTTTGGAAAGCTGCGCCCTCACCAGGTACCTTTTAGACTGTAAGACTTGGTGGGAAAAGTCGTCCCTGATCTTCGCTTCTTGAGCAAGGAGAACAGTATCTCGAAGCTCAAGGATTTCACCGTCGCGCAACTCCAGCTCCCCTTGAAGAGAGTTGACGAAACCTTCCGCCTGGTCCAAGCAATGTTTAAGCTCCCTATTTTTCTCGACCAGGGTTTCCAACTCAGCCTTGTCAGCCTACCACCTCCCTTTAATCTCTTCCTCTCGCCGAACAAAATCAGCCATTAACCGCGTCGCCAGATTGTCAACGCCCTGTGAAGAAGAGAAAATAACCCAAGTAAGAAAAGAAAAGGAAAGGAAAAAGAAGAGAGAAAGTAAAAAAAGAAGATAAGTCATAAAGATACCGCAGAAAACCAATCTTTTAACTGGTTGGCCATTTTAGTAACGATCTTGGCTTGAGCAAGAATAGGCGAAGAAGAGGCAACCCCGCTACCGTCACCTCCAGTATTCTCGCCGAGATCACTAACTTCCTCAGCCGCCAGAATCCTCATAGGCTCAGGAGTCGCATTCGCCACTTGGCCCGAAAAGTGCCCAGAGTCAGGTTTCGACTTAGGGTGGGTTGGTTCCTCCCATGTTACATGGGTGCCTTCCCGAAGCAAGTTGTCCAACTCTTCATCAGTAAGGGAGTGGGGGTCTTCCACCAAAAGAAGATGCATGAAGAGGGATTGGTGAGAGATGCTCACCACTGCCAACCAAAGATGGTGTGTTACCTCCAGATATGGTGGTTGGGAGAGTCTCCAAGTCGGGCTGTCCAACAACCAAGTCCTCGCGAGCGCCCTCAGGAGCAGGAGACTAGAAGTCTTCTTGCTTGGGAAGCTGGGTGCCCACCAAACTCTTCTCCACTTCCCTAGGAGTGGCCTCTGATGGCAATGGCGGGCAGACACTAGAACTAGTGACTCTGTCCAACTGAAGGGCGGCCGCTACACCAGTGGGTAGATCGCCACCTCTCACTGGGCCTTCGGTGGTTGGAGGCACAAATACGGGAGCAGACGCCAGATGACTAGTCTGGAGAGGCGTCTGGACTTGAAAAGTGTCGGCTAGCTCAAAAAGAGCTATGCTGGCCAGGCTTTCCCAATTCCCCAAACCAGTTGAGCATAGCTTCACTGAGGAACCACCAGAGGCGGTAGGCGCAGTCACTGTTAGCGAGGTAGGCGTCCTGGACCGGCCACCCCCCAAAGTAACCTCAGTCCCCCGGGGCAGTTGCTTACAGGCGTCCACAGGAGCAACATGTGCAGTAGCCTCTGGCGAGTAAGGCGTCCTGGTCTGGCCGCCCCCCAAAGTAGCCTCAGTGTCTGAGGGTCGTTACTTACATGTGTCCACCGAGGACGCCAAGTTTCCCATAGAAGTTGGGGGCGTGGGCGTCTGCTCCCGATTTTCCTTGGTGGACGCTAAAGGTTTCTTTGAAGGAGGGAGTTGAGAAGGATCCTCAGTACTAGCCTTTTTTCTCTGACTTTCATCGTTTTTTTTCTTGGATCTCCTCTCTTTTTCGCCCTCGCTCGTGTTGGTCTCCTACCGACTCTTTTCCTTATTCTCTCGCACAACGAGAGCGCCCCTCATGGCCTTTTCAGAGGGTTCTGGTAAAGGGGCAGAAATGATGTCGGTGATCATAAAGTCATGCCCCTGAACGAATGAGCGATTGGGAGACGTCAAGAACTAATTTATATGGGTAAGGGACAACAGCTTATCGGTCCAAAGATCGTCTGGGTGGTTTGCAGCCCAGGCGCGAAGAGTGTCGATTCGAGCTAGCTCTCGGTGGGACAATGGAGGCATGAGGGCCCACAAACGCCGACCTTCAAGGATAGGGCGCCAGATTGCCCTAACTGGAAAATCCCTGAAGACTTCTTCTTGGGCAGGGAACTCCCACCCCTAGCCGCTAATAAAAAAGAACCTCGTGGTCCATGCCTTGGCATTGGAGTACCGACTTTCAAACAGCGTCAAAGATTGCCCTTTCTCCTTTTTACGAAAGCTGGCCACACAACCTTTAGTAGCTGCCCTCACATCGTAAAAAGCCAAAAACTCTTGAGCAGTCATATCAGGATAAGAATCACGGAGGGGCTCCAAGACCATCTAAAAGACGATGCAAGCGCACAGATAAGCCCTCAAGACCAAATGGTGAAGTTGAATCGGAGCCAGTTCTAAGAGATCCAAAATGTCTCGAAGAGGGCGGCAAAAAGGAAGTTTCAACCCATAAGACAAGAGGGTTACATATATGACCACTCAACCAGAGAATCCCTCATCATCACAGCATCCTGATTCAGGAGCTTTCATCACAACTGAACTCGGGATATTAAACCCCCTCCCAAATCCCAGCCAAATGATTTTCTCGAACACTCGAGCGCCACATGTATCCATCAAACATTATGCCTTCAAGAATATCAAAAGGTTGAACCGATCTGCTATCTTGGTCAGCCATAGAGTTGTAAAAGGAAAGATGGAACAAACAAGGATCAAGAACAAGAAAAAGGACAATAATGAAAGAACGCAGAAAGCAGGAAAGACGCCAGGAAGTGAAATAAACAGAAAGAATGGGGAAAAGAAAGAGAATAAGTATTTAAAGGAAAAGTGACAATGAAACGCCAACGGACGTAAGTATTATACCTGACGTAAAAGCAGAGGAATAGCTGTTAGATGGAAAGCAACCGTTACACGATAGCTTTCCCCCCACTGCCACGTGGTCTAATGAGAAGATGGAAAGACGGCAGGCACTCAATGGTTCACACAAAAGAACAAGTACCCAGACATCTCACGGCGGGAACCTAAGCATTTAAAAACCAAAACAAATTGAATTTCCTATACCTTGAGGAGAAGAGAATTCGCGGGATAGTTGTAGGGTCTATTTAAATCAAGATGCCTGAAAATCCATCAGAATGAGAGCCCATATAAAAATAAATAACACGGTAGACCCAATTACTAACCCAATAAGACGAATAAGGATAAAGCCCTGTAGAGTCGCAAACATAAACTAATACTTAATCCTCGCCACCTTCTGTGGGATTTCATGCAGATACGTAATCACGTCAGTTATACGAAAATAACTTATAAACAGAAATCGCTACAGGGGATAACAATCACCACGAGACCTATATAAACTAGGTAACCCTCCATAAAGATGGGACTTCTCTCTCTGATTCTCAAGCTACTTTTCAAATAATTAGTGAGATTACTGACTTAGGCATCGAAATTTTTTCAGGTAGGGATTGCCGGATCTTTTTAATTTTTTAAAGGTAAACGGTTGTAGAAAGAGAGCGAGACACGTCCTTAACAAAATGTGTGATAAATTTAAATTGAAAGTGAACAAATTTTAGTAGACGAGTAATAGTTTAAACTACTTTTGGATGTACAATCTAAATAGTTTTCTCAATGGAAGAATGTCCAATAATTTTAAAGCGTTCATATTCTATACGTATGTCTAGATGAAATCAGGAAATTTTAACTCGAAGAAATACATTATAGAAGAAACTTTTGGGAGAATTATTATATATATATATATATTGTCCTATAGAAATTTTCAAAATAAGATTTGAGTAGTATTATATTTTTGGAAAATAATAGACAGAAAATAATTTTTATAACTTTTTCTACAATTATGTGTTAAATGATAGATATTTTTATAAAATAATTTATATAAATGTCCTTATTTTCAAATATAATTATATAAAAAATTAAAAAAAAAAAAAATTGTATATGCATCGTTACTCAATCTCCAAGAGGCGCGACGTACATCTATCAAAATCCTACGCTCAACCGCTTCAAAAGTTGAATTTAGAAGAAGACCAATCTGTCAGTGTCCCTGCTTACACGTGCATCAACAACATCCGTCCATCTCTTTGAAGTCTGAATACTCTCTCCCTTCAATCTTCATAAATGCTGAGGGAAGAGCCAAGAAGCCCTCCTTCCCTTCCTTAGGTCAGTGCCTTAATAAGCCACGCTCGCTCGCCCGACGGGGAGTTGTCGTCTAGGGAGCTGATTTAGGAAAATAAGCAAGAAAGCATTTGGCTAAATTCCCAGCTTTCCTGGCGGCTGATCTTAGGTATGTTTTCACTCCGTAACTCTCAACTTTTCTAGGGTTTTTTTTTTTTCTTGTTAACCTCGTCGTTTGCTATAAAAAAAAACATCAAAATTCTTCTTATCATGTTATTGTATTCTCTTAGGTCTATTTATTAATTAATTTGTCTTGTTCCTTCTTAATTCAAAGCGAAAAACCGTGGGGAATATGGAGAGAGAGCTGGTTGAATTGTTCGAAACAGCGAAGAAAGCTGCGGACGCTGCGGCCTCCGCTGATGGAGGAACCGAGGAAACCCGTTGCCTTGATGCCTTACAACAGCTCAAGAATTTTCCTGTCACTTATCACCTTCTTGTCTCCACTAGGGTGCTGTTTTTTTCCTCAAAATTGTTACAAATAGGTTTCACTTTGTGTTATACCAAAAGGCTCTTTTATCGATTATGCCGTGTTTTAACCATTTTATCGATTGCATTCTTTATCGGTGTAAATAGTGATCGTTCGATGAGCATGATGGTCGTGGGAAAACGTTGCATTCCAATTTAGATACAAATAATTTGCTAGTGCTCGTCACACTGCCTCTCAATCAGTTAGTGTCGTAATTATTTTAGATGGTACTCCTGCGTAGGTGTTAAAAATATGTGAATTAGGATCACGATGATTATTAAGAATCGACCATTTTGGTGGCACTCGATGTACATCACTGTGCATATATGTGCATATATGCATATTTCCCCTTTCCATTTGTTTTATTTGTAATTTGGATATGGTAGGAAAGGTCCTCATTAATAGGAAAGTTTCTTGTGGACCTAAAAGCTGTGATTGCAATCTTTTATAAGGAGGATGTTGGAAGAGCTGAAGATTTCAATCTGTTATTAAGAATTGACCATTTTAGTGGCACTCGATGTACATCACTGTGCATATATGCCTTTGTCCTCCTTTCCATTTGTTTTATTTGTATGGGAAGCAATTTGGATATGGTATGAAGGTCCTCATTAATAGGAAAGTTTCCTGTGGACCTAAAAGCTGTGATTGCAATCTGTTATAAGGAGGATGTTGGAAGAGCTGAAGATTTCAATCTGTTATGAAGGGGTTGTGCAATGAAGAGCAATCTGGTATGCTCAACTAAAAATTCACTTAAAAGTGAATATGCATACTACAAAAGAAGTTGTCGGTTGTTTCTGTATTCAGTAATTTTGTTTTTTCCCAATCAATCACAACTGTTTATTTTTGTTTCACGGTGGACAAAAAAGTATGGAAAAGTGGTTCACAATCTTATATTCCTTACGTTTTGTGGTACTCTTATTAATGAGATAGTATTCAATGTCATTAATAGAATGCTTTCTTCTTTCTACTTTTGCTCCTTCTCTTTTCCAAAAGCTCTTTTTATTTTTCCTGGTGAAGCCATTGGGTCAATATTTGCAATTGAATTCCACCATGGATGATGGTTGAAGTAGTCCAGTCTATATTCTATAAATCTAGTTTTGATTAGTGTATGTATAACTGGAAAGATTGTTGGTGAATTTTATTCGTGATCTATTATGTTAACACTGCTGCGCTATAAGAACTTTGGTTTTATTGCTTGAAAAAACTTGGATTTGAGGATTCTTGTGTTATTTAATATGAATTCAGGTCGGGAAGCATCTTCGACATCTCACAAGGCATCCTAGGAAGAAAATCCAATCATTTGCTTCTGACCTGATTGAGATATGGAAAGACATAGTTATAAAGGAGACAAACAAAAATAGAAGAAATGAAAGCTTTGATGACAAGGATTCTGTAAAAGTTGAGAATGTAAATCCTGAGACTTCCAAGGCTGAGAAGGATATGAAGACATCTGTGAGGTTTTCAAAGGCTGAAAGTATCAAGGTTGTGAAAAATGAACGCGATGTTATGCCGAGCTTGGAGAAAGTTTCAAGGACAGATGCTGTCAAGACAGGGAGAAAGGTTCGAAGTGTTGATGTTGGCAAGATTGAGAAAACCGATTTAGCTGAAAACGAGAAGCTTGAAAAGATAATCCAAGAAGAGAAGCGAGCTTGTGGAGTGAAGAAACCATTAGTAGGTCCCGGTCCACCGAAGCTTATGTCAATGATTAAATCTAATGATGCCATGCGGGACAAAGTACGAGAGCTTCTTCACGAAGCTTTGTCTAGAGTTTCTGATGAGGCTAATGGGGACATTCAGGATGAAGTGAATGCATGCGACCCGATTCGAGTTGCTGTTTCAATTGAGTCCATTCTGTTTGAAAATTGGGGCAGTTCTCAAGGGGCTCAAAAGGTCAAGTATAGATCCTTAATGTTTAACCTTAAGGACGCCAAAAACCCAGACTTTCGGAGAAGGGTACTTCTTGGACATGTAAAACCAGAGTGGCTCGTCAACATGAGCACAGCAGAAATGGCGAGTGACAAGAGGCAAAATGAGAATCGATTGATTGAAGAGAGAGCTTTATTTGACTGTGAGCGTGGAGCGCCACCCAAAGAGACAACTGATCAATTCAAGTGCGGTCGATGTGGCCAACGCAAATGCACCTACTACCAAATGCAGACTCGCAGTGCGGATGAGCCTATGACAACGTACGTTACATGTGTAAATTGCAATAACCATTGGAAATTCTGTTAGTGTTATTGTCTCTTACCAGAGACTAGCCATTTTTTTTAATCATCATGATGAGATAATCATGAAGCGGCTTGGGTGATTGCGATACTCGAAGCTTTATTACCACTTTGGGGTAAATTGTCTGTTTCATTTTTGAGCCAAACTACCAAAACTCTCACTTAATTCAGTTTAAAATTTAAATACTCGATACCTATATATAACTCAAGAGCAGTGCTATTATGCTTCTTCAATTCGTCTACTTGGTGTGCTTCTTAGTGTAATTTGCACTTTCCTATTTTTTGGTTTTTTATTTTAAAATCTTTTTAAACATGTTTAAATATATTTTTAAAAAATATAAAAATATATATATATCAATATACTTGTAGTTATTTTTTTAACCATTAAATCTTTTTTTTTTTTGAATTTTTTTTAAAAAAAAATTTAAATACCTAAGTGATCAAAATGAAGGGAATAAAATGAGACGACATCATTTATCAAAACTCAAGCTCTTCAATTTGAAATACAAATTGCTTTGAGTGGAAATCTTGCTTTACATCCCAACGGAAAACCATGTTTTAAACAAAACAAATGAGAGGTCGGGAATCATCTCCCAAATTAAATCAAACCTAACCATAGAAACGCTACTACATTTTTCAATTTGAGTAATGCCATTAAAAAATGAAATCTGATTCTTCAGCACCTAGATGGTATAAACCACATTCGAAGGCATCCAAATACCACAATGTTGCACATTCTTATCCAGACGGATCCCTCCGTGCCATAATTTCCACAAAAACAGAGATCTTAAATGGCAAAGCAGAGCTCTAATGAATTTGGATAACATTATCCTTTGGGGAAATGGAAAACAGGTGAATGGGATCTCAATCATTCAAAAAAGAAAAAAAGAAAAACACGCTCAACATCACTTTACAGGAAAAAGTTCCACGTTTAAACTTCAATCTCTCTCTCTCTCTCTCTCTCTCTCTCAATTCAATTTATTTAAAAGAAAGACACAATCTCTACGTCCATGAGGCATTCGACATATTACCTACGTCCATGAGACGTTTGGAGAGAAAAAATCTATTATAATATGCTTGTTTTATAATCTCTCGAAGTCCCTCACCCTCACTATCCAATAGAGATCAGGAAACTATTTGCTGGATGAAGTCTTTTCTTTGGAACGGTTGAAGAAGTTACTGAAGAAGAAGTTCAGTCGAGGCCATCCCCTTTTATCTGATCTCTCTTTTCAGGCCTCCCTGCAGTGACGAGGAATGACCACCCTTTCCTTTGCATATTTGACATCTTCTTTCTCTTTTTTGCTCTCTCATTCCTTCCATCGTTTCTTTACTTTTTCTTGACACATTCTCTTCTATTGTCTCCTCTTTGTCCCCTCTTCTTTTATTTTTTAGTGAGGACCCTTTGGTGGGCTGGGCCTGTTCTTATGGGCTTGAGATATATTATCCCTTTTAGAGGGTCAACTCTTATTTCCAAGAGATTGCAAAATCAAAATATACTCATTATTTGATTTTAGGGGTGACATGTATGACACGATCCATGAAACCAACAAAAACATGATACAAAATTAATGAGTTTGAGTTTGATATAAATGGATATGAGTCAAAATATATTAAGTCATTAAGACATAATTAATAAACAGGTCAATAAGGGTTGACTCGTTTAATCTGAAATTAACCCGTAATAGCCCATTTAGATTTTATTTTAAATTACAATTTTATTATTGTTGGGTTGCAATATTGATATTTCTCAATATGCTTATGTTTTTAGTGTTGTGAATGTAACTCTTGACCTATGCTCATATTTATTATTGTGTGGTTGTAATATTAATTTTATTATAGATTAAATTTTAAAAAATATTGATATTTTTGTTAGTAGGTAGTCTTAATATTAATTTAGATATTATGACTACTAATAAATATAAATTTTAACTTTTATATGAAATTATGTTAATCATATCAAATAGGTTATGCATGTTAGTTCAACACATTTACATTAAATGGGTTGAATGAGTCATGTTGCATTAATTTATTTTTAATTAATTATTAAATGAGTCAAAACAGGTGAGATGACCTAACCCATTATTTAAATAGATTGGATTAGGGTTTGAAAGTTTGATAAGTTTAGCTTAACGAATCGGAATCAAGTTAACCTAATAGTCAAATACTTATAACTATACAAACACGAATTGCCACCTTTAAATTTTTAACGCCTGCCCTTTTGCTAAGATTGGTCAGATTTTGCTAATCTTTTTGGAGTATCTCGTTGCACAGCTTTGGGTTGGAGGAATCGACTATCTACTTGGTGGTCTTTTTTCAATAAAAGAAAGCAAGTGCATTTACTTGCCCAGCTTGCTCCACGTTTCATCCTTCGGGACCGTTGGTTGGTTCAAAATCTTGCCAGATATGAGGACAATGGAAAACTATTTTCTGCTATTATATGGAAAAGATTCAAGTGGTTGCAAGAGGTTAGTCCTCTCTTAAAGACATCCAGGTTCTGTAAAACATTTGCTTTCTGTTTTGGAAATACCTTCAACAAAATATTGTTCTCGAGGGGATGGTTCCCGTTGGTATTGGATTCAAAGGATCACTGCAACTCAACTAACAACATTCATTTGGAAACAGAAAATGTTATTCATTTGAGATGAAAAGGAGACATAAGCTGTTCTAGTACCACAAAGAAATATTTGATTTTTTTTTTTCTTTTATATTGCAAAGAATTGCACGATATGCCTAAATAATCATTGCAGGTATCCAATGCTTCCTAAGAGTATCCTCGTTGGAATCATCTTTTATTATTATCAATAGTGTACTCTTTGTACGCATACCAAAAACATTATGCTATATTTGATTAAATATGATCAAAAGAAAGTGCAGGATATGGCAAAAATGTTATTTTTGTTTAACTTTTAAATAGTAAATCATCAAGATAATATTTGATCAAATATGGCATAATTTTTTTGGTATGTGTGCAAAATGTACACTTTTGATAATAAAAAAAGATGATCCAATGAGAATGCTCTAAGATCAGATTCTTAAATATTTGCTGTCAATTTTTTTGTTCGGTAATAGTAAAGATAATAGCTAAAAATGGATTACTTGAATGATGTATCATGATTAATGGCTAATATCCTTCAAGAGATAGAAAAGAAGTTTTCCTCTAAACAATTATCATTTAATTTTTCTTTTCAAATAGAGAGTATGTGTGGGAGAGGGTAACTACATGAAGATATTGAAATATTAATTCGGAAAAGATGATGGAAGTTGGAGTTTATTTCCATCGTTTGTAAGATGAAGTTGAATATTGATGGTGGGTTAAAAGGTAGCTTGGATTGCAGCCTGTGTGTTGGTGTAAAGGGGTTGCAAAACAAAAAATGGTGAGAGAAAAGTTTGTTTCAAGGCACGTTACGAATGTCACTTTCCTTAAGACAATATTCGCCCCCACCAATTACGGTATGCATATGGGTTACAAGCAAATTTGCCTCTAGGATACAATAAAATCAAGAACAAATCCGTTTTTCTAATTGCATTATGCACAAACGAAATTAGATTGTAAATACCCTTAGATTTTGTTATTCAACCAAGAGATTAGAAATCTATTCTTCTAGAACGAATAGATCATAATATTAAATTTTGAAGAAATAAAAATTTTTAGAAGAAAGAGAATTTCAAAATTCACTTCTTGAATCTATCGAATTTGTATGCCGGATCTATTTATAGAGGACCATTACAAGGATGCCTGATACAAACTAGTATATATATTAAACCATTACAAGAAATGGATTTGATCCTGGCAGTAACGCTGGTTGCCTTCCATCCTTCCTCTTCTCGCACGGGTTCGATCTTCAACCCCTGTGGTTTTGGCATTTTATTTTCATATTTCTCAACATTGCGTCCTTGCGTGATCATCATACATGTGCGTCGTTCCTTTGAGGCCCAAGCGTTGCAGCGCATGCCTCTTAGAGCATGCCCTACAGAATCATCAAAAATCTCCCGAATCTGGAGAAGACATGGGTCGAACCCAGGTCGTGAACGCCCCTTGGAAAGTGGCTCTACCACTAAGCAAATATAGGCTTGTACTAAATCATGCACCAAATTTAATATAAACGTAAGCAATAGCTTATCATCTTTCCTTAATTCTCTCTTTTCAAAATAATGTACAACTTTCAAAAATAAATCTCCAAAATATATTAACAAATATAATATATAATATATTATTTTGAAAATATTTCCAACACTGTGGAGGGTTGACAGAGACCATTCTAATCATTTTATTTATTGATATTCACGTTCTTTGGGTTGTGGCACTAATATTTTTGCAGAGATTTTAACTTGGCAAGTCGATTTGCTTTTATGTTATTAATAAGGTAGTCATGACCTAATTGTAAAAACAGTCCTTTGCTAGTGGTGAACTGCTTTAACCAGAAAAAAGCAGCCTCTTATATGGTACTACTACTAGTTCGAGCTTTGATATGACATTAAGTATATTGATGCCGTGTTTCTTGGACAACGAGGCCTCTTTGTTGCTCTATCCTTGCAAGGTTTGATGAGAGAGGCTCGGTGGATGTGGGATATATCCAATGCTTAAGTTAGAATTATAGTTCACGGTGGAAGTGTTATATAAAATCCAATCTAAATCAGAGCTCTACATGTGTTCTTGGTGGTTATTTATAGTAGGCTGGGGTGGTCCCCATGACTGCCACTGGATCATGTTGAGTCGTATCGTACATGGTTCTGGTCGCAGGGTCCTTCTGATGCGCTTGCCATCACCTTGTCATGCTCCACACAATTTGTCTCTTCTCGTTATTGCAAATCCATGTTGACAGGCAGGGGATGGTGTTCCCATTACGCCAGTGGCAGGGATAGTGCTCCATTTAATGCGGCATGTCGATCCTTGAGTGGTGGCTCCTATGTGCATTAATGCAGCATGCCCACTGTCTGAGTATGTAGGTTGCATGCCATGCTAGTGTGACCCTTATTTTCCTGCTAGGGCTGTACAATAAATCATCGGACCAATTGCCACCATCTAAAATCGACTGCCGATGCTAGAATCGGCCACTACCGAACAAGAACCGATTAGGAGACGAGTTAAAGATATAGGAACCGATGTCGATCAGTTCAATTTCGGTTTTACTGTGCAAAAAATTGTTGAATCAACCGATACCGATTTATATATATATATATTTTATACCTATATAGAAACTATTGAATCCAAGGTTTCAAGTTTCGTGTAAATCTACACATGAATTTTGATGATAACAAATGAATTCAAAGAATAAAGGAGTCTCAAGCTCAAGTTGTCCACACAATAGAATCAAACACATCAAGGAGCCAAGCATGAGCAAGAAGGGAACAAGTTCACATTAAAGTCATAGAGTAATGTTGTAAATCTCTTAAAAATTCGAAATTAGAATTAAGGCTCAAAATTAATATTTTATCATAAAGCATTAAAATACATTTTCCACATGTGCATGAATATTTTGAAAATTAAATTTGAAAATTTTGAAAGATGATTGATTGTCATCTTTCACATGTGTATGACATGATTAAAGGTTTGAACTTTGAAAATATTAAGATGATTGATTGTCATCTTTCACATGTGCATGTTTTATTTGAATATTTTCAAAAGTGGTGGATGCTTTTCTTGACTTATTTTTGAAAAGAAAGTGTGCTCCTTTTGTCACATGCAAAAAGTTAAAAGATTAGATTTGAAATTTTTGAAAAGTGAATGATGATGTCTTTGACATGTGAATCTTTTTAAATTTGAATATGAAGTCTCATATGCCTATAAATAGATCATTTGAGAGCTTCACATTCACAACACCAAGAGCATACAACATTCATTCAAAGCTTTTATTCTCTCTTCTCTAAGCATTGAGCCTTAACCCTTGTTTATTTTGAGAGATATAGTTTGCGCTGTATTGTTTCTATCTCACTCGTTGAGGAGTGTACTTTGATAGTCTACCCACTATCGACTCTTGTATTTGTAAGAGGGTGCGTATCATCCTTGTGTGTGTAGAAGGTGTTCTACACGGGGAATAGTTAAATCACAAAGTGTGAGGTGATTGGAAGTGTAGAGGGTGTTCTACACGGATTCTTTAGAGCGGTGCTGCTCAAAAGTGTAATAGGTTTCTATCTCCACCTAAAGGAGATTGACTAGTGAATTCGGGATCCTCAAGGGGTAGCTTGAGGCGAAGACATAGGCAGTGGGGCTGAACCTCGTAAAAATACTGAGTTTGCTTCTCTTACCCTACTCTTTACATTTCTTACTACTTTACATTCTGTTTATATTTTATATTGTGTATTTGATTAATAAGTGTTAATTTTTATAATATAATCCAATTCACCCCCCCTCTTGTGTTAGTCATTTGGGCAACAATTGGTATCAGAGCTAGAACTCTGTTATAAGATTAACTATCTTTTGAGTTAAGATCTTATGGCTAATATTGCAGGTTCATTTGGTGAAGGTCAATCTAGCAGTCGGCCTCCACTCTTTTGCGGAGACAATTACTCATTCTGGAAAATAAGAATGAGAATATTTCTTCAGGCTCAAGGTCGAGAAATCTGGAAATGCATTGTAAATAGACCTTATATTCCAACAAAAGTGGTTGATGGAGTAAAGGTCAAAAAGGAAGAAGAAGAGTTTGATCATGAAGACGATAGACTTTATACTTTGAATTTAACTGCTATGAATTTATTATATAATGCTCTCAATGGTAATGAGTTTAATAGAGTAATGACTTGCGCTACAGCAAAGGAAATTTGGGATAACTTGGAAGTTACTTATGAAAGAACTTCTCAAGTCAAGGAATCAAAAATTTATATTCTTACTCATGAATATGAAATGTTTAAGATGAATGATGATGAATATATTTCTAGTATGCACACTCGTTTTACTAACATCATAAACAGCTTGACAGCTATTGGCAAAGGTTATTCCAAAGTGGAGATAGTAAGAAAAATTCTCAACTCTCTACCAAAACGTTAGGAATCAAAAGTGACAGCGATTCTTGAAGCTAGAGACCTCAAAAAGCTCGAAGTGAATGAACTCATCGGGTCACTTATCACCCATGAGTACACATTGAAAAGAGGAGAAGAAGAAGGAAAGCCAAAGAAGAGTTTGGCACTTAAAGCTGTTCCATATGAAAGTGAAAGTGATGAAGATGAGGAAAATGACGATAAAGATGAAGAAGTTGCGATGATAACAAGAAGAATTCAGAGGTTCTTAAAGAAAAATAAAACTCCTCCAAGGAAATCCTTCAAAAAATTTTCCAAGAAAGATTCAGATAAAAATGACACTTTAATTTGTTATAAATGCAATAAGCCTGATCATATCAAGTTAGATTGTCTTCTGCTAAAGAAAGATCGAAACAAAGGCAAAAAAAAAGTAATGAAAGCTACATGGGATGATGATTCAAGTAGCTCAGATAGTGAAGCAAGCAATGGAGAATCAGCAAATTTTTGTCTTATGGCTAAAGATGACATTGAGGTAACAAATCTTGATAATATTGAAGATCTTTCATATGAAGAATTGCAAAATGTTTTAGAAGAGGTAAATGAGGAATTTGAAAAATTGGGTATCAAGTATACTGCTTTGAAAAAGAAAAATTCTTCTTTAACAAACAAAATTGATATTTTAAGAAAAGAAAGTATTGTTTTGAAAGATGAAAATCTTGAGTTGAAGAAAAAGAAAACTGATTTAGAAAATATTATTGAAAACTTTACGAATGGAAAAAGAAATTTTGAAAAATTTCTTGGTAGTCAAAGATGTGTTTTTGACAAGGCAGGCTTGGGATATATGCCAAAACAAAAATACAAACCTTATAAAAACTTTTTTGATGATCCTTCTACATCAAAGTCCAATATTCAAAATTCTTTTCATAAAAATAATTTTGTTAAAAAAGGATACTGTTATAATCACTCAAGTTTTTCATATATGTCACATACTATTTGTAATTTTTGTAATAGAAATGGTCATAATTATTTTGCTTGTCCTATTAGAAGAAAACATACAATGACTATTAGGGCCATATGGGTACCTAAAAATCTTGTTTTTTCTAATACTAATAAATAAAGGACCCAAAGAACTTGGGTACCAAGAAAAATCATTTTAATTATTTTTATAGGTGTGCATGAAGTCTTCCACAAACAAAAATAAATGGTTTTTAGATAGTGGATGTTCAAGACACATGACGGGAGACAAGACTAAGTTCTTTGATCTTAGATCTAAAAAAGAAGGACATATGACATTTGGAGACAACTCAAAAGGGAAGATCGTAGGAATATGTAAAATTGGTAATGAGTCTTCTCTCATAATTGAAGATGTTCTATTTGTTGAAGGTCTAAAACATAATCTTTTGAGCATAAGTCAATTATGTGATAAAGGATTTACAGTTACTTTCAAAAAGGATAAGTGCATTATTTTGAATGATCATAATTGTAATATTTGTTTTATTGCTTTTAGAAGCAACAATGTTTATACAATTGATTTTGAAGAAATTACCTCACAAGATGCTATTTGTTTTTCAGCTCAAAATGAAACTAATTGGTTATGGCATAGAAGACTAGGTCATGCCAACATGGAACTTATTTCCAAACTTTCAAAAAATGATCTTGTGAGAGGTTTACCAAAGACAAATTTTCTTAAAGACAAAATTTGTGATGCATGCCAATTTGGTAAACAAACAAAAACTTCTTTTAAAACCAAGAAACATATTTTCACTACTAGACCACTGCAACTGATACACATGGATCTTTTTGGACCAAATAGAGTTGCAGGTTTAGGAGGAAAATATTATGCATTTGTTATTATTGATGATTTCTCTAGATATACTTGGGTCATCTTTCTTGTTCATAAAGATGAGGCACATAATGCCTTTACCAAGTTATGCAAGAGAATTCAAAATGAAAAGGGTTATACTATTTCAAGTATCCGAAGTGATAGGGGAAAATAGTTTGTTAATAAAAATATTGAAACATTTTGTGATGAAAATGATTTTGTGCATAATTTTTCTGCTCCTCGAACTCCTCAACAAAATGGGGTAGTAGAGAGGAAAAATAGATCTCTTCAAGAGATGGCAAGAACAATGCTCAATGAGAACAACTTGCCTAGTTATTTTTGGGCCGAAGCGGTAAGTACTGCATGTTATGTTATAAATAGAGTTATGCTAAGGTCCAAATTAGATAAAACCCTCTATGAGCTTTGGAATGAGAAAAAACCCAACATTGGTTACTTTCATGTATTTGGACGCAAATGTTTTATTTTAAATGACAGGGATAATTTAGGCAAGTTTGATGCAAAATCTGATGAATGTATCTTTCTCGGGTATTTTACTAATAGTAAAGCTTATAGAGTATTCAATAAAAAAATTTTGACTGTACAAGAATCTATGCATGTAGTATTTGATGAATCTAATTCTCTACTCTCCAAGAAATCCATTGATGAAGAAACAGGAGGTATAAATAATACGAAAAATCTCAATCTCAACAAAGAGAACACAATAGAGGAAGTCCAACATGGAGACATCAGAAAAGATCATCAAAATTTAATACAAGATGCAACCAAACAGTGAAAATTTGTGAAAGATCATCCAGTAGAACAAATTTTGGGAGAACCTTCTGAAGGTGTAAGCACTCGATCATCTCTTAGAAATATTTGCAATCATATTGCTTTTCTATCTCAGATTGAACCTAAAAATATTGATGAAGCACTTCTTGATGAATCTTGGATTCTAGCTATGTAAAAAGAGCTTAATCAATTTGAAAGAAATAATGTTTGGACACTTGTTCCTAGACCCAAAAATCATACTATTATTAGAACAAAATGGGTTTTTAGAAACAAGAAAGATGAGTCCGGAGTCATTACTAGAAATAAGGCTCGACTTGTAGTCCAAGATTTCAATCAAGAAGAAGGAATCGATTATAATGAGACATATGTATCAGTCGCAAGATTAGAAGTTATTCGAATGCTACTTGCATATGCTTGTTATAAAGATTTCAAACTTTTTCAAATGGATGTTAAAAGTGCTTTCTTAAACGGTTTTATAAATGAAGAGGTATATATTGAGCAACCTCCAGGTTTTGAAAATCATATTTTTTTCCAAATCATGTTTTCAAACTCACAAAAGCACTATATAGACTCAAACAAGCTCTTAGAGCGTAGTACGAGAGACTTAGTGGTTTCTTGATTGAAAAAGGCTTTTCAAGAGGAAAAATTGATACAACTCTTTTCATTAAATACGAAAATGATGATATTATTTTGATTCAGATTTATGTTGATGATATAATATTCGGTACTAGTAATGAAAATATGTGCCAAGTTTTTGCTAAGACTATGCAGGAAGAATTTGAAATGAGTATGATGGGAGAACTTACATTCTTTCTCGGATTGCAAATTAAGCAAGCAAAAAGTGGGACATTCATCAATCAATCGAAATATATTAAGGAATTGCTGAAGAAATTTGGGATGGAAGGTGCTAAGGAAACTGGAACACCAATGAGCCCATCCACTAAATTTGATAAAGATGAATCCGGTAAACCAGTTGACTCGAAGGTATATCGAGGTATGATTGGTAGCTTATTATATTTGACAGCCAGTAGACCAGATATTATGTTTAGTGTGTGCTTATGTGCACGCTTTCAATCATCTCCAAAAGAATCACATTTAATTGCAGTTAAGCGCATTCTTAGATATCTTAGTGGTACAATTAACTTAGGGTTATGGTACCCTAAGCACACATCTTTCGATCTAATCAGCTACACAGATGCAGATTATGCTGGCTGTAAAATAGATCGAAAAAGCACTAGTGGAACATGTCACTTCTTAGGTCATGCACTAGTTTCCTGATTTAGTAAAAAATAAAATTCTGTTGCACTATATACTGCTGAGGCAGAATATGTTGATGCGGGTAGTTGTTGTGCTCAAGTTCTTTACATGAAGCAACAACTTGAGGATTTTAAACTTATGTACAATCACATTCCAATCAAATGTGATAATACAAGTGCTATAAATCTTTCAAAGAATCCAATACAACATTCTCGGACCAAACATATTGAAATTAGATATCATTTTCTTAAAGATCATGTGCAGAAGGGCGATATTGTATTAAAATTCACTAGTATACATGATCAATTGGCAGACTTTTTCACAAAACCCCTACCAAAAGATAAACTATGCATGATTAGAAGAGAAATAGGAATTATGCATGCCATGAATATCTGCTAGATACTTTTATTTCATTATCTTAAATGACCTACAGAAACTTGAGACGTTTAGCCTCATCATTCAAATGCATTTGCTCCTCATAAATCATCATGCTATCCTTGTCTAAAGGATTAGGCAATCGAAATGAAGAGGCAAGCAAGGATTTCAAATCCTTATTCTGTTTCTTTAACTCTACTATTTTTTTGTTTGACTCGTAAACAAGTCGTTAAAGTACAGAAACAGTCTCGCTAAGCTTCTCAATTTCGCGAGTTTTGGACTGCAACCGAGCAGAAAATGCGACGATAGATGATGAGTATCGAGTCCGAGACCCACAAGCTCGTAAATGGCGTCATGATCTGATTTATTAGCTAAATCAGTCTCTTGTTGCTTCATGGCACCCACGACAGATGCAGAAATAGATTGAGACTGAGGTGAAGAATACCTCAAATCTTGATCAAGAGAAGTACTGAAGGGAAATCGACGAGCCATTGAAAATTTGTAGAATGAAAATACAAGCAAATTGCAAAGATGAGAAGAAGATTTGATGCGAAATAGATAAAGCTAATGATTGCTCTTATAGAAACGGAAATAAGAATAAGACAAGCTTACAAATCCTGATAATATCTTATTTTTCAGCAACATCAAGCGGATCAAATCTCTGCACTGAATTGCCAGAGCTAGGCCTCCAGGTTTTGCAGGTTTTGTCGGGCAGGGGTGGTTCCAATTTTTTAACTCTTTACAAAAACTCATTCCGCACCGAATTGCCAATGCTAGGCCTCCAGGCTTTGCAGGTTTTGTCTGGCACGGCTGGTTCCAATTATTCAACTATCTACAGTGTCTATTAACGCACCATTTTCTTCAGTCTATTTACTTGCTGCCGATCATTTTTAATGATGTCAAAAGGGGGAGAAGTTTTAGACTAGAACTTTAACATTGTTTAAATTGCTAAACTTGTTATATATGCTTGGAATTATATTTATATTTTTGCTTGAAAAACTAACGCACATTCTCAGGGGGAGCTTAAGTATTAATACAGACTTAAGGTTCTATCAAGTATTTGTCATCATCAAAAAGGGGGAGATTGTTGAACCCAAGGTTTTAAGTTTCGTGTAAATCTACACATGAATTTTGATGATAACAAATGAATTCAAAGAATAAAAGAGTCTCAAGCTCAAGTTGTCCACACAATAGAATCAAGCACATCAAGGTATCAAGCATGAGCAAGAAGGGAACAAGTTTACATTAAAGTCATAGAGTAATGTTGTAAATCTCTTAAAAATTCGAAATTAGAATTAAGGCTCAAAATTAATATTTTATCATAAAGCATTAAAATACATTTTCCACATATGCATGATTATTTTGAAAATTTTGAAAGATGATTGATTGTCATCTTTCACATGTGTATGACATGATTAAAGGTTTGAACTTTGAAAATATTAAGATGATTGATTGTCATCTTTCACATGTGCATGTTTTATTTGAATATTTTCAAAAGTGGTGGATGCTTTTCTTGACTTATGCAAAAGGTAAATGTCTTTATTTGAAAATTTTGAAAAGTAAAGTGTGCTCATTTTGTCATATGCAAAAAGTAAAAGATTAGGTTTGAAATTTTTGAAAAGAAAGTGTGCTCCTTTTGTCACATGCAAAAAGTAAAAAGATTTGATTTGAAATTTTTAAAAAGTGAATGATGATGTCTTTGACATGTGAATCTTTTTAAATTTGAATATGAAGTCTCATATGCCTATAAATAGATCATTTGAGAGCTTCACATTCACAACACCAAGAGCATACAACATTCATTCACAGCTTTTATTCTCTCTTCTCTAAGCATTGAGCCTTAACCCTTGTTTATTTTGAGAGATATAGTTTGCGCTGTATTGTTTCTATCTCACTTGTTGAGGAGTGTATTTTGATAGTCTACCCACTATCAACTCTTGTATTTGTAAGAGGGTGCGTATAACCCTTGTGTGTGTAGAAGGTGTTCTACACGGGGAATAGTTAAATCACAAAGTGTGAGGTGATTGGAAGTGTAAAGGGTATTCTACACGGATTCTTTGGAGCGGTGCTGCTCAAAAGTGTAATAGGTTTCTATCTCCACCTAAAGGAGATTGACTAGTGAATTCGGGATCCTCAAGGGGTAGCTTGAGGCGAAGACATAGGCAGTGGGGCTGAACCTCGTAAAAATACGGAGTTTGCTTTCTCTTATCCTACTCTTTACATTTCTTACTGCTTTACATTCTGTTTATATTTTATATTGTGTATTTGATTAATAAGGGTTAATTTTTCTAATATAACTCAATTCACCCCCTCTTGTGTTAGTCATCTGGGCAACAGAAACGATACCATTTCACTTAATACATGAAACACGATGTTGTTTTCACTATGATATATTAAAAAAAAACATATGAAACGATGCATTTGGCTTAAAATCCAAACGGCGCCATTTCAAAGTCACTTAATTAAACATGCCCCCTTTTCCTTTCGGAAAAAGCAAGAGGAAACCGGGGTAATAACCCCGGTGCGACCTCGCGTCCCACATGGAGTCTAAACTACATCGTTTTCTTACGTCCAAAATCCTCAGAAGCTTCTTCTCCTCTGTCTCTCGATTTCTCCATTCTTTATCTTTTCTCTCTTCTTTTTACCCCATCTCTCTCTTTCTATTTCTTTGAATGAACGAATTTCTGATTATTTTCAGCATGCTCTGGGTCGTAGATGCTGCAACATTTCGTGAAGGGTGCTCCTGGAAAAGTCATCAGTTCTCTGGCCTTCTTCCAGATCCGAAGATGATGGCAAAGGCTACCCACATGTTTATCTTTGCTCATATATTTTTGCTTTTGAATGATGAAAACAAATAACCAAAAAAGTATAATCATGCAGATTACAAATCCTCCCAAAATTTTGACCTTCAGCACCTTGATAAAAAAAAAAAAAAAAATGAAACCAGATGCTCAATGACAATGTAGATTTTCTTTACCCATCTCGGATATAATTTCTAATAGCAACGTAGATTTCCTCTGCCTGAGCAACTATTTGAGCACTACAAATCAGTACTAATCTGACCCTTTTCTAATAGATGGAAACAAAGAAGAAGATTTTACTTTAGTTATACATGGAGTAGTTTAGCAAAGTTCCAGCGAGATCCACCCACCACCAGAAAGGGACTGTAAATTCTTTGTTGGGTAAGCAAATCCAATTCCAAATCTTGGGAAAGGATTTTAAGTTTGCAAAATCTTGGTGAAGAGCATGATGGCGACGAACGATGGAGGTTCTTGATGCGGCCGCTTTGAATACTAGGAGACGACGACAGAAGATTGATCATGCTCAACTCTGCTTTTCTTTGATTTCGTCGAGCTTCGATTTAGGGAGGCAGACGAAGGGAGACTAGAGAGTTGAAGACGAAGGGGGGAGATTGGAGAGCTGAATAGTTTGGGGGTTGACATGTGAAACGCAAGTGGAGAAGACGAAGGATGGAGATGGTTTTTTTTTTTTAATTTACTTGGGTGATGTGGCAGTGCGAAGCCGCGGCAAGGATAAGCCCCGGTGGTATCTAGCACTACTCTTTTCTTTCTTCCTGTCATCATCTTCCTCGGTATTTAGGACTTCAACCTCGAACAACGACTAGGCCTCGCAGTGCAATCTCTTCTCGGCGAGTTCCCGTGACGCCCCTCCTCCCCTCCTTCACAGAAGACGTCGACGGCATGCCAACGACTGCACCAACACATTACAAGACTGATATAAGTGGTTTTCTCTTTCCAATCGATCAGCTTCAGCATGTGGTGAGCTCCCATGGCACATGTAAGTAGAGTCTCGATTTGGCATCAAAACCAACGCCGAACTTATTTACAACCCTAATTTCTGCTGGGTGGACCCTCTCTTGGACTAAACCCAACCTCTATTTTTTCTTTCATCCTTATTGGGCTATTATCCTGGGCCGATTAGGCTCTAAGTGAGGCGATTCTTATGCGGCTAAGAAGTGGGAACTTGTTCCCTCCTCAAAGTAGCTACATGATTTTTGAGAGGTCATTTATTCATTTTCAAAGGAGAATGGGGTTGTAGATGGATTTACCAAATTAGATGCTAAAGGTTTGAATATTTATCATGATTCTTCCCCTTCTTTGATATCTAGACGTCTTTGTGTTATTTTTTGAGAGATAAAGTCTGGGTTATGAAATTCTTTGTCTAGTTAAACAAACATTTGTTTATTGATTTCTAATAATCTGATTGGGTTTATCTTTTTCAAATGAGAAATGATATAATTACTACTATTTTATAATTTATTTATTACTATTTTGTATTTAATTTTTTATTTTACCTAAGATTAAGGATGTGAATATTAGTAAAGTTGTATATTTTTTTTCTTAATGATTAAGAATGTTAAAAAAGTACTTAAAAGAAAATGATGAAAAATAAAAAAACTCAAATACACTAATAAGTAGTAAATTGATAATAAAAGAGTAGTATCCCTATCATTACTCTTTTCAAATATTTCAATTCCAAATATCATTTGAATACAAAATACTTTTTAATTTCAAATCTTTAATTTTTTCATCTAATCATTACAATTTTCTCAAAATTTCAAGCAAAATACAAAAAAAATACATATTTTTTCAATTTTAAATTAAATTAACAATTAACAATTAATATTCAACCAATTTTTTTTAACTTTATAATATTTTATTAAATTTTTTTCTCTCTCATATTTCAAAGGTCAATAAAACATCTTAATTTAAATCATTTCACAATTATTCATAAATATATTGTGATAATGCCAAGCTCCATATTGACTTGTAAAAGAAACTTTGTCTCTAAGGTTAGGGTTGGGGGCGGCTTTCATATGTATCTTACATGAGAAATGATATTCACAAGCCTTAAATGCAAAATATCGCACAAATTTTTTATAAAAAGATGGACTCTATCATGAAAAGGTGTAAAAAAATCACTTTTTCTTCATGAGACTCACATTAATATAAAAAATTTGTACAAGACTTATACATGTGAAGCTTGTACTTACATTACTCGTAGTGGTTATCGCTAAGTGCAGTCGCTTATGTGGAGTCAAAGTGCAATCGTCTAATGTAGTTGGGCCCCTATCTCAGTGTTATACTTTTTGCATTGTCTCAGTGTCTCTCTCTAGGTGTTCTTTTCTTCTCTCTTTCGCTCTCTCCTTGCACCATTCTCTCACAACCAATCTTTCTCTATGAATCTTGCTGCCCTCAAGTCTCAACCACTCCATCGAGCAATAACAATCCTAGGATATTGTACTCTAACACCTCTCACATCAAGCTCAAACCACCGTGAGCTACTGTCATCCATCCCTCCAACATCTCGTTCTTTTTCCCTTTTGATCTATCCTTTTCCTCTTTCTTGTGAATTTTTTGGACTTCAAACACCAAGCACCATCACAAACACTTAGAAGAGAACCTAGACCAGCCACTCATACCGTACACAGGTCTGGTTTCTCGTGAGTAACTAATCGTGCTTTTAGAACGCTCATCTTCACTAAATATTTATGGGTTTATCAACAAATTTTTGTTTTATCTTGTCTTCTGGTAGGTGATTGTCGATAAACCTAATCGAATAATTAGAAATCCTTATTTTATTTCATCTTTTGTTTTATTTTATGCAAAACAATATGCAACTATCATTTCTCATATTATTATTATTACTGTTTCTCAGCGACCAAACACATGCAATGCTACATGGTGGGCCACGTAGATATGTTGCACGGGGATTGCACATGGGCGATTGTAAATAGAGTTTTTCTACTTTATTGTCTACCCCAAATTAGAGCTGAAGAGGGGATTTGTTGACAGTTATTACACAAATAAAATATAACTAATAAAGTCTAAAAATATGGATCATCAAATTTATACTAAAAGAACTCTATGCTTTATTAAAATACCTTTTACTTTCTAATAAGACTATTGACCTGGCATTTGAATGCCACACGTTGAGTTTTGAGTGGCTTCCATGTGGCAACTTTACCATTAGTCTATAGGGATATTTTATCGAAAAATAGTGCTATTATACCTTCCCAATTTATCCATTTAGTGCGTCCCTAATGCAATTTGTACTTTTATATTTTTTTGAACATGTTTAAACATTTAAAAAGAATCAATATACTAATAATTACTTTCTTAACTATTAAACAATTTTTTTTTAATATTATATACATGAGCGATCAAAAATGAGGGAGCAAAGTAAAATAACATAGTAGCTTTTCTCTTTACTGAAAAGAGAGGGATGGAAGTTGGATGGAAGAACTTAAAAATTTGCATAGTTAGGTTGTGCACAAGAATTCGACATTGAGTGACTGATATGCAAACGAGCTAGGATTTGAGAATTGATTTTATAATTAACCTAACTTGAAAATTAAAAAAAGTTTTGACATTGTTTCAAACTCAATGGTAACAGCATTGTCCGTGTAAAGAAATCTAGAGCATCCTTATTAGATTAGGATAAGAGATAACCTTCTATTCGGTCCGATTGTAAAACCTATTAGTTCAGCCCACCATTCATTTAGCGCCATGTGCGTTCCACAAGAGTTATTGTGGTGTTCCACCACATGGAACTAAGCTTATGTCGTGACAATCCCCCATTCCCAACAACGAAAACCCCCCTCTTGCCACTTTACTATTTACAAAAATACATCAGGAAATGTATTTTCAAGTCAATGGAATCAACACTCATGGGACTGCAACTATGTAATCGAGCAAATTATACAAGGTTCCACAAGCTCAATGGTCAAACATCTCAATTTGGCAACTAGATTACTGCTCTGTAGCCATAAACATAAACTACTTTAACCAATGGTATGCCTTTTAAATTGTATTAGTGGCATCGTGCCTTTATCTAAAACAGCACTAAAGAAAACTTTATATTAATTGTCATATGACTAAAGATTGTACACAAAAGCATTCACTAACAAATGCATTCAAGCATACACATGCATCTTCCATATCAAAAGCATCTTTCTTGTTTGGAGAGCCACCCCTAGTCTGGTTTTCTCTCTCACCCAATTTTCCTCAGTAATTATTTTGGCAATTTATTTTATTTTTGGTATTCTATTTTCCACCAGATTCACCTCCCTTGTTTCCTCCATAGATAATTGAGATCACCCCACTTTACCATTTACAAAAATACATAACAAAATGTAGAAATTACAAAAGAAATATCTAAGCAATAGACATTTTGAATTGCATTTGCGATGGACAAAGGTGGAAATCTGTGTGGGAATCTCAAACTCGGCATCGATTTGGAGGGGTACTCGAACTCGAAAAATTTGGGTCGGCGTCGATTTTGTGGAGGGGTACTAGAACTCGACAAATCTGGGTCGGCGTTGATTTTGGAAGGCAACGGATAGAGGTAGAGGTCTAGTCCGATGTCAATTTTGGAGGGAGACTCGAAGTCAGCATCAATTTTGAAAAGAAGACCTCCTCTTGAACGTGTTCTAAGATACCATCACATGCGATCAAGTGTATTGAGCATTTGATGAAATTAATAAGGCGTCTTTATTTTATTGGCAGACTGTAAATAAGCCCTCTTCAGCCCATCCGAATGGAAGCGGTTTTGTTATGTTAAACAATGATCGATTTATAACTAGTAACGGTCTTCAAATACATTTTGTAAGCAAAACAAGGGCCATTTACATTTGGAAAAATAGAGCGGGGAAAGCCGAATCAAATCAACTTAAATGGCTCGTAACAAGCTTTTTTATTTCCATGAGCGGAAGTAATCTGAATTTCAATTCATCAGTAGAGAAAGATTTATTTTATTACATTGAATCACTCATTTCCATGAGGCAAGTTTTCTATAACTTTACATGAGGAGGTTCTGCAGTTGTCATCACAGATATCTCCAAAAAAAAAAATCCCAAAAAGGAAGAGAGTCCCTCATACAAAAAATGGAAATAATTTGAACAAATATAGAAACAAGTTATTATCCAAAGCAATAGCTTGATTAGAGAACCCACCGCGATAAAACCTTATGGATTCCATGCTTATGATGGGAACATCTGACGGGGCTTGATTTAGCCAGAAAACTTGCCTCATAACTTCTATCAAGTAACTTTGCTATACCACAAACTGATTAGATCTTCATGACGAACATGATGTATGCCCCTCAACTCTCCTCTCAGCTGCCATACCTGCAGCGACGGAAGGTGGCAAATGTCTGAGGCTTCCAGTTAATTTTTCATTATTTTCTGGTGCTGTTGATTTCACCATTGCAAATAGAGATTCAACATCTTTAAGCGTCAAGACAGGTTGATCTTGATTTTTTGTGTTCCCACTGATGAATGAACTGGTATTCCTGCTTCTGTTCAATTGGTGTAGGCTCTCTTCAACAGTGCCTTTAACCTTCACAAAAGAACAAGATAGATGTAATTACCACTTCTCTGCACATCCAAATCTTGCGAACATTTGTAAATGGGAGAACGAGAGTGTGGTTAATGTGTGTGTTTACGTAAATACTCGATTGCCATTGCATAAGTAGAAAGTTGGACATACTATGAAATGATGAACGAGTGTCCGATTTTTCTGCCCAATTCGGTGTACTCTGCTTATAGCTTGTGCTTCTGCTGCTGGGTTAAGTAACGGCTCTACTAAAATAACATGCTCTGCTTCTAAAAGATTGAGGCCGTTGGCTCCATGTTGGATTAGGATCAATAACACCTGAAAAAAATCTGATGCTGATTGCTGGGTACGTCTTTTCCAACTTCCCTCCGCACTGCTATTCTGTCCTCTAAACTTGCTTATGGCAGTATGTGATTTCCTATACTTACAAAGGTGCAACTATAAGCAATATGAACACACGTATGCACACATGGGTGTACACATACAAACACAAAAACAAACAGGCATGGCCAACAAAGCCAGTAAGTACTTACACGAGCACTATTAGCAATCAGACAACTGAAGTGCTGTCTAGAAAACCATAAAAAAAAGGGGGAAAATCGAACAAAGAAAACACTTGTGTGAAAGCCTTGCATGTTTCAATTTCCTCGTTGACGCCAAATGTGTGCTTAAATATAAAATAATGCACTTTATTGATCTATGAAGAATAGATGCCACCCTCCCTCCCTCCAACATGTTATACTAGAAGGTTGGGGTCAAAAAAGCTGGCACTCTATATTCTTGTAACCAAAATTCTTTCTGTGTTTTTCATTCTCAAAACACTCGCTGCTAGTGCAATATGAATTGAAGAATCATAAGCAACCATTAGAAACAGCCATCTACTCCAATATGAACATAATTAATTGAATTTTTCTTATATGAATACAAATATTTTTTATAGGTTTATATGAGCCTTCATCTTATTTACCAGTTTACCATTCTTTTATTTTCTACTCAGGATATTTTAATCTACCACGTTCAATAGGGATGTGAAAAATTACGGCTGCTGCAAGTTCTACAGCATTCAACTCAAGAGTAATGAAAGATACATACAGACTGGAATCCATGCAATATCAGGACTAGAAAGTATCTTCCCAATTTTAGGAGCTGACTTTGAACACGGTGAACTACCAATCTATGGAGCATGTTATCAAAGGAAATTAGGGTTTTCTTTACTATGATGTGACAGTTTTTTAATAAGATATATTTTCTAAGTTATCTTGTATTTAAACAAACTTGTACATATTAAGATCAAATAAGTTTTGTAATCCTAGAACTTTTATTTATTTAATGAAAAGGAAACACCCAATTGGGGTACTTGGCCAAATCTGACATGGTATCAAAGCAGGTTATTGAGTCCTCGGAATTTTTTTCTTGGTCGTGCTTCAGAGTTTATCTTTCGAGGTGATCTTTTTTTTTTTTTTTTTGGGTTACCTTCTCGACGCCTTTAGAGTCTGTTCATGGGCTCTTTGTGTGTGACCATCAGCACTGTCAGAGTGCATGCGTGGGTGTTCTTGGTTCGGGGCTGTATCCTAACTATTACTTCTTTGAGATTCCATCTCAGTTTCGGAGCTTTCTGGTTCCAAAGAGGTTTTTGGCGTGCTTGTGACTTGGTGGCTGTCGAAACAACCTTTTGGTGGTGTTCCCGGCGACCTTCTGTGGATGTGACTATTGGAACAATGGGTTCTTCAATTCGACCCTTTCTGTGGCTGCAATTGTGGGTCTCGACGGAAATTGTTGCGTGTTTTTGGTTTTTCTTGGTGTTTCTTGGTGTTTCTCTGTGCAAGTTTCTTGGTGTTTCGGCTAGTTCTGGCATCTCCTGTTGTGAACCCAACGTAAGTCTTGTTAGAACAATAGGGGTTGCAAAACAAAAATAGTGAGAGAAAGTTTGCTTCAAGACGTGTTACAATGTCGCTTTCCTTGGGACAATATTCATCCCCACCAATAGTAATAATTAGTATGCACACGGGTTACAAGCAAATTTGCCTCCAAGATACAATGAAGCCCAGAACGAGTCTATTTGTCTAACTGTGTTATGTACAAACGAAATTAGATCCCGAATACCCTTAAGTTTTGTTATCCAATCAAGAAATTAAAAATTTGTTCTCTCAAGAATAAACAAATTCTAATAAGTTTTGAACAAGTGAAAATTTTGGGAGAGAGAGATTTTGAAATTCTGTGTTCTCACAAATGGCAGGTCGATGGGTCTATTTATAGATGACCAAAAGATGTGAATGAAAAGTTATTAATTTTCGTAATTCGAAAACCTTTTCGGAATAGGTAATAATATTATACCCTTCACCATATGACACAACAGTTGGACATGGTCCAATGGTTGTGCCGATTTCACTTCAATCAAGGGGTCACCAGTTCGAGTCTTCGCGTGGGCGCTTGGGAATTTTATTTTCTCCCATTTTTCAAAGCATTGCAACATTTCACATTGTGCACATCTACCTTGCTTGCGTCGCGCCCTTCGGGCTCCAAGCGTTGAAGCGCATGGCACCTTGCATGCCTGTTAGACCATCATGCTAAATAAGCAAAAATTCCTCCACATGAAGGCAGCGTGGATCGAACCCAAACCCACAAGGTTTCTAACAAAAAGCCTCAACCATCAAGCCACTGAAGGCTTATGTTTAATATATGGCTCCAAAATTCCTTAAAACTTTCCATATCTCACTCTTCTCAAATTAATTCACTTCTTCCAAATTTAACCCAAAAACATTATTAATAATAAATATAATATATATTATTTTGAAAATATTTCCAACAAGTCCTTCATGTTTTCGGATCTTGTGGTTTTTTCATATTCCTGTGTTGGTGCTTCTCGATACCTCCCTGATTTCGCATATTCTCGGCCTCTCCTGCAGTTTTTAGGCTTCTATAGATTTTTCGTGGGCTATTTATTTTTTGGAGATGTCTCAAGCTTAATCTTAGGTGTTTCTTTAATAGCATCTTGATCATCGGCATTCTCCTCAAAACTTTCGTGGGCTCTTTATTTTTCAGGGTTGTCTCTTACTGCATGGTTGACTTTGTTTCTCGACCCATTTTAATTTTGGTTTGGTTGTATTTTTTGGTGCCCTTTGCTCGTGCTTCAATATTTGCGGGTTAACTCTCAGTTTGGTCTTGGTTGCTTTCTCTCAATTTTATTTAATCGTGATGGCCTCCTCACCTATGTGTGTCAAATTTACAGGCCGAGACTATAGCACTATACAATGCTATAGTTGTCAAGGCTTTGGTCACATTGCCACCTATTGTCCGAAGAAATTTTGTAATTATTGCAAAAAATTTGGCCATATTATCAAGGATTGTCCAACCCGATCTCTTCGAAAACAAGAGTGTACCTATTCCACTTCGGTTAACGTCTCGGGTACATCCTCTTCTACCGCTCCTACTGCCGCCACTCATGCTTCAGCACCTACTGCTTCCAGTCCTACTACTCTTACTCCTGATATGGTACACCAAATGATTATTTATGTTTTTTTTTGTTTAGGCATCTCAGGTAAACCAAAGTCACCCTCTAATTCTTGGTTGATAGATTCTGGTGTCTCTAATCATATGACTAATAAATTCAGTTTGTTACATAATCTTTAGTCTTATGATAGTCTTCTCAAAATACACACGGCAAATGGTAGTTCACTCCCAATTTCTGCCATGGGTGATGTGTCCCCTATCATTCGAAATGTTTTAGTTTCTCCTGACCTTTCTTCCAGTTTACTTTCTGTTGGACAACTTGTCGACAATAATTGTAATATCTCTTTTTTATCTTCTGATTGTGTTGTATATGATCGAGTGTCTGGAGGATGATCGCAATGGGTCCTAATGAGGGTCGACTATTTCCACTAAATCCTAGTTTAGCTTTTTGAGTCTAGTTCTTTTATTTCTTGCAATGTTGTCAAAGTTTGGAGTACTTAGGATTGGCATCGCCGTTTAGGTCGTCCCAATCCTAATGCACTCCAAACTTTGTTTCAATCTAGTGTCATTGATAATAAAAAGTTCAATTCACAAGAAATAAGCTCTTTTGATTGTACAACTTGCAAACTTGCCAAAAACAAAGTGTTACCGTTTCTACAACATGGTTCTCATGCCTTTCGAGTGTTTGACATAATTCATAGTGATGTTTGTGGTATATCTCATGTTATATCACATGCTCACTATAATTACTTTGTTATTTTTATTGACGATTGTAGTAGATTCACTTGGATCTATTTTCTTCTTACTAAAAGTGAAGTATTTTCTGTTTTTAAGGCCTTTGTCGCACTCATTCAGACACAATTTGCTTCCTCTATCAAGATCTTATGATCTGGTGAATATGTCTCATGAATCTCAGAATTTTCTTCAAGAAAAAGTATATTTTCTCAACGTTCTTGCCCATATACTCCGCAACAAAATGAGATAGCGGAGCATAAGAATCAGCATTTACTTGATATGGTTCGAGCTCTCCTTTTCGACTCATTAGTTCCACCTCATTTTTGGTGTGAAGCATTAGCTATTGCTGTTCATTTAATCAATCAATTGCCCAGACCAGTTTTACATAATGTTTCTCCCTATTGCATACTATTTGGTCACACACCTAACTATTCTGATTTGTATATCTTTGATTGTGTGTTTTCATTCATCTTCCACCACATGAAAGACATAAATTAACTGCTCAAGTTGTTAAGTGTGCTTTTCTTGGCTATCGTTCAACTTAAAAAGGATTTCTTTGTTACGATCCTAATGCTCAAAGAATTCAAATTTCTAGGAATGTTTTGTTTTTTGAGAAGCAACAATGTTTTTGTCTCATGTCGATCCTATTTCACAAAGTTTTTCAATTTTTCTTGATGAGCCCGAGTCCTTACCTATGCTAAATCTTGATACCTCTTCCGTTCCAGTGACTCGGTTTAAACATGGTCTTGTCCACACTCGATGTCATTGCACCTCTTTGGCTGATTCTTCTATGGCTTCTCAAGATTCTCCTCCTCCAGCAACTGATCCAACATCAACCGTAGCTCCTGTTGCTCCTATTCTTCAAAAATCTACTTGTCTCCCACCCACTAGATCGGTGTAGTTTTTCTTCCTCTACTTTTATGATTGCTACATTATCTTCCATTGCTATCCTCTCTTCTTACAAGTAGGCTATGAAACATGAGTGTTGGAAGCAAGCAATGCAAACGAAATTAGATGCAGATGTGAATAATCAGACCTGGGATGTGGTTTCCTCCTTCGATCAAGCCAATTGGCAGTAAATGAGTATACTCCGTCAAGGTTCGTTTTGATGGTTCACTAGAAAGATACAAAGTTAGATTGGTTGCTTTGGGAAACCGCCAGGAGTATGGCATAGATTATGATGAGACATTTGCTCCGGTTGCCAAGATGACTATTGTTTGCTTGTTACTTGCTCTTGCTACTTTTAAATCTTGGCAATTATTTCAGATGAATGTCAAGAATTCTTTTTTGCATGGCGATCTAAAAGAAGATATCTACATGAGACTCTCATCTAGTATGCCTATTTCATCCTCTACAACTGTCTGTAAATTGAAAAAAGCTTTATGTGGTCTTAAACAAACTCCTTGAGCTTGATTTGAGAAATTTCGCAATACTTTGCTACGATTTTTTTTTTTTTTTTTTTAGCCAAGTACGATACTTCCCTATTTTTGCACAAGGGCGATGTTGGAGTAATATTTTTGTTGGTATATGTAAATGATATTATGATAAATTGCAGCTATGTGAAATACGATACTGACCTATCTATGGTGGTGCCTATAGATGGAGAAAAACGGTTGGAGCTTTGAGGATCGTGAACGAACAATAGATGAGCTTAAAACTTTTTTTTTACACGCTTTATTCCATTGGTCGATTGTGATAAACTTTAATGGCATGAACGTACATGATTTTCTTGTATCTTTAAATAGTCATACTTAGATGTGGCTCTTGTATATGTCCCGTGTACTTGGCTTCGCCAATTATCAATAAAACACTTATTTACTTATAAAAAGAAGTGCTCTCACTTATTAGCCAAGAACGCAGCAAGTTCCATTCTATAATAAGTTGTTTAAAAATCTCTTACCTGCCTCCTTTCATCCGGATAAAGGTGATCTCATTAGCAGTGAAGGCATGCTCCAACACATCAAGGACATCATTCCAACTCGAGAAAACAAGAACTTTTGCTTTTGGATCTGTATGCTTGATCCACAAGATCCTTCTTGTGACTGCTTCAATCTTCAGAATAACCAAGATAAAATTAATAGGATAGGAATAAAAAGTAGCATAGACAACCTAATCAAAATGGCAGGAAATTTTGAGAGGGAGAGAACTAAACTAGGCAAAAGTAGACATCACACTGCCAAGAACTCGAAAGGGAATTATACTTGGTGAACCCTTCACTTAAGATCTACCAAGTACGAAGAGTAATGGGGCCAACTTTTTAGAAAAAGCAGGATGAATCTCAAAATACTATTCAACAGCTTGCCATGAAAGTATTGTACTGCACAAACACAAGCATACTTAGGTACCCCAACTGGCATAGGTTGACTCTATAAGTCTATCCACCAATTAAACCAAGCATTGAGTCACTGACAAGTTCAGTTCAATAATCTTTATACAGTTATTCAAAAGTAGAAAAAGTGGCAACTAATCTCGGGGGAAAAGGACTATGATCATTTGGAGGCAAGAGGAGAGAGAGAACAAATAAACTGCACATAGCAACACGTGCGGGGACAAAGTAGCAGCATATCATTGTAAGCCATGCCATGTGAAATATGTCACGGGACAAAGCATTACATAGGAATCATACCTTTGTTCCATACGAACCCTGGACAATCATAGATTCTTCACACTCCTCATGACCTTGATATGTATGCCACACAGATGAATTGAAAGATTCATTTTTTCTATCATCAGCATAAGCTATATTTCCAAAATCTGTATGCTGTCGGCATGTTGGGCACATTACCCATTTAGGTTGAAACTTATTATCATGTACTCTCTGCTCTGTCATTGAAAATAAACCTGCAAGAGGCAAGCGTGAAGTCACAATTAAATGGTGTATACTAGACAAAATCCATCAATCTGATAGGAATCAAGAAAGAGAAAGCCTGAAAGATGAAGGATGGGAACATAGTTCCAGGAAAATCATGATTTAGATTAATGAACGTGAGGCTTCTTCCCTTTTTTTTTACAGGTATCTCGTTAGTGAGTCTTCTTTTCTGTTCTATAAAGGAAGTACAAGTTACCATAGTGTCACAAATGGTGTTTTCCTCCAACTAAGGGGACTTAAGGATTTTCTTCAAGTGGTTAACATTTTGAGAAAACAAAATCTTTGTGTTAGGATTTCCCTACTTTCTTAGGGCAAATAAAGAGTAATACAAAGGATAAAATAGATACAGACTTACATTTACAACAAGTAATATGCCCACACTGAAAAACCATCTTTTGATTGCTCAACTTTTCTTGACAAACTGGGCATGTTTCATCGTCAGCTTTAGGTACACATCCACTTTTCTGCTCTGTAGAAGTCAACAGCTTACCCATCTCTTGAGTTAATGAGGAATTAGTAGGGCTTTCCAGTGGGGACTTTTGTTTAGATAGTACCAGACCCTGGAAATGATACATACACTAAGTACCGACTGCAAAAAAGGAAATATACTGATGAAAGCCAGTCATAAACTTGAAACTTTCAAGACGACTGAGATTGTACCTTCAAATAACGAAGCTTCCCTTTGACACGTGACAACAAGGTTAAGGAGATGAACTTGTCATCAGAGTATTGTACACTAGCTGAAGGTAATTCATCTCGACTCAAAGCATCAACAGCTTTTTCATTCTCATTTTCACTTATGTGTAATCGTGTTGTAGCCATTTTAAGTTCATCATGTGCACACAGAATTTGAGCTTGGGCTATTGCCAAGGACCTTGCATGGCCATACTCCCTCCGCATGCCCTTAACCAAGTGAAAGGAAAAAGTGTTAAAATTAAAAAGATCTTAGGCCATGCCTAGTTGCATGTAGTAAATTAACTGAGAACTCCTGAAAACTTTGCAGAAATTAGCAGTCAATATATTAAAAAAAAGCTTTAATTCAAATCATTCCATGCAAAATTGATAAACATTTGGTGGCAGATAAGCAGTTAAGGCCGATAAAGAAAGATCAATAAGGCTATACCTCTAGAATTTGAAGCTGCATGTTGGCTGCTGACATACCCTCGCTTCCTAACTGAGCTTTGCAATAGCCCTTTATAACCCCAAGAACAATCTCCAACTCAGACGGAGATTTTGAAACCTATAAACAGATATGATAAGCATAAGAGTAATGGGAATAAGTGCTTACACTTTTTTTCCACTCAAACAACAACTAATAGCCTGAAGTGAAGATGACAGCAATATATTCCTAGCGTATCTGGTATCAAACCCAAGCCAAGGTATAGTTGCTCCACTTAAGAGTAATGAACAGAATATAATGAAGTTTCAACTTAAAAAAGGTCAAATAAGATTTAAATCCTTTCAGTATTTGATATGTGAGTCATAAACAAGGAGACCTTCCAACTCTTGATGGACAAATAATAATTTTTCTGAAATGTATTCTAGACAAATGATTTTGACTATGGCTTGCTGCAGGTAATTAAACTTTATCATGAGAACACCACAGAAAAGTATATAACAAAAAAAGGGTAATCTACCTTCATCAATGGAGTAACATACAAACCTCTATAAAATCACAGCAGTACCATACATTACAACAAAGCAATCTGCTTCAAACATCGTTCTTCTTTTGGATTCCCTACCAATCTACCTAAATAAGGGTTATCCTCGTCTCTATGAATAAAAAACAGGAGACTTTTTTAAAACGATCTGTACCCAGAAAGAACAAGGAGAAGAAGGCCACACACACATACAGAACTACATGTCTGAATTTGATAAGAAGCAATCTGCACAAGGCCACCATGTGGGCGTGTGAGTATGTGTGTGTGTGTGTGTGTGTGTGAGAGAGAGAGAGAGAGATTTAACCTCAGTGTGTAAACAAAATATGTGTCCACTTTAACCATAACTTGGGATACATAAATGAAGAAGAGATTTAACAACTAACCACAACCCTTTCTCCAACATCTCTTTTCTTTCTAACACTGGATGACAAATCTGGCAGTGGTACATTCCAAAAGTACCGGTTGCGTGCAGAATTTTTCTTCTGCAAATGTAAGGCCTCTTCAGCAGATGTAATCATCCCTCCATCTTCTTTATTAAGACGAAAGAGTCTTGCTTCATAATCCTGGAGAAATAAGTCAGACATCCGCGGAAAACAAAATTTAGTTGTACAAGAGAGCATCATGGTTAACAGACAAGTTTGAGAGCAAACCTGAAACAATCCATCTAGTTCACAGGCAACACATGCAGGACCATCCCCGTTGACTTTGCAATTTCGACAGTACCTCACACGTTCAATATCCTCCTCTTTTGGTTTCTCCATTGTATGATCAATTCCCAGAAGTTGATCAAGTAACACTATCCTAGAGGCTTCCAATTGATCCAAACCAGTCTGGATATGATATTTTAGAGAACTTAAGCTTCGAAATCTGGATTAGGAGAAACAAAAGTTATTACCTAATAGCAATATAACGTTTGACATAGCTTAGATTTACTGCTTATCTTCTACAGAAACTCTAAGCAAGGGTTTCACCTTTGCTTTCTAAAGTAGCACATTCTTAATTACCATGGAATCCAATGATTTCTAGCACTCTTCTCCTCTTTGAAAACCTGGACACTTAATGATAGACACTGATTTCTACACTGACTCTCGAGGATAGACAACCAAGTCTACACCAAGAGTTGTATAATCACTGATTTTGACAAGGCTCGTGGAATCAAAGGACTGATTCAATGATTCGGATGATTCAACAAACCAAATCGGGCAATTCATGACCATTTTGAATCTGTATATAATGAAATTCCAGCCTTTTTATTTTATTTTTATAAGTAAACATGTTCATTAATCAAAGAATGGGCAAAGTGCCAATTACAAAAGTCTCATATCCTATCAAGTAGGTGCATTAGTAAGGAAATCATTAAGGTCCATGTCATTAAAGTCCACAACAATGGCCCGAGTACACAGAATTCTAAAGAAGAAAAGTTTAAACTCCTCCATCGATCTCTCCTAATCCTCAAATTTCTGCACATTACGCTCCTATCACAAGCACTACATAATGCAGATGGGGATCATCTTCTAAACCGCTTTGATCTGTCACCTACCTCGAATATAAGTCCAACACGCCAAACTGCTACCACAGTCTCCGGCATAACCCATGTTAGGTCCAGTCTACAAAGCACTTCATTTTTAAGTACCTTGTTTGTCTCGCAATGTAGGAGTAGATGATTCACCATTTCAACCCCTCTTCGACACATGCAACACCAATTTGCCATAATGACACTCATTTTTCTCAAATTGTCCGTAGTAAGAATCTTGCCTAAAGATGTTGTCCATACAAAAAATGCAGCTTTGGAAGGTGCCTTATGTCGCCAAATCTTCCTCCAAGGAAACTGTGTATTGGTTCATTGTGTAAGAGCCTTATAAAAGGAATGAACAGTAAAAACCCCTCCCTGCAGGTATCCACCACAAACGGTCTTCATGCTAGATGTTAGGTCTTATGGAGAATATAAGACTATATAAATCAACAAAGCTACTCATTTCCCAATCATAAGCCACCTGCTTGAAGTCAATATTCCAATGGATCATCCCTCCCAATGCCCCATAACCTCTGCCACCATGATATCTTTAGCACTTGCAATCTAAAAGAATAAAGAAAATAAATATTGGAGTGCACTGTTACTACACCAAACATCTTTCCAGATTCTAATCTTGATGCCTGCACCCAATTATAGCCTAGTGTGATGATGAAAGTCCCCCTACCCTCTTATGTTTTTCCACAGCCCCATATCGAAAGCCCCCTAACTTCACTAGTACACCATCCCCCCCCCCCCCCCCCAATATATCCCAAAATTTGTTTTCAATCATAGTTTTCATAGGACTTCTGGTTCTTTATTATATCTCCACACCCAATTGTCAAGGAGTACCTGATTAAACATCCTCAAATTTCTGATACCCAACCCACCATTCAAGATAGGACGGCAAACCATCTCCCACTTGACTAAATGGAACTTGAACTCCTCCCCCAAACCTCCCTACAAGAAATCACATTGTAGCTTCTCTAGACAGCACGCCACTCTTGCCAGTATAGGAAATATGGATAGGAAATAAATGGGTAGATTAGAGAGTACTCTTAATCAGAGTAATGTGACCCCCTTTTGACAAATGCATTCTCTACCACCTTGCTAGTTTTCTCTCCATTTTTTCAATCACCGTGTCCCAAATCACAGCCGCCCTCGAAGCTATCCCCAACGGAAGCCCAAAGTAAGTCAGGGACAGTGAAGCAATTTTGCACCCCAGATTTCCCGCCAGCTCTCGCAAGTTGTGCACTGCTCCAATCAGCACCATCTCAAATTTGTCATAGTTCACTTCCAAGCCAAACACTAGTTTGAAGCAAAGAAGCAAGACTTTCATAGCTCACACCTTATATTAATCAGGCTCGCACATAATAAGAGTATCATCTGCAAATAACAAATGAAAAATATTAGTGATACCCCTAGCAGAAGTGCCATTCAGAAATCCACTTACCAAGCCATTATTCACTGAGGCTGATATCATCGTGCTTAGTGCCTCCATAACAATAACGAACAGCTCACACCTTATATTAATCAGGCTAGCACATAATAAGAGTATCATCTGCAAATAACAAATGAGAAATATTAGTGATACCCCTAGCAGAAGTGCCATTCAGAAATCCACTTACCAAGCCATTATTCATTGAGGCTGATATCATCGTGCTTAGTGCCTCCATAACAATAACGAATAGCAAAGGAGATAAAAGATCTCTGTCTCAAACTGCATGAACTCTAGAAGAAACCCTCTGAACTGCCATTGATCAACATTGAGAATCTTGCTGTAGATATGCACCAACGTATCTAGGTCCTCCACCTTTCCCTAAAACCACACCCACCAAGTAGATATAGAAGACAGTCCCAATTAATGTGATCATATGCATTTTCCATATTTAACTTACACAAAATCCTGTAGTGTCAGCCTTCAATCTACTATCAATACATTCATTAGCAATGAGAACCGCATCTAGGATCTACCTGCCTTTTACAAAGGCATTTTGAGACTTAGTGATAATCTTTCCAATTACCTCACTAGACGGTTAGCAAGCACTTTAGAAATGATCTTGTAGACTCCACTCACTAAGCTAATAGGATGAAAATCCTTGATCTCTATAGCCCCCCACCTTTTTGGGTGTTAAAGCCAGAAAAGTGTTGTTAAGACTTTTCTCAAATTTCTCAACCGAGAACAACTCCTAAAACACCTTCATAAGGTATTCTTTAATTACGTCCCAACATTCTCGAAAAAAGCCCAAAGAGAAACCGTCCAGCCCGAGAGCCTTATCCTTGACGATCTTATGAACCACATCAAACACATCTTCCTCCTCAAAAGCCTACTCCAACCTAACTACATCACTCAGCTCAATGGTATCAAAGGCAAGTTCATCAAGAGTAGGCCTCCACCCCTCTTGTTCTGTGAGAAGCTTCTCAAAGAAATCAACAATATGGTTTTGAATAACTCATTCATCTCTACACTCAATTCTATTGATCTTCGGTACCTCAATGTTGCTTCTTCGATGAGAGTTTTCCATTCTATGGAAGAACTTCCTACTTCGATCCCCTTCCTTTAGCCACAGCACTCTAGATTTCTGAGCCAGACGCTTCTTCTAGTAAAATTATCCTCTCTAGATCTTCAACCAGCAAAGTTTTTTGCACTTGTTCTTCCGGGGTAAGTGGCCGCCCCTCTCGAAGCCTCTCTAACTCCTGAATGTCCATCAATTTGATATTTTTATTTTCCCCTATGTTCCCAAAAGATTGTATGTTCCACGACTTCAGATCTCTTTTTAAAGCTTTCAGCTTGTTTGCTAAAATGAAGTTGGGAGTGCCAAAGAACTGGTAAGAAGACCACCAATATTTGACCCTATCCACAAAACCTTCCGACTTCAGCCACATATTTTCGAACTTAAAGTAACGGAGGCCACTACGAAGTCCTCCACAATCGAGCAAGATAGGCTAATGATCTGAAGACAAACGTACCAAACACTTTTTGCTAGACATCCGGAAAATGGCTTTCCCACTCTAGTGAAATTAAGAAACAGTCCAACCTAGACCATGTCTAGTTATTCAACCAAGTGGCTGGGCACCCAGCAAGAGGTAGATCCACCAGGTTCAAATCAAAGATACATTTCGAGAATTCCAAACTAGTGGGTCTCACTCTTCCAAGTGAATAATGCAAGGTGACCATCTTTCACCACTACTTTTGTGCATAATGCAAATCCATTCTCATGGAAAAGTATTTGGAAGGCAAAGGCACCCATCAAGGTAATCTTCTTTGTATGGATAGCTTCCTTGGGGAAGATCCTCACACTAGACAACATAAGAAAATGTCAAATTATTGTCATAGATTGGTGTTGTATGTGCAAAAGAGTGGAGAGTCCGCTACTCATCTACTACTTCATTGTGAGGTTGCTATGATCATGTGGAATGAGTTCTTTGTTTGGATGAAATTAGCTTGGGTGATGCCGAGAAGGATAATTGATCACTTAGCTTCTTGGAGAGGCCTTCTAGGCAACTCTTAGATTGCACCAATATGGAAGATGCTCCCAATATGTCTATAGCAGTGTGTTTGGAAGGAAATGACCGAAAGAAGCTTCAAGATCGAGTGGCCAATAGATGAGCTTAGAAAATTCATTTCCAATACTTTACTCCATTGGTTGATTGTGGTTGATTTCAATGGCATAAATTTTATGAATTTGTTGTATAGGCAATGCTCTTGAATATGTCCCATGGGCTCTTGCCTATTCTTATGATCAATAAAGTTTTGTTTATCAATTAAAAAAAAATCTGTTCAACTAAAGAAAGTAAAGAACACCATGTTTTATCTTTTGGTTTTTCTACCATTCTTATTGTATACAAGGATGAGAATTTTAATATATGTTTAGTTCTATCATATATCCGTATAAGAAATACAAAAACTCATTTAACAAATAAAATAAATAAATTGGTTAGAACTGGCACAAATCAGACTGAAATTAACTTGAATCGGCCGATTGAAACAGTTCTACGAACGATTAAAAAAAACACAAACTGGTTCAAATCTTGACCAATTCAAGTTGAATTGGCGTTAATTGAACCATTTTGTCGAGCTTTCAATTTTGATGCACTGCACCTATGCTTAGTATTATCAACATAATGACTACAATATGTCACTGATTTTAATAAATTCCACATCGATGCCAAATTACCATATCCTCGTAGCTTGCAAGTCTTTTAGCTCAAAGTAGCCACATAGCCTCATAGGGATATTCAACACTCTTAGTTAGACAGATGGGGTTAAAACTAAAAGCTTCTGATGCAAACAGGAACCATTACAATTAACAGTTCACGAAATCAAAAGTGGTAGCAGTCACAATAATTTAGTGCAACAAGCGATGATATAGACGGCTAAAACCATCACTAACCGGGATGAAGTTCTTGATGACCTCGGATTGTTTGGAGCTTGTGAGATAGCTTCTTCAATCTTTCTGATCAACTCGCTTGAGAAGTCCTTGTTCTGCTCAGCATGATGAAGGGCTTCCAACCACCAAACTCTGTGTTGATTTTTTCTGTCTCTAAATGCGTTACTAACCTTCAAAAAATAAAAAATCTCAAACATTAAGAAAATCTAAGATATAACTACTAGCACCTAAAATTTACAATCTATATAGCTATCCAATCCATTTGAAACATATGAAGGAGCTCCTTAAAAAGTCATACCCTAAGGCATGGAGATACACAATGAATTCTAAAAATGCCATGCACTATGACATTTCTGTCATATGGAAGAGATTACTTAACAATAGTTAAGCATCCAAATCAATTATAAAACATACAAGAATTCTCAAAAGCAAGAGAAGAAACAAACTTTTCTTCACTCTTCTCCTTCAAAGCAGAAACAAAAGCATTTTGGTGAACTGTCATAAGAGATTCATTGGGAAAAAAGAAAAAGAGAAAGCATTAGAGTATTTTACTTCTCTCTTCTGCTACAAAGCAGAACCAAAAACATTTTTGGGAAACTGTTTTTTTTTTTATAAGTAAGAAGTAATTTCATTGAAATGAATATACATAGGCAAAGCTTAAGTACACGGGGGTATACAAACGAGATGCCTAAATACATTCTAGCAAGCACTAGATTAAGGAAAGGAAATCATGCACATTACTGCCATTAGGTACAATGGCTGAGAACCAAAGGATTAAAGTATACAAAAAGAAATTATGTAACTCTGCCATTATTCGCTCTGTCTTCGAAGCACCGTGTATTCCTTTCCGACCAAACACACCACATAATGCACAAAGGGATCATCTTCCATGCTGCTACCACCTGTGAACAGCCGTGGATGCCCCTCCAGCATGCAATGAGATCGACTACCTTAGCCGGCATAACCCACGCGACATCCACTCGGATAAAAAACTCATTCCATAGCTCTCTTGTAACCTCGCAGTGTAGCAATAGGTGTTCTACTGATTCACTATGATTTTTGCACAAATAGCACCAATCCGTCACTATGAGTCCCCTCTTCCGTAGATTGTCCGTAGTTTGAATATTCCCAAGGGCTGCAGTCCACACAAAGAAAGCCACTTTGGAGGGTACATAGTTCTCCAAATGTTCTTCCACGGAAATCATGCATTACCAGGTGTAGATAGAATTTTATAGCAGACCTTGATTGTGAATTTCTTACTGGCTACAGACTGCCACTGTATCTTGTCACCCTATACCGGTCTGCTTCCTAGGGAGTATAGCAAGCTGAAAAGATCTGCCACAGTAGACAATTCCCAGTTGTGATTATCCCTGGTGAAAAGAATATTCCACTAAGGGGAGCCATGAGCACAAGCGTACATGTCTGCCACCGAAGCCTCCTTGTTAGCTGCAATACTATAAAGACTGGGATAAGCCCTCTCAAGAGAGTGGTCTTCACACCATACATCCTGCCAAAATCTAATTCTGGTGCTCTCTCCCAACACAAAACGGATATTGTTTTCAAAACACTGCCAACTCCCCCTAACATGCTTCCACAATCCCACACCATGCCCCCCCCCCCCCCTCTTCACATCATTAGCGCACCAACCTCCTCAAGCTCCTCCATATCTAGAAACTATAACTTCCTTCCACAAAGACTCTCTTTCTATGTGATATCTCCATAACCATTTTCCCAATAAAGCTTTATTGAACAACCTCAGATTACACACTCCCAAACCCCCACTAGATATCGGTGAGCAAACTTTATTCCACTGGACAAAGTGGAATTTTACTTCCTCTCCCAAACCCCCCCATAAGAAAGCTCGGAATAACTTCTTTATCTTATTCGTCACCCCTGCAGGCAAAGGGAATAAAGACAAAAAATATGTCGGAAGGTTAGATAAAGTGCTCTTGATCAATGTGAGCCGCCCTCCCTTGTATAGATACAACCGTTTCCGCCCAGCCAACCTTTTCTCCACTTTCTCAATAACTCCATCCCAAATAGCTCTAGCTTTAAAAGTTGTCCCCAACGGAAGGCCCAAGTATTTATAGGTAAAGAGGACACTTTGCAACCCATGAGATCTGCTAGGTTATTAATACTAGGCACCACACCTACCGCCACCATCTCAAATTTGCTAAGGTTTATCTTGAGCCCTGATACAACTTCAAAACATAACAGGAGTGCACGTAAGACTTGAATTTGGCCTTGATCTGCTTCACAAAAAAGAAGTGTGTCATCTGCAAACAAGAGGTGAAATTATAGTTGAGCCTTTATTACCATTACCCATTGAAAAACCAGCTAAGTAGCCGCCCTCTACAGTTGCCTTCACCATCCGGTCAAGGGCTTCCATAATAATGACAAAGAGGAAAGGAGATAATGGGTCCCCTTGTCGCAACCCCCGAAAACTGTTAAAGAATCCCATAGGTGTCCCATTAACAAACACTGAAAAGCGAATCGTTGTGACACAATACTGAATCCAAGAAATCCACCTATCACCAAAACCACATCTTCCCAGCAAATAAAACAGAAAGTTCCAATTCACATGATCGTAAACTTTCTCCATGTCAAGCTTACATAGAATGCCAGGATTGCCCTCCTTTAGCCTATGATCCAGACACTCGTTGGCTATGAGCACTGAATCTAGTATTTGTCTTCCCCTAACAAAGGCATTATGTGGTTTAGAAATTATTTGTCCCATAACAAAGCTAAGCCGATTAGCAAGCACTTTCAATATAATCTTGTAGACCCCACTCACCAAGCTTATAGGGCGAAAGTTCTCAACCTCCATTGTCCCCTGCTTCTTTGGTATGAGGGCAATAAATGTTGCGTTAAGGCATTTCTCAAACTTCCGGAAAGCAAAGAACTCCTAAAAAACCTGCATAACATCACCTTTCAAAATCTCCCAATAATATCGAAAGAAACCCATCGAAAAACCATCTGGCCCGGGCGATTTGTCTTTTGCCATCTTGCTGATGACCTTGTAAACCTCCTCCTCAAAAGGTCTTTCTAGCCGGTTCGCACTCTAGGTATCAATGCACTCAAAAGACAAATCATCGAGCTTTGGCCCCCAAAAGGTCAGCTCCGTAAGCAAGCTTTGAAAATAACTCACAATATGGTTCTCTAACTCACGGGGTGAAGATATAGCTTGGTTACTTGAGGTGAGCGACTCTATGGCGTTGTTGTGCCTGTGTGAATTAGCTACTTTGTGGAAGAACTTCATACATTTATCCCCTTCTTTTAACCACAATGCCCAAAATTTTTGTCGCCACGAAGTTTCCTCCATCAGCAATATCATCTCTAGTTTTATCACCACCACATTCTTCCTCACCAAGACCTCTTCAGTGGGATCTCCCAAAGAAACTTGCCGCTCCAACTCTTGTAGCTCCTTCATTAATGAAGTTTTGTTACTATCAATATGGCCAAAGACTTCCAAGTTTCACTTCTTGAGATCTTACTTCAATGCCTTAAGCTTGCCTGCAAGGATAAAGCTAGGGGTACCTGTGAACTGATAAGAAGCCCACCAATCACGAACATTCTCCGCAAAACCATCCATTGCAAGCCACGTGTTCTTAAACTTGAAGTATTGTCGACCTCAATGAATACCACCACAATCTAACATAATGGGAAAATGATCAAAGCAAACCCGACTTAGCCGTTTCTGACACAATTCAGGAAAGTCTACTTCCCAAGAAGGAGAGACAAAAAACCTGTCCAATCTCGACCACCCCCTATCATTGGACCATATGAACTCTCCTCCAACAAGCGGTAGATCCGTGAGATTCAAGTCAAACAAAAATTCAGCAAACTCCTCCATAGTCAAAGAGCTGCGTTGGTTCCCTAAACACTCACTCAGAAACCGAATGGGGTTAAAGTCCCCACCCATACACCACGGCACATTCCATAACAATATAACCCCGATAATTCCTCCCAAAGACTTCTCATTTCTCTATCCATGTTAGGCCCATAGATGCCTACATAAGCCCACTCCCATCCATCAATTATGTTTTTGAACAAACTTGCAACCGAAAAAGTCCCAACACATTCCTCTTTCGCCTCCACCACTCGTTTGTCCTACATTAAAAGAACACCCCCCGATGCTCCTGAAGAAGCCAAGTAGGACCATCCCACATACAAGCACCCCCACAAACTACGAATAACTCTCCTGTCAATAAGATGCAATTTTGTTTCTTGAAGACAAACAATATCAACCTTCCACATTCACAATAAAGATTTGATATGAAGGCGTTTATTGCGATCATTAAGCCCTCGCACATTCCACGAGAGAATCTTAAGATTCATGGACTAAGGTTGAGTCCCTTCCCCTTCGATTTAGATCTTCCGCCACTCCCTTCCTTCACATCATAATGTATAGAACATTGCAATCTTTTGAGCTCCCTATCTCTTTTGGGGGCTGACCTCGATCCACCTTCCTCAATAGCCACAGCCAAGGCCCTAAATTGCTCTTTATAACCAATTGAAGACACCCCAAAACAAGCTTGTAGTTCTTCCACTTTCTTAAATACCTAATGTGAAAGAAACTTCTCAGAGGTGGGACTAGAATGAAGGATGCATATCGGATCCGTATCACCCCCATCAAAGGCACCCCTTCAATGTTATAAAAGAGTGAAGGGGTTATAAAAGAGTCATTGGAATAAATAAAAAGAAAAAACATCAGAGGTGTAAATTCCAGATTACATGCTCTTCCGTACCCACCCCCCTCTTTTCTTTTTCAGTTATGTGGAAAGCAAAAAAAAAAAAAAAAAAAAAGGATCACCCAAAATAATGGTCAATGTGAGGATATTGTGGGAATGATTGCCAAGGAAGTGCAAGGTATTGAGAGCGGTCACGTGTTGCCGGCAGAAGGTGAAGTGAATGAAAAGCACTCGTGGGGGCAATAATTTCATTTTGTGTCATTGACAGGGATGTTTCCATAGTGACCTACACACGCACGCACATATTCAAGCAACATTAAGGTGGTCTTATTTAAGGTTTGGGGAGAGTGACACCTGATGTCCCATTTACCACATTCCTATACACAAGCCAGGTATTACAATCTTCCCCTTAAATCCCGACATCCTTGCTAGGCCAAGTTCAGCATAGGACCCACAGATGAAGTCTCACACTTCTTGTTAGGTTTGGCTCTAATATCATTTGTAACAACCCAAAGAAGATCCAAGCCACACCCGGACTCATGCTCTCAAAGGACTAGTCAAGGTTACAGTTGGAGCCACTTGAAATCATTACAAAGAGCTTGAACTTCTCCCTCCCAATTACAACTTTTTTTTATAAGTAATAAGAAATTTTATTCCAAGTAAAAGGCATAGCCATATACACAAGAAGTATATAAGAACGTGTACCTAAATACATGCTAAATAAAAGCTGAACTAAAACAAAGCAATACAATTATTTTCATCCCTTACAAGATTCTTAACCTAGAAACTTAAACTATTATAAAAAAAATTCCCTGAATTCCCCCTTGAACATGAACGTTCACAATCATCAAAACACCTCCCATTTATTTTTAACCATAAACACCAAAACAGACGAAGGGGGATAATGCTCCAGAATTCTGCATTGCCACTACACCCTTTTGAGCCAAACCAGCTAGCCAAAAAATCCACTATACGTAGAGGCATCACCCAATCCAAGCCAACCTTTCCAAAAATCTCATTTCACAAACTAGAAGCAACCTCACAATGAAAAAAAAGATGATCAACGGATTCACCATCTTTTTTACACATAAAAAACCATTCAACCACAATTAATCATCTTTTCCTCAAATTGTCAATGGTTAATATTTTCTCATGAGTCACCAACCAGCAAAAAAATGTTACTTTGGAAGGCGTCTTAGGTTTTCAAATGTTTTTCCAGAGAAAAGCAGAATTACCATGAGTGTATAAGACTTTGTAATAAGATATCACTGAAAATCTGGACTTAGAGTCAAGAGCCCATAACAGCCTGTCTTCCCTTGGCAAAACGATCTTCACAGAATAAAGCTTAGCAAAAAAATCCGTAAGTTCAAGTACTTCCCAATCCTGCAAAACTCTATTAAATTCCACATTCCAGTGAAGCAGATTATGAGAAAACAGGTAAGAATCAGCCATTGTTGCCCCTTTGTTTCTTGCAATCCTACTAAAAAGATTAGGATAAAAAGACTTGAGAGCTAAATCCCCACACCATACATCATACCAGAGAAAAAAAAAATACTAAACCCTTTGCCCACTTTGAAGGAAATGTTTTTGGCAAAGTCCCCCCATCCTAATCTAATGGATTTCCATAAGCCCACTCCAAACACCCCTTTCACTTCATTTGTGCACCAGTTCCCCCACATTCTCCCATATTTAGCATCCACTGTCTGTCTCCATAGTGCATGATTCTCTATGTTATATCTCTACAACCACCTACCAAGAAAGGCCTTATTACAACTAAATGCCAACTTTTTCCCACCTAGGATTATTGTCCAAATTGTGCAAAATCCTGTGACAAGTAACTACCGATAAAGGCAGCCTCCTTTTGAGGGTGTTTGCTAGACAAAGAAGGTCATTACACAAGTGTGAGGAGAGGCTACCAAGCAGTGGAAAATAAGGGATCACAAGATAAGGCTGTTGCACACCGTCGCTAGCCTCTTCTCCTAAATCATTCAAATGCGAGAGAGAGGAGAGAGGAGAGGGGGGGGGTCAACACTTGAAAATTGTCTTCCCCAAGTAACAGCATTTATCACAATGCAAGGAGGCTTTGGTTGTAGAACAATTGAAACTTTCAAATGGCATGCCCAGTGGCATGTAAACTTTATTAAAGCACTTGGGATTAGGAAATGGACATGCTCTCTTCAACAAGTTGTATTCTTTGTGGTGGAGAGAAAGAGGTGTTGATCTAATATATGTTGGATCCCATCCAAAAGAAAATATTTTTGTAGGTTAAATCCTATTTCAAAGAGCTTCCTTTCACTAGCTCTATATTTCAAGAAATAATGCCTTTTTTTTTTTTTGATAAGTAATAATGTTATATATGTCAAAAGAAGTAAACAAGTACACTGGTTGTATACAAGAAAACACCTAGTGCATGAATGCTCGAAAACACCTATCCCATGAAAAACCCAACAAGCCCAAGAAAATTACCCAAAATACCACAAGCCCAAAATACCCAGAGAATACAACACACCTCCTCAACCCTAACCCATAGACTGATAACCCCCCGAAACACCCACATAGACTGATAACCACCCGAAACACCCACATAGGGAACATCTTCAAAGTCTCCTCCCTTTAGTCTTCCCTCGACTTGAATTATCGTAGTTGATTCCCCAAGAAAAACGTTGCAGCTCTCTACTATTCTTAAATCTTGATTTGGTATCACGTGAGTGGCCCTCCTCAATTGCAATGAGTATAGCGTTAAACTGATCTTCACATCCTCCTAGTGAGATTCCCACGACGTGCTGAATCTCATTAACCTTTTGCAAAAGCCAATCAGGTGATAATATAGTTATATTGCTAAGTGGAGGAAGAGATACTAAAGGGGCAACAACTTCTCCCAACATAGAACCCAACGATAATTCCTCATCGCAAGGCACCAACGACAAGCCTTCCCCCAAAACTACCACTTGCTCTGAGGACTCTGCACACACTACATCTGTCGTGTTGCTCATCTCCAAATTCTGCCCTGAACTTGTCTTGGATCTCTCGGAGGAAGCCATCTCGACGACTGGGGTTAGCCTAGGGGAAGCCGGCGACTGTGGCCCCCTGAGCACAGAAGCCTCCCCCCTGCAAACAAGCAACTAGTTAGCGACAACTGGGAGTACCGGCGCCAAAAGGGTTGGGGTTAGCCCAGAGGTAGTCGACGACGGGGTCTGCTCCCTGCAAACAGAAACCTCTTGCAAACCAACCTGATCCAACAATGCCTTCGGTTTCCATTTCATTTTTGGGTTTCCACGACCCAGGCCCTTAACTTTTCCTTTTTCAAGCTTTGAAGCAGAGCCCTTCTTGTTGGTTACGGACATAGTTCGTGAGCTGCGACCCAAACCCAGGCCTTTTAATAATTCATTGATCCACTTCTTAACATCCTTTCTGAATGTTTTTAGTTTATTCTTCACCCCCGCCACCTCTTTTTTAAGTAAAACCAAAGACCTCTGCAACTCGCTTTCTTCTGCACAATTCTTCTCAGAAAACTTGCTACACCCCTCACCCTTTTGCACGCTATCGCCCTCCGAAAGTACCCCTTTCGAGTTCCCCTTTATTAAAATTCCATTGTTTTCATCAACGAAAGGCTGACCACCATGTACAACCTCCCTACTCCCTATGCCGCCCACCGCAACCTCTGCATATGACTTGAACTGCCTCCCATTCTCCTTCCCCTTCTCAGCTTCTCTGCCTAGAAGTGGTGCAGGCACTTGTGCCTTCTTAGCCAATATTGCTTTAACTCCATAGAGAAACTCTTCCATCCCTTGCCTTTCACTCCTTCCGGGATAACTAACAAACCACGCCCTCCATTGCCACCACCGTATTCTGTTATTTCCAAAAATCGACCAAAAGTGTTGGCCCTTCTATGAGCAAATAGGGCTTTTGGTCCATCCCTAAACGTCTTGTAGAACTCTGTTTTACTCCCCGATAGAGCACAATCGTTGACTACATTGGCCACCCAACACGCGCTAGCATGACTAAGCAAAAGCTCCTTAAAAACTTTCCGCCCCCTCTCCGAGATGTGATAGTTTCCACCCTCAGTCGGCAAAATAAAAACCTTAGTCTCAATCAGTATATGTTTAATAACACCCATGATTAACCCCCAACAGAGAAAACGAAAATCACCAGGCCCAGACTCTTAAGAACTCATCCTTAACTCTGTGGGTAGCTAACTAAATGCTCACTGTCGGCGTTTGCTGAGAGAAGGATGACTGAGAATGAAAAAACGAGACTTTGCACAAAAACGCCGTTCGTCGGAGGGGTACCGGCGTCAAACAACCCCTGCTAAGGCCACCGGTCTTGTCTGAGTCGGTGTAGGTGACGGTGACGCAAGTCTGATGTCGGAGGATGAAAACGCAAACTGATGCCAGCAGAAACTTGCTACAAAAAAGGTCACCGGCGAGTTGACCACCGCCGGACGACCCTCGGCGAAGTCGCCGGGGACCGTCGACCACGTCTGTGCCGGCGGTGAAGGGTCACTCGCTGGTTAGGGGTGGGTGACGTCGACAACAGCAACTCGAGATTTGAAAAGCAAAGCGGGAGAGAGGAGAGAAGGGTCACTCGCCGGTTGAGGTAAGTAATAATGCCCTTTAACGGGTGCATTTTTGTTCAGTGGCAACCCTAAGAGATATCCTCCAATAATTTTAGCAAGATGCACATCATTGTATTAGATTGGTGTACCATCTATAATAAAAATAAGGAAAGCAGCGATCACCTTTTACTACATCGTGAATTGGCTAGTGAGTTATAAATGGCAATATTTAGCACTTTAGGGATTGAGTGAGTAATGCCCCAACGAGTGGAGTTGTTTGCATGTTGGTGATCCTGGTGGAGGCCAAAAAAGTTCAAATGTTTGGAAGATGGCAGCCACCTATGCTTAACGTGGTGTATTTAGTAATAACACAACAATTGAGCTTTTGGAGGCTGAAAAAGGACGGTGTTGGAGTTAAAAGCTACTATCATCAATACCTTCTATCTTTGGAAGGTTTTCCACCACAACATTGTATCTCTTAGTTTTCTAGACTTTAAAGACTTATGCTCCTTTCCTTCTTCTTGTAAGTTGGGGGTTTCCTTTGCAAATTCCCCATGTACTTGGGTTTAACCCCTTTGGGCTTTTAATAAAATGCATTATTACCAATCAAAAGAAATGCATTAATTATTAAAAACACGACCAGGGACTTATCTGAATTGGCATGGATTTGGGAGGTCAGAGGATTTTGAGAACAATCACTGTTACCATTTGCATGACAAATGCGAAGGATTGATAATGATACCCAAAACTCCCTTGCAGGGTAGGTGAGAACAGGGGTTGGGAAGATCTCTAAATTGGCTGGATTTTTTTTTTGCAGGCCTCAACATGTCTAGGAAACAAATGCAGTTGCCAACTATATAGCTAGCTTATGTTCAATTTTGGGTAGTTATAAATGTATGTTTGAATCACTTCCTCGTGGAACTTTGGTTTTGTATGAGAAAGATGCAAATGGATCTACATTTTTTTATGATCCTTAACAATTTTTCAAGTTTCACCAGAAACTTATGAACTGATTACATGTAAAGCTGTCATTAATTGTAACGTATAATCAAATTGCAGCACAAATTGATAGTAGATTCATACCATCAACAGCAAAATTCTTAGTGTTAATAAATGGCAACCCGATAGGTTTTTACTGTAGTTCACGAGGTCTGAGACAAGGAGATCATCTATCCCCACTTCTCTTTGTTACTATCATGGAAGCTTTGAGCAGGATGTTAGCGGTTGTGGTCCAAGAAGGTTATATGGCGGGCTTTTCTGTTGGCGACCCCACTAGAGACACCCTCTCTATCTCTCACTTATTATTTGCAGATGACACCTTAATTCTTTGTGAGGCAACACAGAATCAACTCAAGGTGCTGAAGGCCCTCCTTCTATGTTTTGAGGCTGCTTTAGGCTAGAGAGTTAACTTTAAGAAATCCAAGCTTGTACCAGTCAGGAATGTCATTGGCCCTCAACATTTGGTTACCATTCTTGGTTGCAAAGTTGCCCCTTTTCCTATGAAGTCTTTGGGGTTGCCCTTGGGCGCAGCTTCAAGGACTTCTTCAATCTGGGATATAGTCATTGAGAAGATTGAAAGAAGACTAGCAGTTTGGAAGAGATTGTATTTATCCAAAGGAAGCCAGGTGACCTTGATCAAAAGTACCCTCTCTAACCTTCCTACTTATTATCTGTCTCTTTTTCCCATCCCTACAGTTGTGACAAAAAGGATTGAAAAACTCTACCGTGATTTCTATGGAGTGGGATAGGGGATGAATTCAAGCTTCACTTAATTAGATAGGACAATGTGTGCAAATCAATATATTCAGGTGGTTTGGACTTAAAAAATATAAGAACCTTCAATCAGGCTCTTCTTGGTAAATGGTTATGGAGGTATAACTTGGAACCAAATGCTCTATGGAAACTGGTAATAGTGTGTAAACATGGAGGCCTATGGGGGGGCTAGAGTACTAGAGAGGTGATGGGGGCACATGGAGTGGAGTTGTGGAAACATATTAGACAAGGATGGGGGGTTTTCACCTCTCATACCAAACTAGTCCTGGGTGAAGGAACTCGGATTAAATTTTGGAGGGACACTTGGCGTGGGGGGGAAACTCTGAAAGACACATTTCCTTTCGTTTTCTGGTTAGCTTGTGACCAAAAAGTTTTGGTGGCAGATCTCATGATTCAATCGGGCAATCAAGTTCAATGGAATGTCACCTTCAATAGAGCAACCCAAGATTGGGAAGTGGACAGCTTTGAGAATTTTTTCAGTTATATCTATTCCACTATGCCACATGGAAGGAGCCGATAAGCTTTGGTGGACACCGTTGGGCAAGGGTAATTTCTCGATTCAATCCTTCTATAAAGCACTAACACTCTCAATGAATACCCACTTTCTCTAGAGAAAAATTTGGAGGAATAACCCCCCCCCCAAAAAAAAAAAAAAAATTCCCTTTTCTTCACTTGGACAACTGCCCTAGACAAGATCCTGACTACTGATAACTTGAGAAAGCGCAGAATCATTATCACAGATTAATGTTGCATATGCAAGAATTCAAGAGAATCTGTGGATCACCACTTGCTACACTGCGAAGCAACCAGACACTTGTGGCATGATGTTTTCAGCCGAGTTGACTTGAACTGGGTAATGCTGGCCACGATGATTAGGTTATTTGCTAGTTGGACATCTCTTAAAAGTGCTACTTCCATCAAATCAGTGTGGAAGATTGTCCTTATCTGCATTATGTGGTGCATTTGGCAAGAGCGCAATGATAGAACCTTTGAAGATAAGGAACAGACATGGGAGGAGCTTCTTTCTCGCTTTTATCGCACTCTATTGTTATGGGCTCTAACTATAGATTTTAATGGCCTTAACCTTCATGAAATCCTTGTATCGTACAATCCACCCACGATCTAGATAAGTCTCGTCTATTGTATACCATCTTGTGTACTTGGATTTTGCCTATTTCTATTAATAAATTGTTTACTTATCAAAAAAAAGATTCATACCATCAGCTTGTATTATTTTGAATTTGATAGATTAGAAAGGATATATATTGTGTAATAAATTCCCCACGCCATGGACATCAGGAGGAAACATACCTGCACGTAAGATTTTTTGAACTCCAGTTGAGCTACGGAGAGCTTTGAACTAAATGCAGATAAGTACTTCTGCTTTATATCCTCACACACTGATCTTAAAGATCTTTCAGTAATATAATTGGATGGTAAATGGGGCTCAATATCACATTCTTGGTCACCATTTGAGCTATTTCCTGATATGCTGGATGTACAATATGCCGGATCAGCCTCAAATGTGAAATCCACATCATCTTCCCCACTCACTTTTCGCCTCTTTACTTCTTCTTGTTGATTACACTCTTCAATCCCCTGCATTTTCAAGGCCTTCTTTTCACAGCTTCCAGGGAACTGTTGTCCCTCTAGGTGGAGTTGTTCTGAGCAGATCTCAGCAAGATTATGATGAATGTGAATATTCAATAGAGGGTCTAGACGAAAATCTTCTGAGTGCAATTCAACCAAAGCCAATGCTTCCTTGTACAATGACACTGCTTGACAAAATTTGTTCTCAATAATAGCTATCCCAGCAAGCCCATTTAAAGCAACAACTATTCTCCTCAGAGCTTCTTCCCCCTCTATCCTCGTCTTACCAATGAGCACCTGTAGAATTTCCTCCATAGTCATGGGGGATTGTTGCAAAGAACGCAGGCCAGAGCTTCCTACTTGAGGATGGCAGCAGGCCTGGCGAAGCTTCAAGAGTGTGTTCAGCAGCTTTCCAGCCTCCGCATGGGTTACAAAAGGCTCGGCAAAAGCATCGGAAGATACACAACCTGCAAAAAGTAAGCATGAACATAGGATAAACTCAAAAAATTGCTTACCCTACTAGAAAATTGGTATACTTTCTAGTGACTCTTATATAAGTCGCAGGAAAAAAAAATTAACCACCTTGGACTTTTCTCTTGAGAAAAACATCTTTCAAACTATCAATTACTTCACGGGCATAACTCATACAAGTTTCATGTTGCCTTTGGTAAAAGTGCTCTTCAATTGGTGAGAAAATGAGCCAAGAAACACACTCATCCTGAGGGGGAAGCTGCAACTCATCTGCTACATCTTTTTTTGATGAACGCCACATGATTTGTTTAAAGAACTTATGTGTAAATTCCACAGCTCCTGCATCTCTCCTCTGGAAAGGTAGAGAGAAAATTTAAGAAGCTAGAGAAATAGACAAATATTTGGAACTCCACAAAGACACGGTAAAGCCACTCAAGAAAAGAGACTAAAGGACATTTGTTAATATACACCAAAGATCCATTGTCCATTTTACTTCATTATCTGGGGAGGGGGTGTTTAGGTATAAGTTATGTTCCATTATTTTCCTAACTCCTTGCAATCGCTCAAATTTTTATTCAAGTCACCATGCCACTTTTTTCCATCAATCATGCCAACTCTGGTAGAAAAACATGGGGCATGATATTTTATGCTATGGCCAATGGATTTTAAGCAACACAGCAAGGGGAAACCAAGAACTTGCATGAAGCAAGAAGCGAATCAATCAGAATGGAAACAAGAAAGAGAGGTAAAAGGGAGATTTCAAAGCCTGCACTCAGTATGCAACAACGGCTGAAATGCCATTGCGTGCTAGCTTGTAGTTGAGGGGTATAGTACAGGTGTCCCTTTCTAGGATTTATATTTCATATAAGGCAAGCTTTTTGGAACGCTAGTTTTCTTCAGCTTGCCTTCTCCCCCATTTGAACTGTTCCCAAAGAAAATTATAGACCATCTTTTATGCTCCGTTGCATGTGGGCAGCTCGTTCAAACAGCTGAGGGAATGCTCAGAAATCTCTAAGCACCATTGCTTCCTTGATGGGCCAATGCTGGTTATCGATCATAATTTGCAACAAATATTCCTTTTTTGTGTTCCATTTTTCTTTTGCTGCTAAATCCCTCAATCAATTGAAAAAAATAAAGAATTCAAAACCAGGCTGCACTTTTTCATTCACCAGATGATGGAGATTGGGAGATGATCCACTAATGCAACTACTGGGCAGTGATTCTGTCAATGACATTATGATATTTTTTCTTTATCAGTAATGACATCATCAAAACTTTATAAATCAGTAATCACTTAGGAAGAGGTCTGAATCAACATTTAATTAGAACATTTTTTATAGGGAACGTTCAAATAGAGCATACCCTACTCTCCTCAGAAATTTTTACCATGTCTTGAGGTGTTTTAACAGGCTACCCAATGCTTTCTACATATCTAAATTGCATCATTCTTTAAACCTATAACAATATAATTTCTTACAATGTCTGTAACAAATTCCATTATAAAATGTTTTAAAGAAATTAGTTTGATAGGTCAGAGAGACGTGAAATATTTTTCATTTTCAGTCATCACTTTTTCATGGTTTTGTCTAAAAGAACGCCTCTCTCTCCATCCAAGAGAAAGGTTAAAGTCAATCTCTCTCTCACTCACATGTAAAATAATGTGCACCTTGTGATAAATAATACAATGGCTGAATTCAACATAAATTTATGATATGATGGCAATATTGGTCAAAGAATCTAAATGGCTGAATTTAGAGTAACCACCGTCGCACACCTTATGAAAACTATAGAGAACCGCATACCTCATATGGATCTCGTACAACTTCACTCCACCACCTCGAGACATCAAAAGGACTTGCTTTAAGAAATCGTAGAAGCCCATACAAATCGTCTAGTTGGCGTTGAATTGGAGTCCCTGTTATGCACCAGCGATGCTTAGCATATAACCGAAGAGCCATTTCTGTGGCAGCACCAGCTTTAGTTTCCACCATTTGAGCCTCATCCAAACAAATCCTCCACCAGAATATTCTAGTGAGCGGAGTTGGATTAACAGGATACCTGCAACCAAATTACCACCCATCTTGAAACATTCGACCAGAGAGCTCTTAATCCAAAATCAATTCATTAATGCTTCGAGAGAATGGTATCGCAGGAAACCAAAAGTCTTCTTTACAAGTGGGCAGCATAACTCTTTTACAATAGATAATTACTCATTTATGACTATGTTTTAAGCTGGCCATCAACCTATCTAAGGTTCCTCCTTGTCTTAGGGCTCATCATGCAAAAATGATTTTTTGATGGGTAAAATAAAATTTTGTGTCAAGTAAATAATGTTGCCGAAGTACACAGGAAGTAAATGAATTCATCAAGAAAAAAGGATCATGATGCAGGCAGAGTTTCCAACATAAAAATGTGGCTTCTTTTAATTGGGCACAAGCTAATGACCAAACAAAAATAAAACATAGAATCCTACAGAAACCCGGAAAACATATCACTATCCAGAGTTAACTCTCAACAATGAATTCCTTCTCTTTTTCAGATTGCAAGGCTTCAAGATGCATCTGTGGCTGATTCCTTCTCCTTGTTGAAAAAGAGTTAATCTTCCTGCAGGTGACACCGTTAAGGTGGAAATATCAGAGGCCTATCACTAAACGCCACATTAGATATGGAGAATGAAGTTGGTGATGGACAAGATAATCTCCAAACCCCAAAATGCTTTTGTTCGGGGTTGTCAAATTTTGGATTCAGTTTTAATAACAAATGAGTGCCTAGACAACCAGTTGAGGGATGGTATTTCGGGAGTACTTTGCAAGTTGGATATGAAGAAAACTTATGACCACATGAGCTGAGACTTTTTGCTTTATATGTTGGAGAGGTGGATTTCGAGATAAATGGTGTAGTTGAATTACCCATTGTGTTTCAACCACTAGCTTCTCCGTGCTAGTGAATGGCAAACTATGTGGTTTTTTTTCCGAATTCGAGGGACTTGAGACAAGGTGACCCGTTATCTTCATTTCTATTTGTCTTAGTAATGGCGGCATTGAATATAATGGTGGATGATGCCGTCCAGGGAGGCTTTCTTGCTAGTTTTGCTGTGGGAAATAACGGATTATCCATATCCCAACTATTGTATACGAATGATACATTAATTTTTTGTGATGCGAACAGTGGTCAAATTTAAGCTTTAAGGGCTGTACTTTTGTGCTTTGAGGCGATTTTGGGTATCAGGTAAACTTGGAAAAGTCCGAATTGGTTCCAGTAGGAGAGGTGGCGAATATCAACCATCTAGCCGAGTTGTTGGGGGTGTAGGGTGGCTACACTACACATGAGGTACCTTGGACTTCCTTTGAGAGCTTATTTTAAAGCAACATCTATCTGGGATGGTGTAGTAGAGACGGTGGAAAAACGTTTGTCGGGGTGGAAGCGGCTTTACCTCTCAGAAAGGGAAGGGGGCAGATTAACTCTCATCAAAAGTACAATCTCCAACCTCCCTACCTATTCTCTCTTTCTCTTCCCGTTACTAGTGGGAGTGGCGAACCGAATTGAAAAATTGTTTAGAGAGTTCTTGTGGGGGGGTTTGGGGGAGGAGCACAAATTTCATCTAGTGGAATGGCCAAAAGTGTGTAGCCCGAAGGAGGCGGGTGGCTTGGGGGTGCGTAACTTGACCGCTGTTAATAAAGCACTCTTAGGAAAGTGGTTGTGGAGATTTCACTTAAAAGGGGACTCGTTGTGGAGGATGGGTATAGTGGGGAAGTACAGATGTAAATAAGGACGTTGGTGTTCTATGGAGCGTCAGGGGACGTATGGAGTGAGTTTGTGGAAGTTTATTAGGAAGGAGTGGAAGATATTTGCAACACATCAATTTTGAGGTCGGTGATGGTACAGGAATAAATTTTTGGCTTGATAAATGGTGTGGAGAGAGAGCCCTTTATGCGGTATTTCCAAGAGTTTTCAGCATAATGAATAATCAACGTGGTTGTTTCCGATGTGTCGTGTCGTATCAATTGCACTATGTGTTGGAACCTAACTTTTTTACAGAAACATACAAGATTGGGAAGCGGAAGAGATAGCAAATTTTTACAACTTCATTTACTCTAGGCAGGTTGGAAGAAACATGAGGGATAAGATGTTGTGGACACATTCCGGCAACAAAAAGTTCTCCATCAAGTCATTTTACAAGCCATTACAAGACTACCAGCCGATTGGGTTCCCTTGAAAGGCCATATGGAGAGCTCTAACACCACCTAAAGTCGCTTTTTTCGAGTGGAAAGTGGCTCTAGATACCATTTTGATGGCCGAAAACTTAAGAAAAAGAGAGTTGGCTGTGGTGAATGGTGCTACTTGTGTAAGAAAAGAGGGGAAACGATCGAGCATATTTTTCTTCACTGTGAAGTGGCAAGAGAGCTATGGGATGGACTACTTAGTAGGGCTGGTTTCTCTTGGGTTATGCCCCAGAGTGTTGCAGATCTCCTAGCTTGCTGTAAAAAGTATCATCAATGCGCTAAGATTGTTACTACATGACATATGATCCCTCTATGTTTATTATGGTGCCTATGATTGGAAAGAAATGAGAGATGCTTCAACAACAACGAATGGGGGAATTATAGGATTTTTTTGTATCTACTTTAATTCAATGGTTTCTGCTATTGTACTAAAGGGAGGGAATGTTCATGAGTTTTTTGAGTTATTTTCAGCTTGCTAGAGTGTAATTAGGTATCTCTTTTGTACACTCCATGTGTACATGGGCACTGCCTAGTTGTATTCAATCAATAAAGTTTATTACTTATTAAAAAAATAAAAAATACTAAACGCCACGTAAGGGACACACGATATCCCAACATGAGGCACGCAGCAGGGGATAATGGTTTTAATCAAAGAAAAAACCCTGTTATCCCTCTTTCTGCTCACTCTGTTTCTCCTCATCCCTCATCTCTCTCTCTCGATTGTCTTCTTGTATTTGATCGGTTTACTTTTTGAAGTTTCTTGATTGTTGGGAAGATTTTTTTTCTTTTGGAAGAAGCAAGAAGAGATGCTGCGTACATTCAACAAAGGTTTGGTTCAACCACCTCAGGAGCTGAATAGCCTGGCGCCATTGAATTTTCATGTGAAGCCTGCCAAGCTTTCACCAGAGATTTTGAAGGATTTCGTTTCTCAATCTGGCAATGCCTTCTCATCACCTTTGAATATGCGACGTCATTTGCTTATGTCCACCTATGAAACCATATTCCATTCATCAGAGGTACGTCTGTCTCTGATCTCGACTTTCTCTATCCAATCTATGCTTTCTTTAAACCCATTTGTTTCTGATTTGCAGAATAATTAATAAATTGATATTTTGCAAATTAATCTGTACTATGGATGAAATACACTGCATTTTCTTAGGAAGCCTAAACAATCTATGCAGCCTCATAAAGCAATACGGCCTATCAAAGGGCACAAATGAGACCATGTTCGTGATGGAGGCCTATAGAACTCTTCGTGACAGAGGTCCATATCCAGCCGATCAGGTCCTCAAACATCTTGATGGAAGCGTTGGATTTGGAATCTACGATAACAAGGCTAAAACAATCTTTATTGCACTAGTAAATCTTCCTCCAGCTCTAAAATGACAGAAGGGTGCATGTTTCTTTGGACTGCCTCATGATCAAGAATTCATTTGCTCACAACTTTTGTTGTTTGGTTGTGTAGGGTGAAAATGAAGAAATTAGGCTTTACGGAAGGGAAGGGAAGAGAAACCGAAGAGGAAGGGAAGGCTTTAGGTTCAGGGGAGGTTCACTCAATGAGGGAAGAGAAACCAAAAATTAGATCTCCTACCATGCACTGCAAATCGAGTGTTGAGAAGATGAGTACGTGGTAAAATGCTATATGTCTTCGTTGATAACCCCTTATAGGTGATACCGGCCCAAAGATGCTCTGTTTGAATAATAGCATCCATTGGAATGTTGACTTTGTGAGAAATGTAAAGATTGGGAAGTCATTGTAATTTCAGATTTTCTCAGCAGATTATATGAGTTGAACATGGTCCTAAGAAGAGCAGACAGTTTGTTATGGAGTCATTAACATGCCAAGGAGTATGTATTTTCCCTTGGAAGAGTATATGAAAAGTTAAAGTGCCAAATAATCTTCGGCTAGCTTGTGTCTCATGATAAAATTATGACTACAGAAAACTTAAGAAAGCATGGGGTTTGTATTGTTAATTAGTATTCTATGTGCAAAAAAGATGGTGAATCAGTTGATCACTTGTTTCCCCACTGCAAGGTGGCATATAATTTGTGGGATGTCATCTTTGGAAGGTTGGTCATTTCTTGGGTGATGCCAAAACAAGTTGTTAATTTACTTGTTTGCTGGAAGTTTGATGGGTGGAGTCTAATTTTTGCACTAATTAGGAAAATGATTCCTTCATACTTGATGTGGCGTCTATGGCTTGAAATGAATTAGAGATATTTTGAAGATAAAGAATGATTGATGTGGTGACTAAAACCAGCAGGTACTAAGCACGAGTGACAGCAGCAGAAGCTATAGAAGAGAATGCACCCGAGACATTAACCGAGGTGGAATATACATGCTCTCAATTTCGAGGAGGTCGGGTTAGACAATCTTTGAGAATATCGCCAGATCATTTGCAATAGTTACAAAATTTCTTGGATAGTGGGTGGCAATGTGACCAAAGCCCTGACAACTATAGCATCGTGTAGTGCTATAATCTCGACTTGTAAATTTGACACACCCAGCTGAGGAGTCCATCACAAATAGTACCAAAAAATAATCAAAGACCGAAAAGCAAATACTGCCAAAATATAATTGTTCCAAGAAGCAAGAGTAGCAAAACCAAAGTGCCGAAATAATGTGAGAGGCCAAAGTGAAAATCACAAGTCACGGGCTTGAGCCAGTAAAGTGAGACGCCAATTAAAAAAAAAATCAAGGTGTCAAACACAAGAGACCTGCCAAAACTAAACCAAGACCAGAAACAAAGGCCCCGAAATCCAGAAAGTGAGCAAATAACAAAGAGCATCGGCGATAGCAACAAACCAGGCACAGAGCTGCCAAGAATCACCAAGAGAGTGAATAGAAGACGCCGACCAACAGAGGTGCGCGTTGGGTTCACGAAGAGCTTGTCGAAACAGAGACCACAAAGCCAAAAGAGGGTGCCGAACAAAAGAACAATATCAACACACCCAAAAGAAGGCGCCAATGCACTCAGACAGTGCCGATGGTCACACTCGAGGCCACAAATACTCTGAAGGCGCCAAAAAGGAAAACCCAAAAGAAAAAAAGAACACCGAGAGAAAACTAGAAACAAACAAGAGTAGTAAACTTAGTCCAAAAAAGATTGTTCTGATACCATGTCAATATCTGGCCGAAGTACCTCAATTGAGGTGTTTACTTCTCATTAAATAAACAATAATTCTAGGATTACAAAGATAAGGTTGAGATTCAAATCTCCCACAAACTCCTGACTTTAGCTTATCTAAACAGTTACAATTTAATTCAAATACAAGACAACATATTCTATTAGGAGACTGCTAAAAAGAAAACCCTAGTTTTCCTTTGATACGTAAATCTTCACAATATAAAGGTTTGGCACAATGGTCATAATCTTGGAAATTCATCTAAAGCACCTTCCAACTGAGCAGTTCACATTGAGATTTTACAGCAACAAGACAATCAAGTAGAATGGATGCATGTCTCAAACATATACAAGAGCAATAGCTATGTATGAGTGTCTAAAGATACAAGGAAATCATGACCGTTCATGCCATTAAAATCTATTACAATCGAACAATGAAAAAGTAGTAATAAAGAACATTCTAAGTTCGTCCATTGTTTGTTCACGATCCTCAAAAACTCCAACCATTCCTGTCCAACCATATGTACCACCATAACCAGATCAGATCTTCCACATAGTTGCTATTTGAGAGTTACCTTGGATGCCTCTCCAACTAGCCTAATAAATCAACCACCCTTCGTGGCATCACCCAATGGAGCCTCACTCTAGCAAAGATATTATTCTATAAGCTCATGGCTACAGCACCATGCAACTATAGGTGGTCCACAGACTCCCCACTTTTCTTGCACATATAGTACTAATCTAACACAATGATTTGGTATTTTCTTAGATTATTTAAGGTGGGGATCTTCCCCAATTTCCCAATCTTGTGGAGCTCAAGACAATGGCATTCCATTGAGGAGAACCACTAGATAGATCTATAAGGTCTGCAATTGAAGCCTACTGTCTCCATGCAATAACGTAAATCGCTAATTAAGCTTCCTTTAGGGTTCGACCACCACACCATAAATCATGCCAAAGTCTAATTCGGGAACCTACCCAACTACAAAGTGTATGTATCAATAGAAGATCGTCCATCATCTTATGTGTTTCCAAAGCCCACCCCATGTGATCCGCTAACCTCATTCAAGCACCATTCTCCCCAATATCAACCATATTTTAGATATATTATAACCCTCCACAAAGCTCCCCTCTTATTTTGGTATCTCCACAACCACTTAACCAATAAGGCCATAGTGAAAACCAAGAAGTTCCAAATTCCAACCCTTCTTCGTGTATTGGAGTACATACCATAGCCCAATTCATCAAATGAAACTTGAATTCTTCATCCATTCCCCGCATAAAAAATCTCATTGCAATTTCTCTAACCGGTAAGTCATCTTGCAAGGTAGTGGAAATAGTGATAAAAAGTATGTGAAGATTACTTTTTTCAACATAACTCTACCACCTTTGGATAAGTATATCCTCTTCTAGCTAGCCATATTACGCCCATTTTTTTCCAACACCTCATCCTATATAGACTTCTACTTAAATGAAGTACCCAAGGAAAAACCGAGATACTTCATTAAAAAGGTTGAAACTTTGCACCCAAGAATAATGGCCAAGCTCATGGAACATTTCCAACTGGAACTAGTTTTGACTTGACTAAATTCACTTTCATGCCCGATGTTGCTTCAAAGCAAAGTAAGAGAGCCCTCAAATCTTGGATGTGATTTTAATTACCTCCACACAAGATAAGAGTATCATCCGTGAATAAGAGGTAAGTCATCTCAAGAGTGTCGGTTCTTCAAACCCCCGCTACAAATCCATATAGAAATCTGGCTCCCACAAGACTTGTGACCATTTTACTAAAACCTTCCACTATGAAAACAAAAAGTAATGAAGATGGGGGATCACTTTGTCTCAAACCCCTCAAGGCTCGAGCTTCTAAAGAAACCCATTAGAGCATTGTTCACCAAAATGGAGAAATGTCCACGGTGGATATACAAAATTTAATCCAAAAGCACTATTTCTCAACAAGGCCACACATTTTGAGCATGTGTAACAAAAAATTACAATTAATATGATTATATGCCTTATCTATATCAAATTTGCATAATAACTCTGGTTCACCCAACTTGAGTCTACTATTCAAGCATTCATTAAAAATAAGAACCAAAGGTCACACCTTGTGAGCATGTGTAACAAAAAATTACAATTACCATGATCATATGCCTTATCCATATCAAGTTTGCATAATAACCCTGGTTCACCCAACTTGAGCCTACCATTCAAGCATTCATTAGAAATAAGAACCGAGTCAAGAATTTCTCTACCTCATACAAAGGCATTTTGGGGCTTAAAAATAATGTTCTCTAACATCGTGCTCAATCTATTAACCAATACTTTTGAAAGGATTTTGTGCATCCCATTCACCAAACCAATGGGACAAAAATACTCGACCTCCACCATCCCTTTTATTTGGAATGTAAGCAACAAAAGTAGCTTTAAGGGTTTTTTCAAAACTACCTCTTTCATGAAACTCAAGGAAGAAGCTCATGATACCATCATTAACTACTTCCCAGCATGCCTGAGAGAAAGCCATAGTGAACCCACCTGGACCCATAGCTTTGCCACCCGCCATACTTTTCACCACTTTGCAAATCTCCACCTCCTCGAATGGCCTCTCTAACTAGATTGCTTCTTGACGGTCAAGCGACTAAAATACAAGACATCTAGTCTCGGTCTCCAAGAAAATTGAATCAGAGAGTAGTTGTTCGTCATAGTTGGTGATGTGATGCGTGACCTCAGGAGGGTTCGACGTGATCCTCCCATCGTGTCTTCTATGTTGATTAGCCAAGTAATGGAAGAACTTAGTGCATTTGTCCCATTCTTTTAATCATAAAGCCAATTTTTGTCTCCAAGAAATCTTTTCCATTAAATCCTTTCAAATCCAATGTCACAAGCTATTTGTGATTCTTTTCTTCTTCTGGAAGACCACTCTCCTCCTCCATACCCTCCAAACCCTATAATTCGTCGAAGAGGGAGTTTTTTCAGTGTTCTCCATTTCCAAATATTTGCTCGTTCCAATTCTTCGAATCCTCCTTCAAAGCCTTCAATTTATAAGCCAACAAAGAACTAGGAATGTCTTGTATGGGATAAAGTGACCGAACCCTTCCGATTTCAGCCACATATTCTCAAACTTGCAGTATCTTTTACCTAAATAGATACCTCCACTATTAATGATAATAGGGAAGTGATCCAAGAACAACCTTGGAAGTCATTTCTAGATTAGATCCAAAAATGTGCTTCCCAATTGAGCCAAATAAGGAATCTATCAATTCTTCACCAAGATGGGGTGCTCTATATAAATAGACCACGAGAAGGTGCCACCAACTAGAGGGATGTCCAAAAAATTATTCTCATAAATGAAGTAAAAAAAAAAAAAAAAAGTCGCAATGGCTGAATTAGAGCTACAACCTCCTGAAGTTTGCTTAGAAAGCGGCTAACATTAAGATCACCCCCAATGCACCAAGGAATGTTCCATCGGCTACAAAGGCCAATCAATTCATCCCACAAGGCACTTCTCGCAATATTTAAATTAGGGCCATAAATACCGACAAAGGCCCATTGATGACTATCTTCTACATTCTTGAAAGATATGGCCATTGTAAATTCCCCCACACATCCATCTTTTCTACCACCATTTAACCCACATTACCAAGGTACCTCCTGATGCCCCTTTAGAAGGCAAATACAACCACCGCACTTGACAACAACTCCACAAACTCTCTATGATACTGAGGGAAATTAACTCCAATTTCATCTCTTGTAAACATACAATGTCTACTTTCCAACCATGGAGTTGATTTCTTACTTTGATGCACTTCTCTAACTCGTTCATTCCACGAGATGATTTTGAGCTACATAAAAACACTAATGTTGCCCTACCCTTGGTCCTACATGACTTGCACCACCTTCATAATTCACCGATCAAGTCTCTTTAATTCCTTTCGCTTTTCTTGGTTGAATGATAATCCATGACTGAATTGAAGTCTTCAGCTTCAATAGCTATGAGTAAGGCCAATAATTGATCTTCAAAACCAAGACCAAGTGCTCGAACCACATCTGCGTAAGACTTAGGAACACCTTCCATCAAGGTCAGTACTTTCTGGGTTGTGTTTTGAGTTCTTGATAGACCAACTTTTCTTCCCTTTTCCAAATTGGTGTAGGCTTTTCGCAACGCAACCACCATTTTCGTCCACCTTTTCTCCCTTCCATTTCTTCAGGTGTGAAGATAAAGTTTTGTTTGCCCCCACCTCCACATTCCCCTAACATTAGATATCGACCTTGAGCATTGGAACATCTCTAAGCAATACAGCTTCTATTACCATCCAATGAGGTTGCAAAGAACTCTTTTTTCTTGCTAGTCGAACATTCCTCAATTGTTCTAATTAACCAGCTCACCATGAACATCCCCAGAATCATCTCTTTTGTAAATTCTAATTTCTCTCTATTATACAAATCCATAGACTACCTTCCTCCAACAATGCCAAAACTGTAGACTCAATGAGAAGTTGTTTCGAGAATCCCATGATTAATATCTAAATTAAACTCAAACTCTCATCATTAATCACCAAGAACCATATGTTTTGTGATATCTTGAGCAATTCATTTTATTAAGTTCAATTCTAGCAATTCCCCTGCCTCTAGGACATACTAATTGACCAAAAAAAAGTTGACATGCTGAATGTGTTGGAACTATATATACTCAGTTTTGCTAAAACAGAAGAGGATTACCATACCCATTTATTGACCGACTTCTATGATTTCGTTGTGTTGATGTACACACATACCCAATCTGCTTTTCTTCCCTGATGAATTTTTGGTAGTCATTCATTAACTAAAGGCAGGGGAGAGACTGATTAAGAGAATACTTGCTTTCTCTCTTTTAAATTTTTCTCTCCGTACAACCTCTTGCTTTCTCTTTGTTTTCTTGAACCAAGCGTCAACTATCCTTCAACCATTTCCAATGATTGGCTCAGTTTTAGTTTTTTCTTATTAGAATTTACCATGGGTTATCATTCGGAGGTGGTTATTGAGTCAAAAAGATTTATCATCTCTAACAACGGGGGGCGCTGTTGTATCTTTAAGAAGAGATGGAAGGTGGTGCGTCAGATCCTGCTTGGGACTGCTTCAGTGCAATGGCTCATTAAATCGCTGGAGGAATGTATCAAAGGGGGAAGGAACAGCGTTGTATACTCGGCAAACAGGAATGGATACAGCAGCCTTATTGCCCAGCGATGCTCCAATAACAGAGGACGTTATTTGGAGCTCAGTGAATACAGTCAGGAGGGGAGGAGGAATATATTATGCTTTCCGGAAGGGGACGGAGGATGGGGTTGGCATAAGATAAGAGATGAACTCTTGGTCTGGCGTAACCAAAAGGGGGAGCACCAAGGTAACAACAAACCCATCTATGGCCGCTGGGAAAGAGGGGAAAATTCACGTTCGTATAAGGAGGCGCTGGCTTCTGGCATCCCAACGCAAAAGGAAATGAATTCGGTGGGTATTCCGACGCCGAAGGAACTGGCTGGCTGCTCGAAGCAGGAGATGACCGTTAGGAAGCAGCTTAGGGGCGATAAGAAGAAGACGATACAGGCGAAGGATCCCTCGAGCCGCGCGGTTGACAGGTCTGAAGCGTGGGAGATATGCATGCTACTGAGAGCAGTACAAGATGATATCCGGCAGTTGAAGAAGGAAATGGCCCTGGTGGCAAGACTTGTCGGGCTATTTCTGGAAGGAGATGACTGGCGCAAGGAAATTGAGCAGTATAAGAGCTCGGGACAGAACGAGGCCGGGCCTTCTAAAACCAAACTCGTGTCCAAGCCCAAGGCGAAGCATAGGTGGCAAATCAAACGGACTGGGCCGGGGCTCAAAGGATCGGCAGTAAAGGCCCAACTAACGTGGCTGCAATGTTCAGGCCTTAAGAAGGAACCAGACGTTTCCGTAACGGCCCTCAGACCCGATACAAACGTCGCCGTTTCACCCCAAGATGACGGATGTGTGCCGACAACATCTCCGTCCAGGGTGACGCCGTCGATAGTGGCACAGACAGTGCCGACGATGCCGATAGCGCTCTCTGATGAGCATACGTTGGCAGCAGGAGTGTCGGAGAAGGAGTCCTTGGCGCGCGGGAAGAACGAGAGCTTCGCAAGGGCATCTGATAGCGTTAATACTCTAGGAGTAACCCAGATATTGCCGTTTGAGGGAGGTGGTGAGGTTACGTTGTCGTCGAACAGTCACAGACTTCCTGAGGTTGGATTCGAGCTGTCGGACTCGGAGGACTTCATGCATTCGGTTGAAGACTCTATACATGGATTGGAAGAGCTCTCGGTTGATGAAGAATTCCAGAACCCAAATCCCCTAAACTATTTCTTTCCAAACCAATCCGATTGGGTGCTGCAAATGGCCCAGGGAATTCATCAACTGATTGGGATTCGTTGTGTTGGTTACGAAGAACAATTCATGGCATTACTTACTGCCATTGAGTCAGGATATAATAAAAACCGTAGAGATAACTCAAGGCAAATCAGAGAGCTGAACCGGTTGACATGGTCCTTGAACTCGGAAGGTCCTTCCAATAAGGGAAGGGCGAAAGGAAAGGGGTTGATCATTTCTTAATGAAGCCCAAAATTGTGTCTTGGAATGTACGGGGTCTTAGCGAGGGTAATAAACGACTTCGGATTCGTAACCTTCTTTGGAAGTGGGAGGCTGATATTGTGTGTCTCAAGAAACTAAGATGCAACATATCGATAGGAGTCTGGTGAGAAGTTTGTGGAGGGGTGTTCATGTGGACTGGGTGTATATGGCTTCCTCAGGGACGTCAGGAGGAGTCATCGTGCTCTGGGATCTGAGGGTGGAAAAAGTAGAGGTACATATTGGTAGATACACGGTAGCTTGTTTGTTTAGAAGTGTTACTGATAATTTTATGTGGGCCTTTGCTGGTGTGTATGGGCCTAATGTGGATGCTGACAGACGACTCCTATGGGAAGAAATAGCAGGTCTATATAGTGTATGGAATTTCCCTTGGTGCATAGGCGGAGATTTCAACATAGTTTGTTTTGCCAGTGAAACTTTTGATAATAGAAGAGTGAGGCTAGCTAGCTTAGAATTCTCAGAACTTATCTCTAATTTAAATCTAGTAGATCTACCGCTTGTCAGAGACCCAGCCACGTGGTCTAATAACCAGACATGGTCTAGGTTGGATCGTTTTCTCATTTCTTCGGAGTGGGAAAGTCACTTTCCGGATACTATACAGAAGCGTTTGGATCGTTTGTCCTCTAATCATTGGCCGATACTGTTAGATTGCGGTGGTCTTCGGAATGGGAGGCGATACTTTAAGTTCGAAAATATGTTGCTGAAGTCAGACAGTATTGTTGAAAGGGTTAAATAATCGTGGTCTTCTTATCACTTCGAAGGCTCCCCCAGTTACATCTTTACTAATAAGTTGCGAGCCTTAAAAGGAGACCTGAAGTTGTGGAATTCGCAATCGTTTGGAAACCTAGGAGATAATAAGAATGCATTATGGAAGGATATCCAGGAACTAGATAGACTTCAAGAAGGGCGGACCCTCACGCAGGAGGAACAATTGCATAAGACCTCTTTGTTAGCAGATCTTGAGCGGGTCATTCTTATGGAAGAAATGTCTTGGCGCCAAAAATCAAGAGCTCTGTGGCTACAGGAAGGGAATCGATGTACGAAATTCTTCCATAAAGTTGCAAATTTCCACCGTAGGAATAATAACATTGAGATGCTTAAGATTAATGGCATGGAGAGTAAAGATGAAACGGTTATTCGAAGCCACATTGTCAACTATTATGAGAACTTGTTGATGGAACAGGAAGACTGGAGACCTAATTTGGATGGTCTTGCTTTCGACACTATTGATCCAGATGAGGTGGCTCGGCTAGAGAGGACTTTTGAGGAAGATGAGGTCTTTAAGGTCATCCACAAAATGGTCAAAGACAAATCACCTGGACCCGATGGTTTTTCTATGGGTTTCTTTCAGGAATGTTGGGAAGTAATCAAAAATGATCTCATGCGGGTGTTTCAGAAGTTTTTCCTACATCAGAAATTCGAAAAAAGCCTCAACTCTACTTTCTTAGCTCTCATACCCAAAAAAGTGGGGGCCATAGAAATCAAGGATTTTTGACCTATTAGCTTGGTTGGAGGGGTCTATAAGATCATATCGAAAGTGCTGGCTAATCGCCTCAGCGAGGTTATTGGGAAGATTATTACTAAACTTCAGAATGATTTTGTAAAAGATAGACAAATTCTCGACGTTGTTCTAATAGCAAATGAGTGTATTGACAGCAAAATAAAAATGGGTGGGACTGGGATTCTGTGTAAATTAGATATGAAAAAGGCCTATGATCATGTGAATTGGAAATTTCTTTTGTATCTTCTTGGTAGATGTAGCTTTGAGGAAAGATGGACAGCGTGGATAAGGTGGTGCATATCCAGCCCCAGATTCTCAGTCTTGATAAATGGTTGTCCTAAAGGGTTCTTTCCTAACTCTCGTGGCTTGAGACAAGGTGATCCATTATCCCCGCTTTTATTTGTTTTGGTTATGGAAGCGCTGAGCAGGATGTTGTCGGCCCTGGTAGATAATGGTTTGGTAAAAGGGTTTCCAATCGGAACACCACATCAAGATTTTGCTAATATCTCCCACCTGCTGTTTGCAGATGACACCCTTGTTCTGTGTGAGGTAGAGATAGGTCAGGTGCGAGCCTTAAAGGCCCTTTTACTTTGCTTCGAAAAAGTATCGGGGTTAAAAGTGAACTATAATAAATCTGAGATGGTTCCCATTGGCGATGTGCGTAACCTACAACAGTTGGACGGCTCCCTCAGTTGCACGACTTCCTCTCTTCCACTGACATATCTGGGTCTTCCCTTGGATTCGCCATCAAGGGCGGCTGAGATTTGGGATACAGTGTTTGAAAGAATGGAAAGGAAACTAGCAGGGTGAAAAATGATGTATTTGACTAAAGGGGGCCGAGTCACTCTCATCAAGAGTACTCTTTCCAATTTACCTACGTATTTTCTATCTCTTTTTCTAATCTCGACTAGAGTGGCTAGCCGCCTCGAAAAACTGCAACGAGACTTCTTGTGGGGAGGATTGGGGGAGGAGTATAAATATCACCTAGTCAAGTGGGAGTACGTGTGTCGTCCGTTATCGGAAGGTGGTTTGGGCATTCGTAACTTGAGGTTGTTCAATTGAGCGTTGTTCGGTAAATGGTTATGAAGGTATCATCAAGAACCAGAAGCTCTATGGAGAATAGTGATTGATCATAAATATGGGGAAGCATGGGAAGGGTGGAGCTCCAATGTGGTTAGGGGATCGTGTGGTGTAGGGGTGTGGAAAAATATTAGAAGTGGATGGGACATTTTTCATCAACACACTAGGTTTCTTTGTGGTACAGGTTCAAGAATTAGATTTTGGAAGGATGCCTAGTGTGGAAATAGGGCCTTAACTGACTTGTTTCCTTCTCTTTATCAGGTAGCTAGCGCAAAAAAAATCACTGCGGCGGAGGCGGTGGAGGCATATGGCAGCCGGCTACATTGGAACGTCAACTTCAACTGGGCGGCACAGGACTGGGAACTAAACTCTTTTGAGGAATTCTTCAGTCTCATCTACTCACAAAGACCGAACCTCAAGACTCAAGATGGATTATGGTGGAATCCTGAAGGCAGAGGAAAATTCACAATCCGTTCATTCTATAAAGTGCTCAGTCAAGGACCGGCGACTCAATTTCCGTGGAGGAAGATTTGACGACACAAAGCACCCCCAAAAGCAGCATTCTTCATATGGACAGTTTCGTTGGGGAAGATTCTTACTACAGACAACTTAAGAAAAAGGGAAATTATTATCATAGATTGGTGTTGTCTGTGTCGTAATAGGGAGAGTCGGTAAATCATCTCCTTCTATATTGTGAGACAGCTAGAGCCCTCTGGTGTGCGGTCTTTAGTAGGTTGGAGTTAGCTTGGGTTATGCCAGAGACCGTAATGGCAACAATGGCATGCTGGAACTCCATTAGAGGCGAGCGGCATATCAGAGCTGTATGGAATATGATCCCCATATGTATCATGTGGTGCCTTTGGTTAGAACGCAACGAGCGAACATTCGAAGACAAGGAGAAAACCAAGGAGGAATTGATTGCTGTATTTTTTAGAACTCTCTGTACTTGGTCCATTGCCGTGAATTTCAACGGCATGGACCTACATGATTTCTCAGCTGCTCATGTGCCTAGTAGATAGGACATGACTTTCTTTGTTTGTAATTGCTGTGAACATTTGTAATTGGCTTTTGCCTGATATTAATATATTTTTACTTATCAAAAAATCACCAAGAACCATCATCAGTGAAATAGGTGTATGGAGAGAAAAAGAGTCCCCCTCTCTATTTAAATTCATTAGTTTTGGAAGCCTTTTTATTACAATAGTACCAATAATAGCAAATGAAAAATCAAACTACAATATAATTTTTATAGTTTTAACTCATCATTCTAAATTCCAAAACTGCCTCCTAGATTTTTAACACATTCTAAATTCCCCTACCCACCTCAAATCTGAAACTTTTGAAGAACTCCCCCATCCATTACGATTGAATTTCTACACTCTCACACCATATGTCCCTCTTACTTCATCGAAGCACCAATCACCCCAAGTACTCCCATACTTGGCATCAATAACAATCCTCCAAAAAGAGTCCCCTTCTTGATGCTACCTCCACAACCGTTTTCCTAAAAGTGCCTTAATGAAAATTGTCAGCTTTCTAATCCTCAAACCTCAAAATAAAAGAGGAGTGCAAATCTATTTCCCACTTAAGCAAATGGAACTTGTTCTCATTCTCCATACCGCCCCACAAGAAAGCACGAATATCATTTCCATTCTATTAGCCACTCCTACAAGCAAACGAAAAAGAGATAGGAAATAGGTTGGCATATTAGATAAAATGCTCTTGATTAAAGTGATTATACCACCTTTGAACAAATGAATCATTTTCCAACCAGCCAATCGACATTCAATCTTCTCTATAGTCCCATCCCAAATCCTTGGATTTATGAGGTGCCCCCAAAAGGAGGCCAAGATATTTCAAAAGCAAGCTAAAGACTTTGCAGCCCAAAATATCAGCCAAATCCCCTCAATTATTGACCATACCAACAAAGATTATTTCAGAATTTTATAGGTTCACCTTTAGGCTGAATACAACTTCAAAACATAGCAAGAGAGCCCGTAAAGAATGGACTGATCAAAATTTGGTTCACAAAGGATTAGAGTGACATCCAAAAAGTAAATGAGAAACATTAACGCTGCCATAAGGACTATCCACCAAAAAGCCCAATATGAATCCCCTATACCGCCTTCAACAATATGCTCAACACATCCATAACTAAAACAAAAAGGAAATGGAACAATAGATCCTCTTGTCTCAGTCCACGGGAACTGTTAAAAAAAACAGCCAGTTTGCCATTAACCAAAACCGAAAAACTAACTGTAGATATGCAATGTTTCATCCAATTACATCACCTCTCCCCAAAACCATACCAACCAAGGGTATAAACCAAAAAAGCCGAGTTGACGTGGTCGAAAACCTTCCCCATATCCAATTTACAATAGATGCGGGGAACGCCACCTCTAATTCTACTCTCCCAACACCCATTAGAATTAAGAATGTAGTCAAGAATTTGTATTCCCTTGCCAAAGGCATGTTGAAATTTTGTGATGATCTTCCCTATAACCACACTCAAACGTTAGCAAGCATCTTTGAAATAATTTTGTATCCACTACTAATAAGACTAATGGAACGAAAATCCATCACCTCCACAGACCCAACTTTTTTAGGAATAAGCGCAATGAACGTAGCATTAAGACTTTTCTCAAATTTCATAAATGAATGAAATTAAAATTAAAAAAAACACTCCATGGTGTTGTCCTGAACAATGTCCCAACATACTTTAAAAAAAGCCGTGAAAAATCTGTATGGACCCATAGCTCTATATTTGTCCATTCCTCTTATCACATTGAACACCTTCTCCTTTTCAAACATTCTCTCCAACCAAAGCGCACTAGGCTGATCAATCAAATCAAACACCAGCCCATCAACCTTAGGACACCAAGAATAAGGCTCCGTTAGGAGCTTTTAATAAAAATGAACAATGTGGTCCTGAATTTCAGATTGATCCATAATGACAATTACCTTCCAAGTGGAGCACCTCAATGGAGTTATTCCTTCAATGAGAATTGGCAATTCTATGAAAAAATTTGGTGCGCCCGTCCCCTTCCATCAACCAAAGGGCCGGAGACATTTGTCACCAAGAAATCTCCTCCATGAGAGTAATTTTTTCCAGATCAGTAGCAACACCAAGTTTCCTTTCCTTCTCATTAGCCAATAGAACCCCAACTACTCTTTTTCATCAAAGCAAATTGGCTCCTCAAAAAGAGACTTTCTAATCCACGATGTTCCTGATGACCTCCTCATTCCATTTCCTCAATTAATTTTGTAATGCTTTTAGTTTTCCTGCTAAGACAAAACTGTGTGTACCCAACAACTGATGAGAGAGACACCGCTCTCTCACCTTATCTACCAAAATCATCAGCTTTTAACCACATGTTCTCAAATTTTAAATATCCTTGCCCCTCATGAATACCCCCACAGTCCAAAAGGATGGGAAAATGATCAGAACTTAATCTAGGGAGACGCTTTTTACATGAGTCAGAGAAATGTGCCTCCCAAAAAATGGAAACAAGAAATTTGTCCAACCTAGACCATGCCCTCCCGTTCAACAAGTGAAATGTGAAATCTCCCCTTGCCAAAGGTAAATCAACCAAGCCCAAATCAAAGATTAATCAGAAAAACCCAGCATGGCCAGACCAATACGAGAATCCCCCGACTCTTCACTTAGATACCAAGTGATGTTAAAATCACCACCAATACACCAAGCACCCTCCCACCAATTGCACAAGCCAGCAATCTCATCCCAGCATTTTTTTTTAAATATAAATTATTCTCAGAAACTTGTACAAACTACTGCAAAGTTTTCAAGAACAAAGCATGAAGAGAACGTAAAAAGGTCATTACAAACGAGGAAAGAAAACACAAACCTCTTCTGGAATCTCATGAACCTGCGATCACCTTCGTGCCTATCAAAGTCATGTGACAAATCTTCTTTGAGCACATCATATGTGGTTAATACGATGTCAGCATTGACAAGCTTACTGATATCCACACCAGATGTATTTGAAAGAGAAGTGATTTTCACACCTTCATAGACACAAGTTCTTAAAGAACTTGGACGAGTATGACTAGGATAACAAATAAAATATAATAAGTCAGTTGGAACAGCAGTTCAATGCATAAAAAAAATATGGTATCAAACCTAGGAAACCATCCAGTCAAGGATCCAAATTGAGTTGCTTTTTTTAATCAATATGGATTGTTTATGAAATTTTATACCAATAAGGGACAAGAAATTAGTTATAAACGCAAAAAAATATGGTTCATCATCACACTTATGAGCAAATGTGCTCCTATAAACACAATGGTTGACCACCATGTAAAAAAAGGTTTCCTATAATGTCTTCATCATAGTACATAGCATAAATCTCATCAGGTCAAATGCTAAGAAGAGCCAACAATCCGATAGATCTCCTCAAGAAGTCTACTGATTGATTGTATATAGAGCAATAACAAGTCAAGTTTTACAAGAGATATCAAGCTTTACAAGAGTGGGAGTACAATTTATACAGAAACTATACCGTATAATTTCAGCATGCCATTGGGGTAATATAGTAGCCGGACAGACTATAAGAGTGGCACCAGTAGCAACGGGAGATTCAGTTGCATGGCTCATTTCCAAGCATAATGGGCAAATGTGTTCCCCATCTCTCACAGCAATCTTAGCTGTCATTTTCCTTCTTGTGTACCCTTTTGACTTTATCATTGACTTCTTTTCACATCGTTGTACACCAGAAACTTCACCAGACTTTAGTTCTCCTTCGGGTGAATACCCAACACAATCTGCATGTTGCCAAGCGTCACATATATCACATTGTACCCATAATCCTTCATACTTTCGACTTTCACTGACAGCCCCACATACACACTCAACACGCTCCCTTTTCAATCTCTTAATATTAGATTTCTGCTGTGCAGGAAATTCTGATTGAGAGTCAACAAATATGTCATCTTCAAAAGCGGACTTCTGATGAGAAAAGATGCAAGCAAGAAGTTCAACTGTTTTTCCCAAACCCATCTCATCTGTGAAAGCAATAAGAGACATAATTACCATGATGAAATCAATAAGCAGCACACACATTCCTGTATGCTAGGCATCCTTAAATAGTTTGAGACCTTGTTTGTTTTAGCAGATGAGTTGAGATTAAAATTAAAAGTTGAATAAAATATTGTTAGAATATAATTTTTGTTTTGGGATTTGAAAAAATTGAATTGTTTATTTTATTTTGTGTGACATTTTAAAAAAATTGTAATTTTAGCTAAGATGAGATGATATAAGTTGTGAAAACAAAGAGGCCTAAAACCAAGAACCGTGTCCACCACTCCCAGGAGGATCTTCCAAAGGCTTATGAAAAGAAATCAATCTTAGAATCTTAAGTGTGTTCCTATTCTTAACCTCATTTCCTCCGAGTGCCAAGAAAATCATAAAATAATTGGAACATAAGCGTTAGAAACCGACGAGATTAGAAATTGTTTGTCTAAACCATTAAATCTTTTCAAGAAGTACATAAAGCAGTATCATAAATTATCTAATATGAACCACATTAATCTTTTTTTCATAAATAATGAACCACATTAATCTTAATCAATTTTGGTATGAAGTTGTAAAAAGAAAAAAGCAGAAGACTATTATTGAAAGGTTTGACATGGGCATGACAAAATACAGAACCGGTGCCTACCAGCAAGAATTCCACCAAATACATATGGTGGAGATTGCTCTGGGTGCAAAGAAATGTTTCCGCTGAAAAAAAAAAGCGAAGTAAGCATATGGAGGGTGGAGAGAGAGAGAGACAGAGAGAGAACTAAAATAAAGCAAAAGCAAGATGAACATTGCAACTATTTTCCTCAATGCTAAGGACCAACTGAGAAATCGATACCTGAATGGATTGTAGAACATCTTTGTACATGTGCCTATAAAATCCACAGGCAAACATAAAGGAGACAAAAATGAAAATTTCCCACTTCCGACCGAACTTCTTGAATCTCCATTCTCTCGTTGTATCATCCAGTAAGCTGCACGGCGTTGATATGGTCTCAGTTCAGGAAGCAAGTCGAGTATGTCATGTTCAAGCATTGGATCCGCTCTGTACGGGAGATAAACCATTAACAAAAAAAAATAATGAAACCAGAAAATTTAAGATTTTGAAAAGAACATATGGAGGAACTGCATAAATTTATACAGCGTAAATACTTCTTTTTTTTTTTTTTTGGCAAGTAAAATGAAAATTATTAAAACAATTAAATACTAAATAAAGAATCATGGTAACAGAAAAACACCGTTACTAACTTGGATGGCTTGATGGCTTCATAAAACCCAGCAGCATCAAGCCTTGCACGTTTCTTTGTATCAAGATTACCATTTCCCATCTCTATGTGCAAATCAATTTCCATTTCTGCTGATGTATCAACTCCATACCTAGCCTCTGAAGTCATTACTTCTGGACGCAGCCAAGCCATGACGTTCATCATGCTCCTTTTCCATAGTTGCCTTGTATTCTCCAGAAGTGACTCACAAGCTTCAAATGCACTTTTAAGAATCTCCACCCTCACCCTGAGAGATGATGTGTTCCCTAGAGATTTAACCTCCATAACTGGCCGTAGTGTCATAAACTTCAAACTTGCCAAGTGAACAAGAGCAGATATACCCTCTTCTGGCCCATCAAAACTCCCCGACAAAATCACCGAGTGTGTCTTTGTATCCTTTCTTGTGCATATTTCTATGAATTCTAAAGATACATCACTAGAGGACAACACAGGCCAATGACCTAGTTTAATACGGCCTACAAAGTCATTAATGTTGCACAATCTAAACCTTAAGGAATACTTGGAATCCAGTAAGAAATCATCATTCACTTCACAACGAGAAAAACCTTCTCTTAAATTCAAATCTATTAGCACAACTTCCGAAATATCAAGGTGCTCATCTGAAGCCCAAGAAGCCCGATCAAGTTCCACGAAATATGGCTCATCAATCATGTTAAATTCATTGTTCTGCACATGCTCGGTATTTATAGCTTGCTGATTCCGCGGCCCTGCTTCAGCAATATGATGGCTCTCTACCACTGCCCTAACCGAATGGTGGGGATGGCTTTGCTTCTTTCTACCCATCACACCGTAAGCAAAAAATTATCTCCTATTGTTGACATAAACAGAATGCAACATTAATGTGTCAAATATAAACAATAACAGCTTTAAAATATATATATATATATATTTATAAACATTAACAAGTAACTTCACTTCTCAGATGCATCGACCCAAGCCCATATGAAATTCCACAATCCCACTAGTTATTAACGTGCAACAGTGGGAAGAAAAGAAAGTAACGAACGCGTATTATTATTTTTTTTTTTTTCCCCTTGGCAAGCATAAGTTGAATTGGATGGTAAGCATTGGCAAGAGGCAGCCAGGTACTCAGCTAGAATTAAAGAAACAAATAATGAAAATAAAGATAGAAGAATAACTAATAGGCGCAATTTCTGGAGTTGTAAACGCATGTGAACATTTCAAACGGGTTAACGTAAGTATTTGGGAACAAGAACGTAAATTTAAGAAACATAATACCAAGAAAGATGAGGTTAAGAAATCATCTTAGTTAAGAATAATAGGAAACGTGGGGGATTTCAAACCTCAATCGATGTGCGTTTGATAAGGGTTGGAATGAAGAACCGGAGGAGATTGAACCCCAGGTCCAGGCGCTACTTGGAAATTGCGAGTTTGAAGGTTTGAGGACTAGAGCGCATGGAAACGGTGTGAGTACTGAGTACACGTACGACGTTTCGTCTAGGAGCAGGGCTCCACTAATCTCAAAACCACTAATCTCAAAGTTCCTACCCTCGACAGTTTGTTAAAAAAATAAATAATTATTCATTTACATTCCTCTCCTTTTTTGTTTTTTTAAAGCAAGCTCGGACCTCATATATAATAAGAAAAATGATACCTACACTATATTTTTCACAATAAATTTTATAATAATGAATTAAATAAAGGATAATTTTGTAAATCAATTTATAAAAGCAATGTTACTTTACAGAAATGTCCTCATCTTACAACATTATTATAAAATATGTTGTGCAAATTTATTGTATGTGTATCAATGTCTATCAATATATCAAAATGGAATATATCCAAAGAATAATATTTAAAGAAGTGCTATCAAATTGAGAGTTTGTAATAATCTATTATGCCATAAAGAACACCGATCAATCTTGAAATCAATCAATTTTTTGAAGTTTCAATCTTTATAAGCTTTCAAGAAATTGCAGAAATTTGCAATATCCATTAAGATGGAAATGATTTGCCAAACTACTTCCTCTTCATAGATAGAAAAAACAACTAATTAAGATTATTCTTTCAATTATATGGTTTAGGTGCTCCGCCATTTAGAAAGCCAATTTCGTCGATGAAGCTTCTATAATCACTAAAGTTGAGTTTGACAACCGGAAAATATTCAAGTATCTCAAATATTTTATTATTATTCATTATTTTATTATTATTTTTCATCTACTTGTATTACTATTCATTACTTTTTTACTATTATTCAATATTTTATTATTAATTTTCACCTATTTTTTATATTCTACAATTCTTATCAACACTTCTCAACATTTAAACCTACTTTTACTGTGGTAGAATTTTCCTTTGTCTAGATTTCTAAAACCTCCCCTTTGGAATTTATGCTAACTATTGAAACTATTGAGAAAGAGTTCCTAACATAAGCATTAGAGGATATACAAACTTGATTTGTGAGAGGCTTTGGCCATTCTTTCTTGACTTTCGAGTTGATCTTTGTGTTTCCATGCTTGAATGTATTCTTGATGTAAGAGATTCAATTGATATGATACTTTTTGGAGAGAAAGTGCAAATTTATTGTATACCAGATCATTTTAAATTCTCTAAATAAAACCTAAAATCAAGACAGCAAATATTTGGAAATGGTGCTAGCTCTTCCTGAGAGCTGAGGCCAAGCTTTAGCTTGGGATTTAAAATAAAATGGAGCCAGTCTAACATTGAGTCTATTGCCAAGGAAGAGAGTTGACATGTTTGAATATCAAGTTGAGCTGGGCTGCATTGAGTTAAATAAAATATTATTAGAATATTATTTTTTAATATTATGTGTGTTTTAGGATTTGAAAAAAGTGAATTATTTATTATATTTTAGATGAGAACTTGAGAAAGTGTATGGGGATTTGAAAAAATTGTAATAATAAGATAAAGTGAGTTGGGGAGGGTTAAGGATCAAACGGAACTTAATGGTTATCTACTTTGGCTCCATAGAATTCTAGTGAAATGGCACTCAATAAAAAGGCGTAGAAAAGTTTCTTCTTTTTCATCATAAAGAGAGCAATTAAAGGAGATGATGCTTGGGATGAATCTTTTTAAACACTCTTTAGTTAAAAGAATGTCCCAAAAAAATCATAAAATAAGTTTATGACGGTCATAAATTCTAAGCTTCCAAATATTCTAAAAAGGAAAATTTGTAACACTCGTTCGGATAGAGTTTGCCATACAAAAGGCAAGGTGGTGAGTAAAATTTGACCAAAGATTTATCATTTTGAGTTTTGGTCCATATTTTGCAATCCAGTCTTTGAAGGGAACAAGGTAAGGAAATTTTTAGAATTTCAAAGATGCTCTATTGACTGAAAAGATATTGTAATTTTTTATGATTATAAAAGCAAGTAGCTTAATTAATCAAATCTAAAACTTTGAGAGTTGGCAAGGGATCAGCTATATGGGCTAGGGGAATTGGTTTGAAATTTTTCAATAAAGATGTCCAAAGATCTAGCCAAGCTCTTATAGACAAGTCATTAGTAATTATAAGCACATAAATTTTTCCAATGAGGATCGAGTCTTGAGAAATCCTTTCAAAATGGTCGAGTTTGAGGCCTTTGTGACTGCTCGTGCAAAAGAATTTACATTAAGATATGTCTTTGATAAAATATTGTGCCAAATACCAGAACTTTGTTGACTCATCTCCCATCCCATCTTGGCTAACAAAGCGACATTCATGTTTTCCATCAATGGTAGTCTTGAGCCTCCATCTTTTTTGAGTTAACATATTATTTTCCATAATTTTAAACAAAATTGGTGTTTTTATCTTTTGACGTGCCCACTAGAAATTCTTGAAACTTTTGTTTAGAGATTTGCAAATTGATTTTAGAAGCATGTGTATTGGCATTTAGTATATGGGGATAGAGCTTGTTACAGATCTGATGAGCATAGTTCTACCTGCTTGGGAAATCATTTTAGATTTCCAACCGTCCAGTCTTTTATCAATATCCGTAGATATTTCATTTTGGAGGATGAATCTTTGTATGGCAAATTTTTCAATTTTTTGGGACATGAAAATTGAGGATTTGCTCTGATTTATGCATTGGCCTGACTAGGGGTGTAAATGGTTCAGTCCGGTCCGGGAAATTTGTGGACCGATTTCATTCGGTCCAAGAATTCTCTCACCCTGGACCGGACCGAACAGGAGTTTGGTCCATACCGGTCTGGTCCAATTCAGTCTAGGGACAGTCCAGTCCGGTCCGGTCCAGGGGTGCCCCATATGATTTAATGGGCTAAATTTAATATAAAATTCTATAATGATCAAATATTTTTTTGGCCCAAATTTAACTACTATAAATTATAATATGTTACTATTATAAAAGTATATACTATATATTAATATGTTAGTATATATTATATATTAAGTATGTTAGTAAATTATAACTAATAGTCTAATAGTCTAATAACACTTTCACATTAGTATATGTTAATAAACTATAACTAATAAGTAATAACACTATTACAATTTACATTAGTATATTATATATTTATATGTTAGTAAATAGTGATAAATTAGTAATAATATATTAAATAATAATAATACACTTATTATTTATATGTTAATATTATAAGAGTATATATTATATATTAATATATTAATATTAAAATTAAAATTTATATATTATTATTTATATATACATATATTTAAAAATAAAAATTTAAAAAAAAAACTCTAGGGATTCGGTCCGGTCCGGTCCGGTCTAGGGGGATGAACTCCCTGGACCGGGACCGGATCGAAATTTTCCGGTCCATATATTTTTTGGACCGGACCGGACTGGACTCCAACCGGTGCGGGACAACCGGTCTGGTCCGGTCCGCCGGTCCGGTTCGGTCTTTTTACAATCCTAGGCCTGACCATGTTTGGTATTTTCCTAGAACATTTCTGATAGCCTGGATCGACTTTGTCTTGACTTTCCTAAAGATAATTAAATAATCTGTAAATAGAAGATGAAATATTGGAGGACACTCTCTACTAATTTTAATACCTTCCAAACACTAAGATGCTTCTGATCTAGCCAATAGTCTTGATAAAATCTCAATACAAAAGATAAAGAAAAATGGTGAATTTTGGTCACCTTGTTGAAGATCTCTATAAGCTTTAAGAAACCTATTGATGAACCATTGATGATAATAGAAAAAAAGAAGTTGTTGTAATGCATCTCTTAACGAGATTTAAGCCTTATTTATTTTTCAAAATCATCTTATTTCATTTCATCTCAAATTTTTTATTACACTTTTATAAATTTTCGTATAAAATAATCTTAACAATTCAAAATTTTCAAATCCCAAAATAACTTTTTCAAATTCCAAAACAAAACTAATATTAAAAAATATATTAGAACAATATTTTATTCTTTTTTCATCTTTTATCTCATTTCATCTCTGAAAACAAACCAAACCTTATTCAGATTGAGTTAAAACCCAAAACTTTCATGACTGCAAATAGAAAGTTCCATTCAATGAATTCAAAAAAAATTTCCATGTCTAGCTTTATTGCCGTCTGACCTCATTTGTGATGCTTAAGATGATGAAACATTTAGTGTGCAATAATGTAATTTTCTCTTATATTTTGACCTGACACAAATGTTGTTTGGAAATAGGAGATAATGCCTGAAGAGTTTTCTTCAAACGGTTGACAAGGATTTTTGTAATGATGTTGGTCAGGCTTATTGGTCGATAGTTATAAGGAAAGCTTGGATTTTCTATATTTAAAATGAGTGCAATATGGGGTTCATTTGTTTTAAGAGTTTTTCACTTTTGAAAAAATTTTGAACAACTGCTATCACATCTCTTTTGATAATGTGACAGTAACATTTTATAAAAGATGGATGTCATTCTATCGGGACCTAGAGTTTTATGGTTTGGAATTTGCTTGAGGGTACCATAAATCTCATTTTTCAATGACAAAGCAGTTAGGGTTTCATTGTCCTCTTATAAAATATGATTATCAAAGAAATCCTCAAAGATGTTTCGAGAAAGTTGGAGTTGAGGTAGAATAAATGGATCTAAAATAGTTTTATAAAGTAGATTCAATAATGTTCTAATTCATTTTCTAGTTACCTAGACTCAGTTTGATGGAGTCTATCACATTTTGCCTACGACGGATTGTCATTAATAAGTGGTAGAAATTGGTGTTCAAATCTGATGTAGTGAGCCAATTTATTATTGACTTTTGCTCTCAGAAAATGTCTTCATGCTACGATTATTCTTGAAGTTTGAGATTGAAATATTTCTCTTTTTGTAGGCTTCAAAGATTTGACGAGTTGTTATGAAGATGACTTAGTTTCATTTCTATATTTTGAGTGGTGGCTTGTATTCTTCAAAAATGGACTTTGTTTTCAGTACTTGAGTGTCTTTTTTGTTTCCTTAATCTTTTTGCATGGGATAAAAGTAAGACTCTCATAGAATTGTTGGTGCCATGCATCTTGGATTATAACATTGCTAAGAGGCTCTCAAGTTCAAAATTCTTCAAATTTGAAAGAATAAGCACTCTTTCTTATTTTTATTGTGTTGATCAAAAGAGGATTATGATCTAAGGATGTGAAGATTAGGCATTAAATAGAGGCATCTAGGAAAAGAAGATGCCAATAAGCATTTGTTATGCCACAATCCAATCATTCTCTAATAATTGCATTTCTATAAAGGTTATTTGTCCAAGTAAATGTGGGCTCCAAGAAGCCAATATCAATGAAACTATGAGAGTCCATCAGGTATTTTAAGCCACCAATGGATGAGGAAGTCACTGGCCGGTAGGGGTATAAATTTAAATTGGAAAATTAGAGAATCGGCCTGGAGAGGATAGAATTAGACCAAAAATCCGGGTTTTGAATCGATTCAGCCCAGTACCGATTTTAGAAATTGAGGAACCGGATATAACCTATTCGGTTCCGATCATTTTAAGACCAAATCGTTCCGGTTCTATTTACTTTTATTTATTTTTATATTTTTGAGTATAAATATATAATATGTTTTATATTATATATAATATATATAATAATATAAATTATAATTAAATATAAGATAATGTTATACAAATAAAAATGTAATTTTAGACTTTAGACTTTTAGAATTTAGATTTTAATTTGTGAGATTCTTGGACTTGTAAAAGTAAATTTTTATTGTAGTTTTTTTTTTATAAAACAATTTTTATTTTATAATAGTTTTTTATTGCAGATTTTTTCTTTATAACATATATTTTTTATTAAAACAGATTTTTGTATGAATTACAATTTTTTTACTAAAACAGATTTTTTAAACAAGTTTTTTTTTTTAAAATAGATTTTATTTTTTATAAATTTACATATTCTTAAAACCGGAAAACCGAATAAGAATCGGACCGAAATCAATAAAGTCAATACTACCGATTTTAGGGGTTAGTCATAACGTAATCGATTTTAAGAAATGCAAAATCGTTGGTACCAGTTCGATTTTTAGTTTTGTCCAAAATCAAACTGAACTAGACCGGTTACATCCCTACTGGCCGGTCCCCAACTTTATCTTGTTAGGTTAACAAGTTGTTGAAACTGCTAATACAAAGCTATGGGCCTGAAAATGAGTAGTGAATTGAATCCAGTAAGGTTCAAAAGCCTGCTTTGTGTTGCCATTGAGCTGGAGAATAGACAAAAGTAGCTAATCATAGATGGTTAGGTAAATCAGAATAAACCAAAATAGATATAATATTAATATTAACAGGAACTGATTTGATGTATAAACTCGGTCGCCACAATAATAGAAAGCCTCATTTTTTTCTCAAGGCGGGGACATTTACAAAATTATGGAAACTTAGTCTATTAACAATTGTAGAAGTGTATACATCTAACACCATGGTTTCTGATAAAAAAAATAATATCCGAATTATATTTGTTAATAAATGCCCTTATACTTTTGATTGTTTTGGAGCGAGCAAATCTCCTGCAATTCTATACCAAAAATTTTATGGAAAAGTTGGAGGATGGTAAAGCCCACCTCGTCAGTTTTTTTGAGTTTCCCAGTTGAAGATGCCTTGGGTGTTGCCCTGCTATAGAGTTTGGATCTTGCTACTTCTTTTATTTTTTTGAATTTCCCTTAAGACTTTGAGTTGATAGATAAAATCAAAAGAGCGCATTTTTTTCTTCATTGTAGTTCTCTTGTGCAAAAGGCCATGATTGCTCTTTGGTATCTTTTGAAATTTTTCTGTAGTTTTAGTTTCGGTGGGTGAGTATCCTCAGTGCTAATAGGAGTAATTAGCTTCTATGGAACTTTAAAGGTAGAAAGAATGACCAAAGTCACCAAGCTTTCTAGAGGAAAGGCTACAGTGATTTGGGTTTGAGTTTCGTTTGGGCTAGGATTTTTATATTTGAGCACAAATTGGATAATGGGCCCCAGACTTTTTTGTTGGCACAGGTACCGAAGGAAGGGTTGAATTGGGCAAAATCAAATGGACAGGTTGATACGCAACAAAGGAAAGAAAATTGATATCTTTGGGCTTCTTGTGCATTAGGTTAGAAGCATTGAAGGGTGGGCCACACTTCCAACTTGCTTGCTGCTCATGAGGGTCTGCTTGGGCTAGGCCTACAGACTTGCCATGGGTTCCCACACTTTTAGTTGAATTTGTAGAGCTTGCAAATGGGTCGATGGCCCAACATTAGAAGATCCGGCATGTTGCAATTGGAGTGCTTTAAAATCTATTACAGTCGCTTGTATCTTTATCCACTGAGATGGCCAGGTCTTAGTATTTAAAGTTGAGGGGAAAGTAAATTGTTGTAGCGCCAACTCTACCAAATCGATGTAGAGCTTTCATGTTGCCATCGTATGAGAGTGATTTTGATCTTAAGTGACTGATGGGTGCAAGTTTGGTGGGAAAGAATAAAGGCCCTGACTGAATGAGGCTTCTTAGTAGGTTGTGGGCCATTAATGTCAACAATGTTTGGGTCGTTACAATACTCCATAGTACCTGGATTCATCACTACCTTCAGTTTGCAAGACACTTGACCGCTCTAGAACGCCACTAACGGTGGTTGAGAGAATTTGAGAGATCAATTTTGGTGTGCCAACCAGACCCTGCATGATCGGATTTCATGAGGTAAGATTGTGAGCTTATCATTTAGATTTTTTATCTTTTGGTTTACTGAAATGGTTATCGTGTAAGTTAATGCTTGAGAGAAGATCTTGAGGAGACTTTACTCTGATCGGATACTGCGAGGGCTTTATAGCTCTTAAGCTTACAAGTGTGTCTTCTCGAGTGAGTTGCCAAGATTTCTTCATTCCTCTTTTAGTAATGTAGTATTCGTCTTCAATGATGTTTTATTCAATTAATATCGATTTTCCTTTGTTCACCCTAATCCTACCTTTGCCTCTACCACCTGATTACTTTGACAATCCAGTTGGCATGGTTTACTCCCTCTCAATAGCATTTATTCTTTAATCATTGTGTTTGATTAAAGTTTCCATAGTAAGATTCATCCTCAACAATGTTATCTAAAGGCTGCCTAGGATCTAAAGCGTGGCCTTATTGTGGTGGAAAAACCGTAATAAAGATGAGGGATTCTGCACAAAGCCATGGGCCAAAGGGTAGATATGCTTGGATAGTTTTTAGTTTAAGTACAACAGATTTGAGAGTGACCATTTTGTCACATGCATAACAAAAATCAGAGAGGCGTTTGTACTTGAAAGAAACCCAGGTATCTTGTTGAAGTCTCTAAGCTCCAAAAATCCTTGTTTAAAAGGATGGGATATGTTAATTTCAACCTTTATCCTTATGAATTTTTTGCATGCTAGCCCAAAAAGTGGATCAACATCCATATCTAGATAATTCCTGAGAGTCTTCCCAATGTGCGAAGCATTTTTTTTTCTAGTTATGTGGTTTCGAGTTAATCCATGTATTTTAATATGAAAAACTTGGATATTGGAATTTATCTCTTGCCATGTAGTACCTATAGGCCAATTTTTTAGAATGAGAAGGTGCCCTTTGGAGTTCCATGGAGTTTGGTTTAGGACTCGACTTGTCACTAGCAGTTTGGAATGTGAAAAGGAAGAGATCAACGTCTAGATCTTCAATATGAAACTTATGGATGAAGCTCCAAGCAGCTCTAAAAGAAGCATGTAAAGACATCTTATTGAGAGATCAGATAACAATAAGAGAAAACATGAGGAGTAATCCGGCTGCTCCCCGCATTAAACAGCCCTCCATGGATTATGTGACATGTAAGTAATTTATAATATTTAGTATATACTTGCATGCACTTGATCATCAAAAATCCATACAACCCTTGCCTTTCTCCTTTAGTCCTGTCTTTTGGTTTGCAAGTGCACTTCAATATCCTGAGACCTATACGGTCATAATCCCTCTCTCTCCTTTGTCTTCGTGGTTTGTAGGTGCACTTCAATATCCCCAAAAGCCTTTCATCTCACCAATTTTTATCAGTAGCAATCTTTTTTTTCCTTCACCCTCCATTTCGAAAATGGAAAGGTGTTCGAAATTGGAAAGAGTGGTGGGTTCATATTTTAAAACAAGAAATATAGAAATCAAACCCACCCAGATAGCGTTCTTCTTTGTTGTTTTCTTGACTCTCATTCTTATTCTTGTGGTTGACTACCACTTTAAATTCATTTTTTATGATTTTTAGAGTGGTGATAGCTTTTTCACGAGGGAGAAAAAGAATTGAAGGATGTTGTGTGGTTTTTGAGAAAATAAAGGAAAGTGAATTGTCTGCACTTTCACCTGTTGATTCATTTGCAAGTATGAGGTATAAGTCCTCCTAAGAGAGGGCTTCAGTTTGGTGGATTAGTTTATCTATGTCCATGGAGAAAAAAGAAGGAGAAAATCAATTTTCAAAAATCTAATTATGAAAAGAAGTAGAAAAAATAAAGAGGGGTGAAAGGGAAAATGTGTGATGTCATATTGCAGGGTAGATGTTTAGCTTCTTATGGAAATGTTGTTGTTGTTTTAGTGAGGTAGAAGATCAAAGTAAGAAATTGCAGAAAAAGAGGGAGACACACCATAGAAAATAGAGAGAACTCATCAGGAGAGAGAGTTGGAATGTGCTTAAACTGATTCATTTACATCTCATTTATTATTGTTTATTACTATTATTTTACTATTCAAATTTGCTTTGCATTCGTTGCTGTCGAATGAGTTAAGTAAGCGTGTAAGCAGGTGAACTCCTTAAATTTGAAAGCTTGTTGACACTATGGATTGCACAAGCATGTGAAAGGTGCCCAAATTACTGGGATCAAGAGGACAAAACAGAGACATGTAGTCAGCATTACTAAACAATATCTTGAAGAAACTTCAAAAAATGCCTCAACCAAGTGGTCACCTCGTCAAAAAGCGGGGTGAGACAACTAATGCAATTAAGGTGAGGAGGAAGTTCATGGTTCTAACAGAACTAGGAAAACTTCTTCTCTCCTACTAACCAAAAGCTAAAAAAGAAGTAGAAGTACAATATTTCCGCAAGTATAACACATCAAAAACTTTGATAACTACCTTGAACTCATATAGGAAATATAGATACAACGAAAAGAGAATATCTATTGACAAGCACATGGAAGTAGGGCTACACTAATAAGAAAGTTCACAGTATACTCTTGACAGTTTATTAATAAAATAAATAAATATTCATTTACATCTCATTTATTATTGTTTATTATCTTTTTTTACTATTCAAATTTAGATTAAAAATAATAAGACATTTTATATAATTTAGAAAAATAAATTCAATTAATTAATATGATCATGTAATTTAATTTAAAATAAATTTAATTGTATAAAAATAATTTACTTTTCCCCTTCTTTTCATTTGTTGATGTCGGCAGACGCAAGCGGGGAAACTTAAAGGGAAACAAAAAAGAATGAATATATATGTAGGGTTTTGAAATGTGGGCTTACTTATTTTTTATTAGGCTTTGACACGGGTTGGGTCTTAAGTTTCTCACCTCTGAGCTTAGTTCAAATGACACGGGTTGGGCTTACTTGACCTTCTCAATTCTTTATTTGTGTTGATTACGTAGCATATCAGAATAAAATGGCCGAAATTAGGGAGAGTTTCAGTTGGAAAATGATAAAGTGAATGAGGTGTGAAGGAAATTGTGTCACAATTCTCTCTCCAGTTTGAGTTTACAATTTTTCAATAAATAAATACCGACATTTATTGGTGTCCTTATTAATTTATTCGTATTATAAAATTTTAAAAAAAATACAATTGCAAGAAAATTTATAAGAAAAAATATTTAAAATTTTTATTACTCAAGAATTGAAGTTTTCTTCTTCCTTACAAAATAATCTGAAACTCTCATATATATAGAAAATTCTAACATCGGGAGTGGTTATTCACAAAACAAAATAGGAAGGGAATACAGAGAGGAAAAGAAGGAGAGGGGGCATGCACCGCCCTCATTTTTGACTTTTCATTCACAACACTCCCCCTTGAATGATTATCTATAAAAAATATGTCTCGTTAAAACTTTACCAAGAAAAAATTCGATAGGAAGAAAAACTAATGACAAAGGAAAAAAAGTACAGTATTCATATATACCGCTAAATATTTTACGATTGCCTCATTAAAACCTTGCAAAGGAAAACTTAATAAGACAAAATCTTAGCGAAGGAAAAAGAGTACAATCAGCACAAATTTTCAAAACATTTACTCTTCTTGAAAAGTGTATAACGATAGATTTTTAAATCTTCGCATTTCGATATTCTGCACAAATTTCTTGAATGTAAAAATTAGTAATATTTTCGTGAATAAATCTGTCAGATTATCACTTAATCGTATCTGTTTGACATTAATTTTTACTTTTCTCTTGAAGTTCGTGAATATAAAAGAATTTAGGTGAAATATGTTTGGTTTTGTCACATTTATATATCCTCATCTGATTTGAATAATACAAGCAACATTATCTTCGTATAAAATTGTTGGGTTATCATTGATCATGGGAAAACTACACTTTTCTTGAATATATTGAATCATTAATCTCAATCAAATATACTTTCGACTTGCTTCATGAATTGCAATAATCTCCGAGTGATTTGAAAATGTGGCTGATAGTGTTTGTTTGACAAATCTTTATGATATAACATAATTTCCATTAGTAAACACATATCCAATTTAATATTTACCTCTATACGGATCTGAAAGATATTAGCATATGCATATCCAACCAACTATGAACTTGATCTATGTTAATAAAATAATTCCATATTAATTATACTTCGAAGGTAACGATGAACATATTTAATATCATTCAAATGCTTTTGCGTTGGTGCAAAATTATATATTGCAAGTAGGTTAACTGAAAATGTAATTCAGGCCGAATACAATTTACAAGATATATCAAAACTCCAATTGCACTGAGATATGGTACTTCAGGATTAATGATTTATTTATCATCTTTACAAGGACGAAATGGATCTTTCCATACATCAAGTGATCGAACAGCCATTAGAGTATTCCGGAGATGAGATTTGTCCATATAAAAGTGCTCCAGAACTTTCTCTGTATACATTGACTGATGAATAAAAATTTAATTTGGCAAATGCACGAGTTGCAAGCCGAGACAAATTTTTGTTTTGCTAAGATATTTTATTTCAAGTTCATTCTTTAAATATATAGAAGTTCTTGTGATCTCTTCAGGAGTTTCAAAAATATTTAAATCATCAACATAAACCGCTATAATAGCAAATTTAGATTCTAGTTTCTTAATAAAAACACATGGACATATAAGATTATTCTTACATCCTTATTTCAATAGATATCGCTGAGACGATTATACTACATGCGTCTGGATTGCTTTAATCTATATAAAGATATTTGAAACTTGATAGAGTACATATTTCTAGATATATTTGGATTAGATAGTTCAGTCATTTTATATCCTTCAGTAATTTTCATATATATGTCATGATCTAATGATTCATATAAATATACAGTGACCACATCCATCAACCGCATATCTAATCCTTATGTAACTACCAAACTAATCAAAAATCTAAATATGATTGCATCCATAACGAAAAATATGTTTCCTCATAATTAATTTCGGGTTTTTGCTGGAAACATTGTACGATAAGTTGTGCTTTGTACTGCACAATTTCATTTTTTTCATTACGTTTTCATATAAATACCCACTTATATCCGACATGCATTACATCCTTTGGTGTTCGAACAACAAGTCCAAATACCCCTTGCCTTATTAGCGAGTGTAATTCAATTTCAATAGCTGCTTTCCATTTTGGCTAATCATTTTTACGTCGATAGTTTTCGATAGTTTTTGACTTACTTTCTTTATTATTTATGGTAATGTCAATGGTCATTTTATATGAAAATATATTGTCAACAATAGTTTTATTTCTATCAAGAATTTATCTAATACTATAAAATATATCGAAATCTCATTATTTTCAGTTACTTATTCCTCTTCAGGAGGTCTATTTTCAGGAGATTTTGGAATAGAAGAGATTTGATCTTTTCAGGAGCATCAACTATGCTTGTGGCCTATATTGTGAGTATGGGTTATTCAGGAATATTAAATTCATTTTATATCTTTCTCTTTCGAGAAATTTTGTCTTTTGTACCATTAGGTTACCCACGTTTTAGGCGTATCTTAGACTCTTCTATTGCTGTCTTGACAACTTGTCTTTCAGGGACTATAATTATTGCTGGAGTATTAACAACAGAAATATGTAATTTTACCACACATTTAATATCAGTAAATATATCCGGTAATTGATTTGCAATATTTTGTAAAAGAAAAATTCTCTGAACTTCTAGTTTACATTCATTTGTAGGAGAATCAAATTGAAACAAGGTTTTATTATCCCAAATAATTTCTTGTCGTATATCAGACACTAACTTTTCATTACCCAGTAATGGAAAAGAATGGAAAAGTGGATTTGTCAAAATGACAATTCTCAAAACGTGCTTTAAATATATCCTTTATAAGAGACTCAAGGTATCTAATAATAGATGAAAAATTAAAATCAACATATATCCTAAGTCTACGTTGAGGGTCCATCTTTGTACGTTGTGGAGGTGCAATTAGAACATATACAATATATCCAAAAGTACGAAAATGAGAAATATTTAGTTAATGACCAAATACAAGTTATAATAGAGAATATTTAAGTTGTAATAGAAAATATTTATGATATGCAGATGGTTTAATTCGAATCAATGATGCTACATGAAGTATAGCATGTCCCAAAACAAAAATAGGTAGTTTTGATTTCATAAGTAAATGTCTAATAATTAGCTGAAGTGTTTTGATAAAAAATTCAGCTAAATCGTTTTAAGTGTGTGTATGAGCAACAAGAATATTCAAAATCTATTCCCATTGACATGCAATAGTTATCAAAAGGTTGAGATGAAAATTCACTTACATTATCTAATCGAATAGTTTTAATTGTATAATTAGGAAATTATGCTCGTAGTTTAATTATTTGGGCAAGAAGTCTAACAAATACAATATTTCTAGTAGAAAGCAAATAAACATATGACCATCAATTTGATGCATCAATCAAAATCATAAAACATCTAAATGGTCTACTTGATGGATGAATAGAATCACATATATCCTCGTGAATTATTTGAAAAAATGATAAGAACTCGACAACGACTTTTAAGGGAGATGGTTTGATAATCAACTTTTAAGGAATGTCCATGTGAATTAACAATGAATCGTCTCATCATTATTGATTCTGGATGTCCAAAGCAATCATGTCAAGTCATAAATACTTTGATGTCAATACACTTCTGGTGCATTACCACATATGATTCACTTGTTCTCATTCTTGCATAATACAATCCATAAGAGAAAGCAGGTAGTTTTTTTAATACGAGTTTTTGACCTAATATTATCTTAGTAATGAGAATATACTCTTTATTACTTTCATTGGTAGTTTCAATAAAATAATCATTACGACGTATATCTTTAAAACTCAATAATTTTCTTCTAGATTATGAAGAAAATAGAGTATCATTAATACAAATTTTTTATTCCATTAGGCAACACAATATAAGCTCTTCCAAAATCCTCAATTAGATTTGATAAACCTGATATGATATGTACATATATTTTACTTAGTGTTAGATTTTGAAATTATTTTTTATCTTTAAAAATTGTATAAGTTGTAACACTGCCAACCAAACATATATCTCTATTATGCATCTCAAAGATAAAAAATTTATCAATAGGATCCATGATTTTACAAAATATATAAGACTTATATTACTTTAAAGAGTCACCAAAAACCTTCTAATATAAAATAAAGAAAATACATTAATTTGTATGAATACTTAATTCTCCAATTAAATGATTAATTCTACCATAAGAGTCTTTAAAGAAATAAAAAACATCAATATAAGTGATATATTTTCCATTTATATATAATAAATCATCTGATGATTTAACAAAATTTGTTTCAATTTTTTTTGTTTTTCCTTTTATAGAAGTTTGATATAGATCAACCAAATGTCTGTCCATACGACAGATATGTTAGTAATGTCTAGTCATGCCACATCTATAGCATACATATTCATTTTTTTTTTGAAAAATTATTTTGAGAGTTTTTATCCTTATATGAGTTATACCCATAGTTTTGAATTTCATTCCGTTCCGGTCTAAATTTCAGCCCGTTTCAGTCATTCCAGTCAAATTCCGGCCGTTCCAGTCAAATTCCGGCAGTTCCGGTCCAAATTCCGGCTGTTCTGGTCCATATTCCGGTTTATATTATTTTTGTATTTTTTTTGTATTTGAATGATATTTTTTTTAAAAATTTTAAATTTAGATGGTATTTAATTAATTTTAGAATATAAAATATATTTATATACTTTGTAATTTTAAATACGTCTTTTTTTAAATATCATTATTTTTAATATTTTATCTATTTATTTATTTTTGTATCTCAATTCAAATTTGTATTTTTCAACTTACAATCGTTTTATAAATATTCAATTCTTCTAATATGTACACATATATATGTATTTATTCTATTAGTTGTTAGTTTATATATATATAAATATTTATTATAATATATAATTAATCCCGAAACGGCACACCGGAACAGACCGGTACCGAAATATTCCGTTCCAGTGCCTCAACCGGAACGATCACCGAAACGGAATTCAAAACTTTGGTTATACCACTTCTGGTGATATGGTATATTTTTATTATTATCTCCTTTAGTGTTGTCACTTATGGAACTAACACTTTTATAATTTTTCCTACCACGTTCTCGTCTTCAATTTTTTCGAAAGAATGCACTATTCACTTTTGAGAATGATGTAAATCCAATACTATTCACTTCAGAAAATAATGTTGAACGAGTAAGACGTGACTGGTGGTTTCTTAATAAAAACTCATTATTTTGCTCAGCTACAATAAGACAATATATAAGTTCAGAATATTTTTTGAACTTTCGCTTTCGATACTATTGCTACAGGAGCATATTTGAAACATGAAAAATAATGTATGTTTTCTCTAACATATCATCATCGTTGATTTTCTCACCGAATAATTTTAACACTGAGCTGATTTTAAAAAGTGCAGAGTTATACTCATTAACACTCTTAAAATCTTGCAACCTCAGATGCAACCAATCATAACGAGTTTTTGGGAGGATTACAGTCTTCTGATATTCATATCTCCCCCTTAAATAATTCTACAAAGTAAATGAATTTTTCACCTTGAGATATTCAATTTTTAATTCTTCGTGAAGATAACGACGAAGGAAAATCATTGCCTTAGTATGGTCCTACAACAATGCTTGATTTCTTTCTTTTATTGTCTCTACCAGATTCATTGCATCGATATGGATTTCAGTATTAAGAATCCATGATAAATAATTTTTTTTTATAAATGTCAAGAGTAATGAATTCTAATTTTGTAATATATGACATTTTCTACATATGTAAATAATAAATAAATATGTTAGAAAACTTACTTGAAGTAGAAGATCACTAGCTTCAAAATTAGTAGAATCTCGTACCGATAACATGTTATAAAACTAAAAGGAAAATACTATTATAAGAAAATTTATAAGAGAAAAGATTTAAAACTCTTATTATTCAATAACTGAAGTTTTCTTATTCCTTATAAAATGATACGAAGCTTCCATATATATAGAGAGTTCTAATATCGGAAGTGATCATTTATAAAACAAAAGAGGAGGGAAACATGAGAAGGAAGAGAAGGAAAAGAAGGGGGGCATACACCGCCCTCTCCCTTTTTGACTTTTTATTCACAATAATCCGTTTACCGTTTTGTATTATTTTTGTATTTTTTCATTCGGTAAAGTAGTTTAGTAGCATTAATAATTTCATAAGTTTTATGAAAACACCGTATGGGTTTGTCTAATTATAAAAATGCTTTGCATAAAAAAATTATAAAAATGTCATGAAAAAATAAAACTGACACCGTATAGGTTTGTGTATAATTACAGAATTGCTTAATATATTCATTACTTGAATCAATCAAAGAAGAGGTGCTCTTTTTTTTTTTTAATGTTTATTCTTATGCAAAACAAAAGGTTGAGTTCGGCTTTGTTTCGTTGGGTTTAAGTTTTTGACTCTCAAGTCTAAGTTCTATATATAGACTTCTTTAAAAATTAGTTTATCAAAATATTTTATCACGCATGACTTATAGTAATTTTTTTAATCTAGTTTGATAATAATTCTTCACAAACTTTTTTAAAGGCAAATTAACTTATGATATGAAGAACACCGTATGAGTTTGTATAATTATAAAGATGCCATGAAAAAGTAAAAATGACACCGTATGAGTTTGTGTATAATTACAGAATTGCTTAATGTGTTGATTACTTGAATCAATGGTACTATTTTTATTGTTTATGTTTATTCCCATGTAAAACAAAAAGTTGAGTTCGGCTTTGTTTCTTTGGGCCAGCTTCCACACGGGTTGGGCTTAAGTTTTTAACTCTCGAGTCTTAAGTTCTGGATATAGACTTTTTTAAAAACTAATTTATCCAAATATTTTATCACATACGACTTATAATAAATTATTTCTTTTAATTTGATAATAATTGTTCATAAATTTATTTAAAGACGAATTAACTTATGATATGTTAGATTATAGTTTACATTATAAATTTTATAAATAAACAAATTACAACATGTTCATATTATATATATATATATATATATATATCTATATTATGTCATAAACCTTTAGCCAATAATGAAAAAACGTCATTTTAATTTTTACTTCTCACCCACTTTTTTCGTTAATTTATTATTATTGAAATAATCTAATTTTTCATATATTTTATATTAAATTTTTATGCTATTCTATATTATTCTATTTTTAACATATATATATATATATATGTATAATTTGTTTTATGAATAATCTTGAAAACCAACTTATCTAGTCTCCTCCTATAACCAGCTGTCCAATATTATACCACCACATCAGCATTTTATGCTATTAAAGATGAACTTGCCTATGTTAGCTCAACTGATCCAACTACTCATTCTAGAATTTTTGAGATATCAACAACAACAGAATCAGAAAGAGATCAGCTAGATAAGTAGATGATTACAAAAGCAGCAATATTATTGTTAATAGATTTGTATTTTGAATTAAGTTGTTATGCTGTTACAAATATCCTTGTATTTTAAATTCAAATTGTAACAAACTGCCTGGTGTAAACACTATATTTATTGGAATGCATTTCTCGAGTAGAGTACTTTTGCCTACTCCATCAATTTGTCTTCTTATCTTACATGGTATCAGCCAGTACAACGACTAACGCCTGATCCTATTACTTTTCCTTAAGCTTCCGCAACTATTCTCATCTCTCACCATGTCTTCTAATCCCAATAATAATGACAATCTTCCCCGCCTAACCCCAAATATCCACCCCATCTCCCAACCTGTCACTGAGAAGCTTACTGGTACAAACTTCATGGCCTGGAGCATGCAGTTCATGGTCTTTCTCAATAGCCATGATCTTGTTGGTCATGTTGATGGAACCATCACACCTCCTCAAGAACTTGTTCAGGATGCTCCAAATTCAGCTTGTGCAATATAGTTCCAGAAGGACAATTGTGTCAAAAGCTGGCTCCTTGCTTCCATTTCAGAGAAATTGGTTGCTTCTCTCTATGGAATCAAAACTGCATAGCAAGCATGGGATACTTTTCATACCCGCTTTGCCTCAGCCTCGAGATCAAGAGTTGCTCTGCTTAAACGCCAATTGCAAACCTTGTTTCAATGTAACAAATCTTGTTCTACTTATATTGATAAAGCCAAATTAATTGCAGATTAGTTGGCTATCGCTGGAAAGCCTATGGATGATCAGGACTTGATTGCTCATTTACTAGGAGGCCTTAGGGTAAGCTATACTCCATTTATTACCTCATATACCCTTTCTACTAGAGACCATGAGCTTACTTTGGAGGACTTCCAAGCTGAAATATTTAGCTTTGAGGCACTCTTAGAAACTCAACAACAAAATAATCCTGACACTCACTATGTCTTTGCTGCTCAAAAAGCCAAAACCTCGAGTTCAAAAAACTACAAAAACCAAATACCGACAAACCATCTCGTTTCCCTAACAATCCAGGATCCACCTCTGCCCCACAACCCAACTCTCGAGCACCAACAAGTTCCTCAACCAGGCCTGCTTGCCAAATTTGTGGAAAGGTTAATCATATAGCACTTAATTGCTATGAAAGATTCAATTATGCCTATCAAGGGAGAATCCCACCTACTGATCTTGCAGCCATGGCAGCTGAAGCAAATGAGCAGCTTGATAACCAAATTTGGTATGCGGATAGTGGAGCCAATGCACACATAGCCAATAATTCAGCAAATCTTACCAACCAGCAACCCTTCGAAGGAACTGATATGGTCACAGTGGGAAATGGCACATGTTTATCCATTCAAAACATTGGCAACTCATCTCTTCATCTTGATAAACAATCCTTTCAATTAAACAATATTTAACATTGTCCTAATGTATCTGTGAATCTCTTATCTATTAATAAATTCTGTTTAGACAATGACTGCTATTTTATTCTCACTGGTAATTCTTTTTTTATCAAACAGAACAAAACCAACCACATCTTGTTCCAAAGACGAGCTGCAAATGGTCTCTATCCTCTACCTGGCAACAAAAGTCTCTCTAATAAGATCCATTGTCTTGCAACAAAATTAGGAACAAAAACAACTCAAGAAAGGTGCCATTGTAGACTTGGTTATCCCTCTAAGGTTGTTCTCAATAAGTTATTTAAGTCTGGTTATTTATCTTCTAGTGAGTCATTTGGCAAGCCAATCTTTTGTGAATCATGTCCCTTAGGAAAATCAAAACAGTTTTCTTATGAAAGGTCTCAGAGAATAACAAATGGACCATTAGTTCTTGTCCATTCTGATGTTTGGGTTTCTCCTATTAATTCAATAAATGGATCTTGGTATTATGTCCTATTTGTTGATGATTATTCCAGATTCACTTGGTTATATCCCATGCAATTTAAATCTGATGTGCTTTCAGTTTTTAAACAATGTAAGACACTTGTAGAAAATTATTTTTCTACCAAGATAAAACAATTTCAAACCGACAATGGTGGTGAATATATTTCAAAAGAATTCAAATCTTACTTGAATGAAAATGGAATTTTTTATCGCCTAACTTGGCCCCATACATCTCCAACAAATGGTATAGCTGAACGAAAGGAAAGACATATTAAAGAAATGAGACTAACTTTACTTGCCCAATCTCAACTCCCAAACTCATTTTGGCAGGATGCTTTTCTCACAGTAGTCTTCTTAATTAATAGACTTTCTTTAGTGGTCCTCAACAACCTCTCACCCTTCTTCATTCTTCACAAATTTGTTCCGAGATACATTGATATGAGAATTTTTGGGTGTAGTTGCTATCCTCTCTTAACACGATATGAAAAACACAAATTGTGCTTTAAAAGTAAAAAATGTGTTTTATAGGTTATTGTGGACAACAAAGAGGTTACAAATGCTTAGACTTAAGTACCAATAGAATTCATGTTTCAAGAAATATTATCATTGATGAGAACTCCTTTCTAGCAGCTGATATGAGATCAGACTCTTCTTCCAAGTACAACCAATCGAGTTCAAGTAAGCCATTTCATTTTCTAGCTTACTTTCCTTTACCTACACACACTACTCCTGCTTCAATAGAGACAATTCCATTGGAAAGTCTCCCAACAAATCCTCCACAAGAACCAACAATTCATACCTCTCCTACTCCAGTCTCACAAAACGAAAATTCCAGCTCTAATATTCATCCATCTGTTGTAGATATATCTGTTACAGATATACCCGTTCCAGATAATTCTGGTCCAGACATTGAACCTGCACACCAGCCAGGACAAAGTATTGCTTCAACACCTGAAATCACTCATCAAATGGTGACAAGATCAAAAACAGGTCATCTCAAGCCTAAAACATTTCCAGGTTTCAAAACTGTTTTCTCCACCAAACATCCAATTTGTGTCTTGTCTACCATTTATCATGAACATGAACCAACGTGCTATTCCAAAGCTGTGACTATTCCTGAATGGAGGAGAGCTATGGGACGTGAGTTTGATGCATTAATGGCCAATGGTACTTGGTCACTGTGTTCGAGACCTATCTCTCATCCAGTAGTACGAAACAAATGGGTTTATAAGATTAAAAGAAAGCATGATGGTAGTATTGAAAGGTATAAGGCACATTTAGTTGCCAAAGGCTTTGATCAAAGAGATGGAGTTGATTTTATTGAAACTTTTTCACTTGTTATTAAACCCTCCACCATAAGACTTGTTTTAGCATTGACAGTTAATTTTAATTGGCCAATTCATCAATTAGATATTTTTAATGTCTTTTTATATGGTATTTTGGATGAAGAAGTCTTCATGGAGCAACCATGGGATTTATTGATCAATCTTAACCAGATTATGTGTGCAAGTTGCATAAATCAATTTATGGCCTAAAACAAACTCCAAGGGCTTGGTTTAAAAGGCTTTCACAGCATCTACTTGAATATGGTTTTCAAGAATAATCAGTTGATACATCCTTATTTATTTTTGGAAATAATGGATTACAATTATATGTTCTTGTCTATGTAGATGATATAATTATAACATGATCCAATAAAGCTGCTATCTCACATTTTATACAAAAACTTGCAACAAATTTTCAACTCAAATATCTCGGAAGCCTGAGCTATTTTATGGGGGTCCAAGCTTCTCGAGATTCAAATGGCTTACATTTAAGGCAAATCAAATATATCTTAGATCTGTTGATTAAAACAGATATGGTTGGTGCAAAATCGATCTCTTCACCAACAATTTCTGGTAAGAAACTCGCATCACAAGATGGTCCTTTTCTCAAAGATCCAAGTCAATACTAGGGCTGTAAAAAGACCGAACCGGACCGGTTGTCCCGGACTGGGACCGGACCGGACTGGTTGGAGTCCGGTCCGGTCCGATCCAAAAAATATATGGACTGGAAAATTCCGGTCCGGTCTCGGTCCAGGGAGTTCATCCCCCTGGACCGGACCGAATCCCTAGAGTTTTTTTTTTTAATTTTTATTTTTAAATATATGTATATATAAATAATAATATATAAATTTTAATATTAATATTAATATATATTAATATATTAATATATAATATATACTCTTATAATATTAACATATAAATAATAAGTGTATTATTATTATTTAATATATTATTACTAATTTATCACTATTTACTAACATATAAATATATAATATACTAATGTAAATTGTAATAGTGTTATTACTTATTAGTTATAGTTTATTAACATATACTAATGTGAAAGTGTTATTAGACTATTAGACTATTAGTTATAATTTACTAACATACTTAATATATAATATATACTAACATATTAATATATAATATATACTTTTATAATATTAACATATTATAATTTATAGTAGTTAAATTTAGGCCAAAAAATTATTTGATCATTGTAGAATTTTATATTAAATTTAGCCCATTAAATCATATGGGGTACCCCTAGACCGGACCGAACCGCCCCTGGACCGAATTGGACCGGACCGGTATGGACCGAACTCCTGTTCGGTCCGGTCTACGGTGAGAGAATTCTTGAATCGAATGAAATCGGTCCACAAATTTCCCGGACCGGAGCGGACCGGACCGGATCATTTACACCCCTAGTCAACACCGAATGGTGGTTGGGGCACTTCAATATTGTACCATTTCCAGGCCATACATCTCCTATATAGTCAATAAATTTTGTCAATTTATGCATAATCCGAGAGAGGGTCACTGGCAAGCGCTCAAACGTGTTCTTCAATAGCTCAAGGCACAATCGAATATGGTCTCTACTATACACCCTCGGCTATTGCAATAACTGCGTATTGCGATTCAGATTGGGCAAGTAATCCCGATGATAGACGGAGCAACAGTAGCCATGGTATATTCCTCGGCAACAATTTAATTTCCTGGAGTGCAAAGAAGCATCATGTTGTCTCCAAATCAAGTATTGAAGCTGAATACAGATCACTTGCATCAGTAACTGTCGAGCTGTATTGGATGAGGATTCTATTTAAGGGGTTGAACGTGGTTCTAGCAACAATACCAGTAATTCGTTGTGACAATGTTGAAGCTATTACACTAGCTTTTAATCCGGTGTTTCATGCTAGAACTAAACATATTGAAATAGATTATCATTTTGTTCGAGAGAAAGTTGTAAACAAAGATGTTCAAGTAAAACATATATCTACTCAAGACCAAATTGCAGATATATTTACTAAAGGACATACAGCCTTACGCTTTAAACATTTGAGATCCAAATTGATGCTCTGCTTGCTCCCCATCAGTTTGCAGGGGGTGTTAGCTCAACTGATCCAACTACTCATTCCAGAATTCTCGAGATACCAGCAACAACAAAATCAAAAGGAGATCAGCTAGATAAGTAGAAGATCACAAAAGCTGCAATGTTATTGTTAACAGATTTGTATTTTGAATTAAGTTGTTATGCTGTTACAAATATCCTTGTATTTAAAATTTAAATTGTAACAAACTGCATGATGTAAACACCATATATATTGGAATGCATTTCTCGAGTAGAGTACTTTTGCCTACTCCATCAATTTGTCTTCTATCTTACAGCTTACTCTTAAACAGAGAACACTCATTTTCTTTTAATTTCCATCGCTTTCGTTTGATTTTCACCCATTTTAACATCTCCTATTTTTCCTTTCGATTTTCACCCATGTCCTCTTTCTCCTATTAATGTGAGATTTCCAAAAGGAATCAAATGATCCTTAATGAACAAACACCTCTCTAGTGTTTCTCCATATTTTTCATTGTCCGTTGCGTATCCAAATAAAATGCTCTTCTGTATTGTTATCGTTTGAATCCATGCTATGAATTAAATAAAGAATGAAAGTGAGGAAAAAGCAACAAATTATGCCAGTATTTTTAACAATTAAGTTCATAAAAGCTCATGTTTAATAAATTTAAAAGAAAAATGCTAAAGCTCAATGAGAAAGAGCGAGAAAGGTTCTTACCAGTAAGTAATGAAGGAGATCAATTGGAGAGATTTTATAGAAAGTTGAGCAAAAAGATATTTTATGTTTTAATTTTAGGTTATGATTCTATTGGGTGTGTGCGTCTTTGATGTAAAGAGAGGAGGTTTTTTCTTTATCTTTTTTTCGAGGAAGAAATTTTGGTGAAGAATTTTGTAACTTCAGAGTTTGCGTTTGATAGAGTTAGTTAATTGTGCTAAATTTATAGTTCTATGCTGGTTTTGTGTAATGATACGATTTATTACTAGTCTTCTTCAATAATTTATGTTGATCATTTATCAAAAATTATTTATCTCAAAATTATCTTAACAATTATGTTGTTTTGGTTTTTGACATACGACAAGCTTGCCTGAACTAATTCATCGAGGTAGGAATCTCGAATGAGTGCTTCCCGTGAGTTTTTTATATTTTATTACATTTTCTTTGCAAGCAATCATAGGAAACGTCACATCGAAGAGAGAGCGAAAAGAGGGCAAAGGAAATACAGGGGGAGAGAGATTCGGCTGCTAGTTTGGATTTAATCATCTGTGTAACAATGTATGTTTGATGTAAGTTGGAGGGCTGTTTTTCTCTTGTGAACAACAAAGCTATTACCCAACGGGCTAATTTTTTTTTTTATTTATAGAACTGTTGCACGTTGTGCCCTTAACTAGTTATTATTAAGTGCATATTTGGCATTATATTAGGAAATAATTTATAAATTTAGAATTTATAAATTACAACTTAAATAATAAATTTTATATTTTAAAAGTAGTTTATTATTTAATAAATATGAGTGTAAAATACTTTTAAAATTATTTACTATAATTTTTTTTAAATATATAATTATCTATAATAATTTTTTGATAAAAATTTAAATTTGATACTTTTAGAAAATACTAATTTTTAATTTTTTAATCAATTTAAACACTCCTTATAAAATTATCAAATATATTTTTTTTAACAGTATTTTCATTTTTCAAATTTCAAAACGTAATCCTAAAATGCTCTATTTAAACACGAACGTGCATGACGTGGAACGATGAAGACCAGAACTGCGGTGCCACTTGCACGCTCGCTTTAGACAGGCAGACAAGTAGACAAAAATAAACGTTGATTTTTTGGACATTAAAGAGCGCTGCAGTTGGCATATAGAGAAGGGGAAGATGGCGGTTTCAGCCGTGAGATGCGGTCGCTCACCGATGACACCATTGTTCCACTATCATCGTCATCCCCTGTTGTTATCATCGGGTACAGACTATACTTTAAGACGAAGAAAGCTGAACAATCGTGGCACAAACCGTTTAATTTTTTATGCCCGTTATTCTCAAGCCCAGGATCCTTTCTCCTCTCGCCGCCTCCAAGGTAGGTCACGCATTTCATATCATTAATAATATACCCTCTTTCTCTCTCTCTCTCATGGGTAGGGAAAGTTGGTGATTTTTTGTCGAACAAAATCTCACACGACAAGCGCGCGGGCGCGCCCAGTTTCTATGTTTCGCTTCCTCAACTTTTGGGTTTTGGCAAGTTGGCTCTAATATGGGCAGTCTCCCGTTTAAGAGCAAGGGATTTCTTGCATAGCGTCTACGTTTGTGTTATTCGGCCCTTTCTTATCATCATCATCATCAAATTAGAATTGTATGGTGATAGCATTTTTTCAATTTGTCAAGGAAATTTGAATACAATGATAGCATTACATTATTTCTCTTTTGAAATTTGTAATTATTTGAATGAATATATTTAATGAAAACACTCACCTTCATTGGGTAGTGATATTAAGAAAATTATAAAACTAATTTATTGTTGGCACGTTTACCTCTTTTTTATAATTCTTATATATCTCGCTTCCATAATTCAACTTATTCTTTTAATTGCAACATATAAAAATATTAGATGTCAAAATTATTAAATTTCTTGGAAGAATGCAAGTTCGAAACTTATACTTCTCGCTTTGTCCCAGCATGCAAGTAGCTAAGATTATCAAAGTTCGGTGATAATCCAAATGGTCTTGCCAAATATTATTTCTTCTATTCACTTTTGGTACTTTTCATGATCCAAATGTGAAGTTGTTTGTTAAAGTTAAAACTGAGGCTTACAAATCATAGTTGTTATATTTTCAGATACTTTAGAGACCTTGCCTAAACTGGTGGAGGATATTGTCCAGACATCGATTAACACTGGTCCTCGCGGTGCCCTAAGACTGGCCCAAGGTATCCAAGCATTTCTTGGTGTGGGTAGCGAGTGGCTTGCTGATGTTTCAAAGGTACCCCCTGTACATCTCTCGCTCTTTTTGAGATGTTCTTCCCACTCAATTTATGGGAAGTTCATCCAGTAATAAAAATTCCTAGCAACTTCTTTTAATTATGTGAACCTTACCGAGCCAAGATGTTTGAACCCACCTCTGAGGAAACTCGATACACGATCCTACCCATCAGAATCATGTATCTGTTAATCTGGAGAACTCCTGGTGTGGAACAAAGTCAAGTTGTTTGACTCATTGAATGCACAACACATTTCAACCAGCCCATCAACCTTGAGGATAATTAAGCCCCCTTTTGACCACTAGCTGATAGCGGAGAATTAAAAAAGAAAAAATGTTCCTAGCAAAGTTATGCCTTATTACAATTGACTTCGAGGGTGAAGAAAATGCACTTGCGGTACGCTTTAATTACAAAAACTGCAAATGATGTATGAATATTATGAAAGTGTAGCTGTAAGACTTGAGAAGATTATCTTTTAGGATACAGGACTTGTTCAGTGTATAATTCTTGGGGTTTGGTCTTTTAGAAGTAGGTGTTGTGGTTTTCACACGAAATAGATTTGGTCATTAATATGATAAAAAGATTTCTTCCTCGGATACAGTTGAAGATTGAGTGGAGTGTTGTTTTTTTCTCAAATTATTACGTTTTCCTTCGCGTGTGTGCACGCACACTACGTAAGGTCCTAAAATAAATCATGTTGAAGTAGTTAATTTGCTCAATAATAATTTGATTTGAGGTCTCCATTTTTTCCACAAAAGAAATCTGAGAATGTTGACAGAAATAATGACACATTTTCATTTTTTGTAGTCTACAAATTCATCAGTTGGATTACCAACTCAATTGCAGCTTGGACTACTTTCCCCACTTTATTTGAGGAGATTGTTTGAACGCATGGGAGCAACATATATCAAACTAGGTCAGGTATGTCCCAAGTTATGCAAATTACTTTTGCACTTTTAAAATATAAGTGCCGTATTTTAGCTATATGGACATGAAAAAAATGCCGCTTAGCTCATATGGCCACTTTGTTGGTTTATTCCATCTCTTTCGCAAAAATTTGTCTTTTTGTGATTCTCTTTCTTTTCTTTTAGTAAATATTCAAATGCAAGGTATGTTGTGGTAATGAATAACTTGGCTTGCTACTGGTAGTTCATTGCATCTGCACCCACACTGTTCCCACCAGAATATGTCCAAGAATTTCAGAACTGCTTTGATAGAGCTCCTGCAGTTCCTTTCGAACACATCCAAAAGATTTTGCGTGAGGAATTGGGGAGACCCATAGATAGTGTCTATGAATATGTTGACTCAACTCCAATTGCTTCAGCCTCAATAGCACAGGTTTATTTCTTTTCCTACTCTCTTTTCTAAAATGCATATATGAGCGATAAAGACAAGAATTTATGTTAATTGGTAGGTTCATGGTGCAAGGCTCAGAGGCTCTCATGAGGATGTAGTTATAAAAGTCTTGAAACCTGGAATTGAGGATATATTGGTGGCAGATCTTAATTTTGTTTACGTAGTTGCTCGGATATTGGAGTTTTTGAATCCTGAATTCAGCCGTACATCACTGGTATGGAACTAATCACTTCAATGCTTAGCTTGGATTACAAGCATAAACACCTTGATATTTCAAACAGTTAACAATGATCTACCACTAGCATTTTCTTTAGTTTTACATTGGTGTAGCCAAATTTGGGGATGTAAAATCGATTTTTGGGTATTCCAATTTAGTGGCATGTAAAGTAACCTGATGCAATAATGTCATAATATGTTTCTGTTGTGGTGTACTTACTCCCTATTCTTTTTTGGAACAAACCATCTAAACTTTTCTTATAATTCACAAATACTCTTTTGACTTTTTTTTGTTTAATTTGTTATATAAAATGATGATAGCATGAAGCTTCAGTGTAATATAATCTTCCTTTCGGCAGGTTGGTATTGTCAAAGACATAAGAGAGTCGATGCTTGAAGAAGTTGACTTTTACAAGGAGGCAGCAAATATTGAGTCCTTTAGAAGATATTTGGAAGCTATGGGACTGACACAGCAGGCCACAGCTCCAAAAGTGTATCAGTACTGCAGCACCCAACGAGTTCTGACAATGCAGAGGCTCTACGGTGTTCCTCTTACTGACCTAGACTCTATAACTTCGCTTGTTTCTAACCCAGAGTCTAGTCTCATAACTGCCCTTAACGTATGGTAGGACCAAAGTCTTATACATAATGCTTATGCTTGCAAGTTTGATGCTTATTTCTGTCCAGGTGTTGAAGAGTCATGTTCTTGATGAAACGCTATTGCAGGTTTGGTAGTTTGCTTGCCTGTGAATCCTTCCATGCAGATGTGCATGCAGGCAATTTGTGGTTATTACGTGATGGTCGTATTGGGTTTCTTGATTTTGGTAAGCATTTATTTTTTATGATGATTTTAATTCATGATTTAGTTTTAGTTGTGAGCTATTTAGATATAATCTTTCATCATGAACTCTTAAAACGCTTTAGTATGATTTTACATTAGTCACTAGCTCATTGGCACCATTTTAGTTTTCCTCAATAGGAGTCACCCCTACATTCGGCTTACTTCCTCACCTTTCCCTTGCTAGTATTTCCCCCATCCATCATGATATGCTCATTCCTTCTACTCACTTAACGAATGATTTATCATTCATACATGGTCACTAAGTTACATTAGCCATTTTATGCAATTCTCTTCCTTTTTCTGTGATTTTAACTAGCTGCCAACAAATTTAGGGCACAAAGCACTTGAGGCTTATCTTTCCTATGGTTTTGTCATTCTATGCCGGATTAAACTAGTCACCAGACATTTTTATAGCTATAGTTTTTAACTATTGATTATAGCATATATTTTTATGGTTTATATGCTTCATTGTGCTATATGCTTTCAACTTGAAACCATAAATTCGCTCTGCCAAGGTTGCTTCAACGACAATAGTTCCATGGAATAAATTTGGTATCACAATGAAATACTTGTCAACTGTTTCATAGTTTTTCTATAAAAATAATGTAGGCTTACCATACATCAATGGCAAAAGTAATGTGGAACTTGGAAATTAAATTTTAGGTTTTCCTAGAAAATAGAAGAGATCCATTAGTTAATATTTAATGGAGTATAAAGACAAAGCAATGTATTGATAAGCATGACCTTACTTTTTCACATGTACCATGAGATTCAAATGAATTCATGCTTCCCAGCACACAAAAGGTGCATTTTTTTCATAAGCCTTAAAAATTTGAGCACTTTATATGTACGACTAGGCTTTGCTTGATTAAGTTCCAGTTTTTGTCCCCGCTTCAGGTGACTAAATTGCAGCCTTCTCCTGAATTTTCTTATACGCCCCATTAAAGAATGTGACAACCATTGCCCTGTTATTTACTTGGTGCCACCAATTAAATTGACCATTCAGGTGCTTATGGACTAATTTGATTGGTAATAACATCCAGGATTTTTACATCAAAGCATTGTTGCATGTAAGACATAATAGATTTATCTTACAGGAATTGTTGGGCGGATATCACCGAAAACATGGGCTGCTATGGAAATATTTTTGGCATCGATAGCAACAGAAGAGTATGAGTCAATGGCATCTGCCTTGATTGAAATGGGGGCTACAAACAAGGATATTGATGCTCAGGCATTTGCACGAGACTTGGAAAAGATATTTTTGTCAATACAGGTGAGAACTGTAAATTATTCATTCAGACAATTGATATATGTTGAAACTTTAGTCCAATTTCATTAAGAACTCCATGGCTCTAGAGCTTTATGAAACATGTGTAAATGTTCCGGAAGGGCCTACGCATCCTTGGGGGTGCCAATAAAAAAAAGTTGTTATTCTCGAAACATTCTTTATGTTCTATATTCAATAATGTAGATGGTGCTTAATGTGGAGAGAACAGAAATTTGAGAAAAAGAAATTGTCCCCTTTTTTTTAATAAGTGAAAGATATTTGTATTAATATGAATAGGTATAGCCCATATGCATGGATTATGCAAGAGTTTACACCTAACTAAGAGGGACAAAGGAACAAAGTCTTAACAAAGAACACTCTAATCTCCTCCAATGTTTGCTCCTTATCTTCAAAATTTCGATCATTTTGTTACTTTCATAGGTACCAAAGAATGCATATAGGAATCATCTTCCACACGACTAAGATTTGTGGAATCCCATCCAAATTCTTCCAACTACCAAGAGCTCAACTACCTTAGCAGGCATAACCCAGGAGAACTATAATCTTCTAAAGACATCATTCAATAGCAATCTAGGGACCTCATGATGCAGTTGAAAATTATCCATGGTCTCTTCATTCTTTTTGCACATACAACACCAGTTCACAACAATCACCTGACGCTTTTGTAGATTATCCATAGTCAAGATCTTTTCCAATGAAGCTGTCCGAGCGATAAAGTTAGGCTCAGGATGCGCATTGTTCCTCCAAGTACTTCTCCATGGAAAGTTATTTTGCTGTGGATTGGTGAGGGTCTTATAAAAAGAGTATACAAAGAAAGCACCTTTTCTTGTGAGTGTCCACCACAGCTTATTAGTTCCCTGATTGCTCAGTCTCATAGCATTCAAGGTTCTGAAGAAATTAGCAAAACTGTCAACTACTCAATCACGAGCCGCCCTCATAAAATTCACATTCCATTGGATTGAGTTACTAGACATCTTAATGAGAACCGCAACTGATGCTTCTTGTTCACACCCAATCTCGAAAAAGTTCGCCTTAGGAGGCACATTGTTTCTCCAAATACTTCTCCATGGAAAGTTATTTTGCTGTGGATTGGTGAAGGTCTTATAAAAAGAGTAGACAGAGAAAACACCTTTTCTAGTGAGTGTCCACCACAGCTTATCAGTTCCCTGATTGCTCAGTCTCATAGCATACAAGGTTCTTAAGAAATTTACAAAGCTGTTAACTTCCCAATCACGAGCCGGCCTCATAAAATTCACATTCCACTGGCTTGAGTTACTGATGCTTCTTGTTCACACCCAATCCCGAAAATTGCAGGAAATGTCCTTAGTAGCTCGATCTCCACACCATAAATCATGCAAGAATTTTCTTTTAAATCCATCTCAACCATCACAACTCTAGTATGTTGAGAAAATACCCCTTACCCTCTTCATATGTGCTTCAAAACTCCTGCTCCATACACCCGTTGTACCTCCCTAGCACCCCCCCTCCACACATACACATACACCCATACATATCAAATCACCAACTTTCATAAAGCTTCCCTCTTAATGTTATATCACCACAACTATTTTCCAAGAAGAGCCCAGTTGAATACCCTCAAGTTTTTAATTCCCAACCCACTAGTAGAATTTGGAGAGCAAACCTTGTCCCTTGCTTGAGCTGCCTTTGTAATTAATAGACCATATCAGCTTATTGAGCTCCCTTTATTTCGTGGAACCTTTGACTGAGCATGTCCTTCTTCAATGGTTGTGAGCAATGCCATAAATTGTTTCTCAAAGCCTTCACACTTAATCCCCATACATTTTTTAATTTCCTTCGCCTTGTATAGCACCCATTCTGAGGAAACTGATATGAGTTGATGTGGCAGTACAAACTTTATGGGAAATGGGTTCATCTACCTTCTCGTCACCCTCCCTTGGTGCTCTCTACAATTCCATCAAGTCCCCATCTCTCCTTTGTAAAATAGAGACCTACCCTCCCAATCTTGCTCCTTATTTGTAACATCTGTAGTTCACCCTCAAGCACATCCCTACATTTTGTGAGGTTCCCAACCTTCTGTAGGTCTTGAAAAAGGTGTCGTCATCACTACACCGACCGTTAAATCAGTGCTGCCCTCCATATCACTCCTTGTATGCTACAATTCCTTCGCACAGGTTTTTTTATTTACTTATCAAAAAAAAAATCCTTCGTAGAGGTGACGCCCCCTGAAATTTCTTCACCTGGCCTTCCATGCACTCCATTGTTCCCTTCCGTCCATTATGGGCCAAGGAAACACCACCAGCCGCTTTCGTGTCTACCGACTCTTTTCCTCTACATTTTTTTTCCATTTGAGTCATCGACATTGTGGGTACCTGATTCTGGCCGTTGTGAGTCTTTTTTCTGGCGTGGGTTGTTGGTTCTTGGCGGCAGACAACCTTGTTTGACCTAGATAAGGAGTGGTCACTGGAAGAGTTTCGTTCTTTCTTTTTTTGTACTTTATTCTTATGACTATAGCTATAGATTTTAATGGTCTTCCTTTTCATGATTTCCTTGTATCGTACTTACCACATTTGATCTAGATAGGTCCTCTCTATTGTATACCATCTTGTGTACTTGGGCTTTGCCTATTATTAATACAATCATTTACTTATAAAAAATAAAAAAATATAGCTTCTATTACCATCCCTTATAGATGCATAAAATTCCTTTTATCACCTTACACACGTTCCTCCAACACTTTGATGACCCATTTCACTGTGTATAGCCGTATAAACATCTCCTTCATAAATTTCCAGCTCTCCTCAATGATATTTATGGGTTTCCCTTCCACCATGACTGTACGGACTTTAGATTCTAACCAAATCTGCTTCGATTTACCAATGCATCCCATTTGCCTGAAATCATAGGCCCTGGTTAAAAGAGTTTCTAGGGTGCATGACAAGATGATGGCATTTGTAACTTGCTCATCCACTGTGTTTATCTCCAATCACTTGTTCCCTTCTCTTATTCAGCTTTATTGCTTACAAAAATATTATTATTGTTTTTGTTGTGGTCATTGCCATCCGTTGAAATGATATGAACTCCAAAAAGTTTTTCTTGACCAACTATATGTGTTTCCATGGTGGGATGACTAATAACGTACAACTGAATGCAATGATTACGAACCCCAAGAGGTGACGTAGTGGTCTTGGGGCGAGCTGTATAAACCGGATGTCTAGTGTTCAAAACTCTGCATTCACACTCTTGGGGCCATTGGACTGGGATAATTTCCCTTGAATTATCCGAGGTGCACTTTAAAAAAACTCCTTACCAAGGCCTGGTATTAGTTAGGAGTTTGTTCCCAAATAACTGATGCCATTGGAAAAAAAATGCAATGACCATGACTTTTTTAGCTAAAGCCTGCTTGATCAACACATTTATGTCCAGATTTTGTTTTTGTTATTAATGCAGGATTTGGATACAGAAATTGTTGTAGCAACAGCCAGGGGGACAACCACAAAGGCTACTGCTGTCTCTGCTAATCTAGTTGTTGATGAGAGGCAAATGAATGCACTCTTTCTTGACGTGGTAAGCTCTTATATTATAAAAAGTAAATACAAATGGCTGCTAGTGAGACTTTTTATTCAGCAATTGTACTGGTTTTAGTAGGTGCATTGCAGTGTGAGCCCTCACAAATGAGTAATATAGATATAGCAAATTATTGGGTGCCTGGCCATGTCAAATGAAGTGGTGGCAGCCTATAAATATTTACTTTAGAACATCATCAGGACGTCAGCTACCTGGAGCTGCATGTATGTCTGATGCTGCTAGATTGTAGAGTTATACTTGAAAACTCAACTTTGGCTCATAGTTGAAGTATTGATTGAGAATTATCATGATTTGACTCGGAGGGGAAGAAGAAGAAGCAGTGGGAGGGGAGAAACGTTCAGGGAATTCAGATGAATAAATTGTGTATTTGAATTAAACTTACATTTAGGACTATAACTCGTGTGCAACATGGTAAAACAATCCCGAGGTTATCAAGTCATCCATAAAAGAGTTGGATACATATGTCTACTGATACAGCTACCTGCCAATGGTCTCGCCAGGAGCATTAATTAGTTCATGATTGGGGTGCAGGTCTTGGGGCTCCCAGCCTTTGGGCTGGGATGGGCTAATAAAATTGTGCTGCTATATTAAAATAGTGTAATGTAAGATTGAAAATAAAGTTTTTGGATGTGCTAGGTAAATATAACCTTGGGTACGTTAAATGGTAATCTTGAGTTTTTAACTGCTTCATATTTTTCTATATGCTCCACAGGTTGGGGTTAGTGAATCGTATGGATTAAGATTTCCTCGTGAATTTGCACTTCTCATGAAGCAGCTTTTGTATTTTGACCGGTACACCCGTTTGTTGGCTCCCAACTTGAACATGCTTCAGGACCAGAGGATCTCCATTGTTTCCAATCGAAGAGGCAAATATGGGGATGGTGTCAACTGAATCTTGCTTGCATGGATATCGATCGTCCTAGGTCAAAGGCTTTATTTTTGTCTTCTCCATTTTGGCCTTATGTCTAGTTCTATAAGTGTGTAAATACTTGTCCAAAAAGAAAAAAAATTGTTTTCACTTTTGTAAATATACCTGTAAGTTCTCCAGAGGTGGTATTACTCAGATCCCATAGAAATACTAAGAAAGCAGAGAAGATATATACTCGTTTTATATTTTAAAACGAGCATTCTTAATGATTTGTGGTGATGGAACTTTTGATATCTCCTGTATGAACATTAATTTGGCTGACAAGGAATTTCGCTCCCTCCCTTAGGAGAAAATCCAGGCGGCAAGTGCATCAGACCTCTTTCATGTAAGTCTCCATGAAGGAAATATTCTTTACATTTAACTGATGGATAGGCCAATGGAAAATGGCAGCGATCGAGAGGAGGACCCGTTAGGAGATGGTCATGGCAACTGGGACAAATTTCTCAAGGTAAAAAAATCATCTCTCCTTTTCTTCAAACCTTGGTTCAATCAAGAGAAGTACACTACGAAAATGTGCTTTGGTTAAGCCACATCTCATGGATGGGCACTAATGAGCTCATGGATGGGCACTAATGAGCACATTGAACTATCCATGTGGCTCAGAGTCCTCATAGCCTTGGTACAACGAGACAATTATCAGAGGTGTGCCCCACTATTGAGCTATGAGCTATTGAGGTGGAGGGGTAGGCTAAGGTTACCGTAGACAAGATAATTTCTTCTTTTCGTAAGCTAGACAAGTAGTCTGGCTCATGTTATATGGAGATGGCTGCATAACTTTAGATTTCTACACCTGGGATGATAACCTCTTCTTCTTCTGCACCTGACCTTTGGATCATTATTGTTTATTAGATCGCATACTTCTTCTACACCTGATCTTTGGATCTTCATTCTATATTAGATCACCATTGGACTCTCACTACCACCCCAACTGACAATCATAACAACAATTGGCCAATCTTCTTTAAGAAAAATATTATTTGCAATCTGGTGCGGAGAATACACGCTCCAAGTCACTGTCATGACATGATTCGATTTGTAAAAGAATATTTAAATCTTAACATATAGATAGTGCAGATGGTGTCTTCTATATCGACTTGCAAGTAAAAAGATTTTTGTTAATGGTTTAGGGGTTTTAGAATAAATTTTTAGATTTTAATTCCTTTTTCATTCTGTATTTGAATGTTATGAATTTAATTAACAAAAAAAATATACACAACTAACTTTTCTTTTAAAAAATCGAAAATTTAAAATAAAAATTGAAAAATAAAGTTTGGAAATAATTAGGTCCGAAAAAGGCAAAAAGGTTATCAAATGTTATGCACAAAAGCTTGAATGGATCAGACGGTCATAGCTTAGCCACTTAAATATTTTCTCTCTGCCCCCTCTCTTCTCTCTCTCAATTTACATCTTCTATAAATTTCTTCATCATATCAAAGTACAAAACGAAAACAAAAAAACTCACCTTTCCCTCAATCACCTTGTTTCTTTGGTTCTTATTTTGTGTCACTAAAACGCTCTCAATGCAACTTTTTTTTCACAACAATTTTCACTCTTACTCTATTTCTATTGAAACTTTTCTCATAACTGAACCCACATAGCTACCACTTATCTTTCCAACTCTTTAAATCTCAAATCGCTACCCCCAAAGACACAATTACAACTAAGGGTGACAAATCGTGTTAATAGGTCATGTTTGTGTTATATCAAATCGTATATATTATATGATATGGGACAGCTCGAGCACAATTCGTTAAGCTTAACGTTAGATTTCTAAACCCTAACACAAGTCATTAAAATAATGAGTTGGCTCAACATGACTTGTAATTAAAAATATATCAATACAACATGACTTATTTCAATCATTTTTTACTCGTTTTAACCCATTTATGTTAAGGGGTTGAATTCATCCTAATAATTTGTGAACTGATCAACATAATTTCATATAAAATTTTAAATCACAATATCTCTTAAAAATATAAAACTAACTACATAAGTCCAAATTTACCATCAAAATATTTAAAATACTAAAATTACAATTTATAAAAAGTGTGAGAGACGGTCGTGAGTCGTGACTTATGAGAACTGACTCAACTAAGAACTAAGAGAGATACTCAATATATCTAAAAATGAATGTGAGATTGTGAGGGAGTTTGAGTTAGAGTGCAGCGGGAGTAGGGTTTTTTAGTTTTTAGGTATAAGATAAAAATGTAAATCTAACTTTCTAATGGGTTGCAACAGGTTAACTCGTTAGTGACCCATTAAGAAATTGTATCTTATCGGGTTCATCTGTTTTTATCCGAACCCATTAAAACTAAATTCAAATTCATTTTTATCGTGTCGTGTTCATATTAGATTAATAAAACATGTCGCATATTGCCACCCATAATCACATCATCCTGAGAAATCAATATAGAACAAGTCTTAAAAAAGGTTTCAATTCAAGCCCATTCAATTTGAATCTGGTAGAAATAAACAAATTTTAACATATTTTTTAATTCGATTACATAATTGATTTAGGTCTCGTTCATTTTTACAGATAAGATTTGATAAATTGAAATAAAGTTGAAAGTTAAATAAAATATTATTAGAATATATTTTTTAATATTATCTTTGTTTTAAAAGTTGAAAAATTTGAATATTTATTTTATTTTGAAACAAAATTAGAAAAGATTATAATAATTAGATGAAATAAAAAAATTTATGAGAGTAAAGAAAGCCTATTTTGTATTTGATAAAGTGAATGAGGCCTAAAGTGATTGAGAAGTTTAGTTGACCAATTCAGTGTGATTTAGATCGATTTTGATTGATTCCAATTAATTCAAATTTTATTTATTTTTTAAATTGTATTTGATGAATGCGTTTTTTTTTTTTTTATTGGATGAAAATATAATAAAACTCTACATATATATTAACCTTTTTGTCCTTATATTTAATAAGAGTGGTAGAAAAAAATGAAATATAAAACGTAGTGTTTTTTACTTTATTTAGTTTAACAAAAAAAAAAAAAAAGATGAATGAGTATTTTATATTAAATTTGTAGTGATTCGCATAATAATAATATTGTGATGTACTTGTAACTTAGTGGTGGTATTTTATCTTCTTCGTATACGAGAATATTTGAGGCAAGAAAATGTGGTGAGGTTAAATACATAAATGATATACTTATTTAAACAATTTAGATTTATATCTCATTCTTACTGAAATTGGTCATTAAATTCATATTTTAAATTATTTTATTATAATACTAAATACTTGAATTGCATTATATATGGTTTTAATATCAAATCGAATCGTGGAGAGTATTGCTTAATTATTTTTATTAGGGGCGTGTTACAATGCTGCCAGCGGTCAATATTGCTCAATCTATTTTTATTTTTTATTTTTTTATCATCAATTTTTATATCATTTTAAAATATTTTCAAAAATATAAAAAAATATATCAATATACTAATAATCACTTTCTTAATCATTAAGTAAAAAAGAAATTAAAAAAATTAAAATACATGAAGTGTCAAAAATATATGTCAAATGAAGTGAACATAGTATCATTATTCTTTCTACTAACTTAACACCACAATTAGTATTTTTGTTATATTATATGTAAATGTTCTTTGGGATATCTAGTAGAACCTCCTGATTATGTCATTGAAACAGTAAACCAAAGAATTAAGACTCAAATTATGAAAAGAGAACCTCTGCTCTTCGAGGGATTAGGTGTTGGGGATGAGCCGGACAACAAACAATAAATATGGAGTCACGCAGCGGATGCAAAAAAGAGAAATCAAATTAAAGACACAGAACAGTGATGGACACTAAGATTTGAAGTGGTTCAGCTCAAACTGAGCCTACATCCACTGTTGGGTCGGTCTGAATCACTATAATATCAGAAGATGGAGTACACTTTAGAAGTTACAAAACTCTCTCTCTCTCACAAAGCTCTCAAACCCTTGCTAAGTGGCTCTCAGATCTACAAAATCAAACAAAAGAAAAAGAAACAGACGCTGCTGTGTTCGTCTTCTCGCTCGAGCGAGATCCTTCTGGCTCAAGCCGAATCTTCAGCTCCTCACAGCCCTCTGCCGTTCAAATGCACGCGATTCTTATATAGGCGGCATCTCGCTCGAGCGAGACCTTCTAGCTCAAGCGGAATACTATTCCAGACGGCGCTAATCCTAATTCTTGGAAGCGATGCAACCCTAGAATTGATTCTCGCTCAAGCGGGAAGTCGAGCGAGAGTCGAGCGAAGTCTACGCCTGGATTGAACTCTCTGTCTGATGTCTCGCTTGAGCGGCTGTCGAGCGAGGGTCGAGCAAAGTTACGGGTTGAGACTCGAAGTGCAATCTAATGTGCTTTATTCAAGCCACACCTCAACAAATCTCCACCCTGGCTTGAGTTGTCACAAGCCTCCCAAAATTCATTCTTAAGACCCACAAATCCTTCAATCACAGAAGGAATACCCAACACGAAATACGAAGTCTATCTTTGAAGAACTCAATTTCCACACAAAAATCTTTAACACCATAGACGACATCTGAAGATTTACTATCTTCACACAAACAGCAATGCACCACATTACAGACTGCTTACTTGAACAAACGGCTTCTGAATACAAATGAAGACAACCAAATATTCTTCTGCCAAAGTAAGAACCAACAAAAGCCTGCATGAGCATACACAAAAGGTGGCTAAACTGCCTCCTCTATCTACCAACTGTAGACCTGCTCTCACTGTGCACCAATGCCAATAAACTAGAGTACCACTTGTACTCCGCTATGAAGCTCTCTGCAACTCCACCTTCTTGCTATAACTCTCTCTCCTTTCTTGTAGAATAAAAGAAGAGAATGTTCATCAAATAACAAGATGCGTTGTCCGCTTCACTGTCGATCTATAGATAAGCCTGGCAAACTAAAAGCAAACTGTAGACTCTGTCGCTCAAAGCCCACCTTATTCCATTCAGTTACTCCGTGGAGTGAAACAAAACTGTATAGTCTGAGTAACGCTTTACCTTTTTGTCTGTAGATCATTTGTCTTCTCAAAATCAAATAAACAAAACCAAACTCTTCAATGATCATTGAAACAAATATGAGTTTAATACAAAACAAGACTTTACACAAAATGTATCCTGATCAGAAATACTGCAGGAACCCTGATTCTACACTGCTTCCCAATAATACAATGCAAACAAAAAATCAAGATTACTGTCTTCTTATCACACCAAGCAAAAGCTGCCGACTCATAAATGACCATCATGTCTGGTGCACTCGCATGTGACACATTGCGAATGATATCTGAATCTGGAGCATGTGAGGATACTCCACCTTGTTACCATACTGCCCTCAAGGAAGTAGAGACTAACTATCATCTTCTTCGCTATCATCACTACTAGAGGAACTTTTCTCTTCCTCCACATTTTTCAATTGAGGACACTCACTTCTATAATGACCCAACTTATGGTAGTGGTAACACTTTACTTTTCTCTTGTTAGATCTAGAGCTACTGGAACTGGAACTACCTCTATTCTTCCCTGAACATCCTTATCCGGATCTATCACCAGATGAATATTTCACAAACAAACCTTCGGCTTGATCGTTCATGCCTAAACCCCCAAATTTTGTTCTCAATTCCTTAGAATTCAAAGCAGACTTGACATCTACTAAGGAGATTGTATTTCTACCTATAACATTGAGTTTACAAAATTATCAAATGAAATAGGCAATGAACACAAAACAATTAAGACTTGATCTTCCTCATCAATCTAAATGTCTATGTTTCTCAGATCCATAATAATCTTATTAAATTCATCTAGATGTGCAAAAATAAAAGTACATTCCTCCATTTTGAGAATATATAACCGTTGTTTAAAAAACAACCGGTTAGTGAGAGATTTATTCAAGTACAAGCTTTTTAGCTTGTTCCACAGATCAACCGCAGTCTCCTCCTCTGCAACTTCCCTCAAAACTTTATCTGATAGTGATAGTAGAATAGTACTGTGAACCAATTCTTCCTCATACTTTGACGATGCAGGAGACTCACCAGTCACTTCTTCTACAACCTTGAACAGACCCTGCTGATGCAACAAAGCTTTTATCTTCAAGCGCCATAAACTGAAACTGTTCTGACCGTCAAATTTCTCTACTCCAAAATTTACTGAGGCCATTCTTTCAGATCTTCACAGAGCTCAAGAACGCTTTGATACCAGTTTGTTGGGGATGAGTCGGACAACAAACAATAAATATGGAGCCACGCAGCGGATGCAACAAAGAGAAATCAAACTAAAGACACAGAACAGTGATGGACACTAAGATTTGAAGTGGTTCAGCTCAAACTGAGCCTACATCCACTGTTGGGTCGGTCTGAATCACTATAATATCAGAAGATGAAGTACACTTTAGAGATTACAAAACTCTCTCTCTCACAAAGCTCTCAAACCCTTACTAAATGGCTCTCAGATCTATAAAATCAAACAAGAGAAAAAGAAACGGACGCTGCTGTGTTCGTCTTCTCGCTCGAGCGAGAAGGAATCTTCAGCTCCTCATAGCCCTCTGCCGTTCAAATGCACGCGATCCTTATATAGGCGGCATCTTGCTCGAGCGGAATACTATTCCAAACGGCGCTAACCCTAATTCCTGGAAGCGATGCAACCCTAGGATTGATTTTCGCTCGAGTGGGAAGTCGAGCGAGAGTCGAGCGAAATCTTTGCCTGGATCGAACTCTCTGTCTGATGCCTCGCTCGAACGGCTGTCGAGCGAGGGTCGAGCGAAGTTACGGGTTGAGACTCGAAGTGCAATCTGATGTGCTTTATTCAAACCACATCTCAACATTAGGAATCTTCAAGAAACTTGTTTATTCAATTTTGTTCAATGCATTACAATCTGTAAAAATCGTCTTTAATAAACAAAATCCCTCATGAATATAGTTATGGAGTTAAGGGTATTTTTGTACATTGAGATAGTTAAGTATGGACACTAACATAATTACAGTGTATTAAAAGGCATGTGCTAACACGTGACTAAAAGAAATACTATTTGTACATGACTTGTGTAGCTTTTGTGTACATATCGTATACAAATGTTATTTTTACACATTCTTTAATTTAACTATTTGTATTTTTCTCTTATTATGTTTTTTTTTTTGGTATTTTTTTTCATATTCGGCCGACGTGACATTTACCCCTAGCCAGTGGCAGAGCCACATTGGGGTGGGGGAGCCATGGCCCCCCCTCCACGGGCCCCATCTCTACTCTAAAAAAAATTGAAAAAAAATATAATATATGTTATTTTTTTAAAAAAAATTGAAAAATTGAAAAACATGTTTATTTTTTTTATGATTTTGTAGGATAATATTAATTTTATTTTGTGTTGGCCCCCTCTTTAAAAATTATTTGATCTCCCTCTACAAAATTAATCTAATTTAAAAATAAAATACATTTCATATTAAATAAAATGATATAATAATATGATGACATGTTTATATTATAGATAAAAATAAAAATAAAAAATAAGTTGAATGATTTCTAATGTATTTTTAATATATTTTTATTATGATGACATGTTCTTATCATATTATATATTTTTTTAATATATAAGTTGTATTAAACGTATTTTATTTTTATTGTAGATCTTACTATCATATTATTTTATACTGCATAAAAAATTATATATAAATAGAATAAAAAATATTTTATATATTTATTTTAATTTTGCCTGGCCCCCGTAACGCAAATTTTTGGATCCGCCACTGCCCCTAGCATTGCTCCGTGACCAACTCTTATAATAAACACGTTCCTTGATCATTTCTTCTTTCTGAATTGCATTTGCTTCCATTCTTTTTCAAAATTTCACTTGTTAGCCATAACAATTCACCCTCTTTAAAAGACCTTGCCCACGAGGGTTAGGTATTGCAATCTCAACTGGTCCACAAGAACCCATGTAGAATGCTCTTCAAGAGCTCCACTCCATTTGATGAGCAATTCGATACCTTAGTCATATGCCACTATAATAGTGTCTCAAGTTCACTTCTAAAAGCACTATGTCTTGTAGTTGCAATATTGATGAAACATATGTCAATGGACCCACAGCTTATTCAATTTGGACACATGAAACATTGAATGCACAGTTGAGCCCACTGGTATTTCCAAACGATAAGCATTTGATCCAATGCATTGCAGTATTTTAAAGGGACCACAATACCTTGTTGACAGTTTAGGATTGACGATAGCCCCTACTAAATGTTGCTTGTATTTATGCAGTTTCAAATAAACCATATCCCCCACTTGAAATTGCCTATGAACATGTTTTTTACCATATTGTTGCTTCATATGATTCTGAGCTACTGTCAAAATTTTCCTCAGCAATTACAAGATTTCTTTCGTTGATCTTAACTCAAAATCCACTGCTTCATTGCTTCTTGCTCTAGCCACATAGTGTAATAAAGTTGGAGGAATACCATACAAAACCTCAAATGGAGTGACTTTAGTTGATGAATGGACAGAGGTATTATACCACCATTCTGCCCAAGATAGCCAATGTCTCCATTGCTTAGGCCTATCCAAGAAAAGCATCTTAAGAATTGCTGCATACATTTATTGACAACTTTAGTCTGTTCATCTGACTGAGGATGGTAAGCAAAACTGAATTGCAACTTAGTTTCATGAAGCCTAAAAAGCTCATTACAAAAAGACTTGTAAAGGTAACATCCATGTCAATTACAATGGTTGCATGCATTCCATGTAACTTAAACACTTGAGATATAAAAAGCTTGGCTACTAAGGCTGCATTATAAAGATGAGACATAGGTAAAAAATGAGCATACTTTGTTAAACGATCCACAACAATTAAAATCACAAAAAATCCTTGTGATTTGGGAAGGGAATCAATAAAGTACATGGAGATATCACTCCATGACTTAAGAGGAATCGACAAAGGCTACATTAACCCTGCTAGTAACTAGTTCTCCACTTTACACTTCTGGAAAACCTCACATTCTTTAATAAACTGTTTGATATTCCTTCTCATCCCAGTCTAGATAAAATCCGCTCTTGCCCTGTGTATTGATTTCTGATAGCTAGAACGACCACCAATTACACTACTATGGATAAGTTGCAGGACCTATTTTTTTAGAAGAGACTTAACTAATAGAAACAACCTCCCATTTTTTAACAAAAAAAACATTTTGAAGTGTGTAAGCTTTGTTCATCAATACCCCTTGTTGCAACTTTCTGCAAATTCTAGCAACTTCTTCATCCTACAAATACGAGTCTTTCAAGTCTTTCAATTGTTGCAACCGCATAAGGTCTAGCATAGTAATAGCAGCTAGCATTGCTTCATTCTCTCCAATCGCATCCATTTTGGAAAGTGCATTTGCAACTACATTTTCTTTGCCCTTCTTGTATTCAATTGTGAAATCGTAGCAAATTAATTAGCTAAGCCATTTCTGCTAGGATGCTGTGCCTATTTTCTACTCCAACAAAACTTTCAAGCCTTGTTGGTCAGTTTAAATAACAATTAAGTACTCAAAAGGTAAGGCTTCCAGTTCTTAACAACCAATACCAAGGCCAAAAACTCTTTTTCATATGTAGATAGATTCAATGCTTTCCCTTTTAAATGTTGGCTAAGGAACGCCAAGGGTCTGCCAACCTACATCCAACTCTCCTACTCGAGGCATCACATTCAATCAAGAATGTTTTAGTAAAATTAGACAAAACTAGGATAGTTGGTTGAGTGATAGCTTTCTTCAATTCTTCAAAAACTTGAGTAGCAGATGGTCCCCAATGAAAGCCATCATTTTTGAGCAAATCAGTTAAAGGACCAACAATCAATCCATAATGCTTGACAAAGTTCCTGTAGTATCCTATCAAGCCAAGAAACCCTCTCAAGGATTTAATTGACTTAGGTTGAGGCCACTTAATCATAACTTCAATTTTAGAGGGATCAACCTACACTCCCTTAGCAGACACTAAATGACCCAAGTAATCTATTTGCTTAGTATGCTTACAAGCAAATCTACACTTGCTTCTTTTAGCAAATAGAGAGTGCTTTGTTAAAATTGTCAACACCATAGTCAAGTGTTTCAAAAATTCTATCATTGGTTTTTATTAAGATGCCATCGAAAAAAATTATGACAAATTTTCTTAAAAATGGCTAGAATACTTCATTCATGAAGGAGCATTGGTTAAGCCAAATGACATAAACAAAAACTCATAATGTCTTTGATGGGTTTGAATAGCTGTTTTCTTAATGTCAGACTCCTTTACTCTAATTTGATGATAACCACACCTAAGATCTAAAGATCTATCTTGAAAAAAACAGTAGCCCCACACAATTCATTCAGGAGCTCATCCATTATAGGAATAGGAAACTTATATTTAATAGTGTATCTATTTAAGGCCCTATAATCTATACACACATGCCAAGATCTATAAACTTTTCTAATAAGAATAACTGGTAAAGAAAAGGGAGATTGACTGCATCTTATCACTCCAGCTTCAAGTAGTTCTTTAACTATTTTCTCAATCTCGATTTTTTGCACAAATGGATACCTATATGGCCTAATAGAAATAGATATTATACCCTATTTCAAAATAATATTGTGATCATGGCTTCTTGTTAGAGGCAAACCCTGAGGTTCCTAAAAAATACCATAAAAACTTGTCAAAATCTTCTCTAATTCTTCATTAACCTCTTCCTTAACATTACTATGTTGTTGCTGAATTAACTGCAACAAGATTCCTTTCTTTTCAATTGTAGTTAACTAACAAATTTGAACCCCTTTCGACTAACTCAGGCTTAGTAGCATTCATCCCTTTCAATGTCACTAACTTGTTATTAAACTTGAAAGACATTGTTAAACCTTTGAAATCCCATAACAAAGGACTCAAAGTTTCCAACCATTGCATACCAACCACTACATTACAACCACCCAGAGGTAACAAGAAAAAATCAATGGTAAACTGATTACCCTGGACTTGAAACTGTAATTGTTCTATCAACCTTTCATTGCTCATTCTTTCTCCATTTGCAACACATACATCAAGCTGTTCACCAAAACTAATGCTCAATCCTATTCTTCTAGAAACCATAGGATTAAGAAAATTGTGTGTGCTACCTTTATCCACAAGAATGACTACAACATAGTTCTTGACATTACCTTGAATTCTCATGGTTTTTAGACTCAAGGATCTTGCAATTGCATGCAAGGATAACTCAATAATTTCACATTGAGGGGCCTCATCACTAGCAGTAGCATTTTATTCTACTAGCTCACAATCCTGCATTTCTTCACCTCAAAACAAGTTCATTCCTTCCATCAGAAAAATCTTAGCTTTCTTTTTATCACATTTGTGATTAGGATTTCATTTCTCATCATAAAAATGGCACAATCCTCTTCTTTCTTTCATCTCAGTTTGGCTTACTCTCTAAATAGGTAAGGAAGGTTTAACAACATTCACTTTCCCTACCACAAAGTTTTCTTTTCTTGCAGGATAACTATAAAATCCACCCCCTCCAACAACCACAAGAGTATGGGAAGGTCGATAATCTCTAGTAAGCCCCCGAGTACTAAAAATGTACTCTTCTTAAATCTTTGCAAGTCAAAAAGCAGAAGTAAGGGATTGAGGATGTAGCATCCTCATAGGCAGCATTATATCATCACTTAATCCACTTAAAAACATACTCAACTTGCGACTCTCATATAATCCATTTAATCTATTAGATATTTCTTCATATTGAGATTATATGCAGCAACAATAGAATGTTGTTTCAAACGAGAAAGGGTTTTAATGGGATCATCATATGATGAATTCCCAAACCTGAACTATAAGGCATCGACAAAAGCATCCCAAGGCCCAAATTTTTTATTTTCCTCAGTATCTTGGAACCAGATTAGCACTACCCTCCAAGTAAAAAGATGACATTAAAATCTTTTGGCCATCTGGCATGGGATTCAAAGCAAAATAGTGTTTTGCTTTATAAACCCACCCAGTAGGATTCTCCCCATCAAATCTTGAAAAATCTAGTTTAATAGTGCAAAATTGCATACTTCGCGATATACCTTCTTGTTCTGAAGTGTTTCCTTCTTGTCTTGCACCCCCATTCTGAGGACTTTGTCGCCCACCATTAACATCTTCAGGTAGCATGTCGACCTTTGAATTCAACAAATCAAGTGCTCCCTAATGATCTTCAAAATTCTTAGCTTGTTGTTCAAGATGCTTCACCTACTGATCTTGGTTTTGACGTAATCCCACAATGATCTTTTCCAATTGTTTAAAATGATTATCGTTTGCCATTATCAAGAATCACTTGCTTTCTCACTCTTTCTCTCTTTGAAAAAAGAAATTCCCATATTAAGAACCTTGTTTTGGATACCAATTGATGCAGTAAACTAAAGAATCAAGACTCAAATTTTGAAAAGAGAACCTCTGATTTTCGAGAGATCAGAAACCTTTACGAAACTTGTTTATTCAACTTTGTTCAATGCATTACAATATGCAGAACTTGTCTTTTAAAGACAAAATCCCTCAGGAATTCAGTTATGGAATTAAGGGTATTTCTATATGTTGAGACAGTTAAGTAGGGACACTAACATAATTATAGTATATTAAAAGGCACGTGTTAACACATGACTAACTCTTATAATAGATAATAGACACGTTTCTTGATCATTTCTTCTTCTTGAATTGTATTTGCTTCCATTCTTCTTCAAAATTCAGTTGTTAGCCATAACAGTCATTGTCACCCTGTTGGAAGGAGTCTCATCGCCACTCCATTTCCTCATCTTAATTTTGTGAAACAAGCGAGTCACGTCTTAGGTCTTCATCATATAACACCGACCTTCTTGGCATTTCTTGCAAGTATCTCTCAGTGTATTTTTTTATAGAGATTTTTTATATATCACACTATTATCATATTTTCATCTACTATGTAAGATGTTGCATATTTATTATTATTGAATGATTTTTTATCAAATAATTCTTTATCATTTAATGATAATAAGTGTATCACATCTTACATGGTTGAATGAGAGTTGTGTATATCATTACTCTTTCTTAAATGATGCTTTTCCTTATCTTGGTTTGGCTGTGAGAAGCTACTATATTCACCACTAAAGTTATGACTAATCTTTACTAGTTTCAATGATCACAACCAAAACATGTCCCATTACTAGGAAAAAACAAGTTGTAATTGAGATTCCAATCTTCCGAGTTGTTAGAATAAAAGTTTGTAATTTTCATCAACCTAGACAATGGGTAAGTTAATGGGTAAGTTAACATGATATCAAAATAGAGACGACGATTTTATGATCGAGCTTCAAGTCAACACTTTGGTCCTTATTTCAATCTTCAAGGAAATATTTCTCATGACTATTTTTTCAATTCAATTTTCTCTAATATTAAATACATTTTTTCTTATAAGCAATAATCTTTATTGAATAGAATGAAACTGGACAATGCTCAAGTACACAAGAAATATACAAAGTGAGTCACCTAATTACATTATAATAAGCTGGAAAGATGATAAAAACTCATGAACATTCCCACCCTTCAATATCAAATACATATAATAAGTTTGAATATTCATTACACACGATCAATCTTAGCCTACCCCTCAAATATACAAATTTAGTAGAAACTTGGGTGAATATCTACATATACAGCTATCAAAGCCTTTCGTGTCTACTTCTACAATATAATCCAGAGCGAAGACGTGAATCTTGTTTTAACCAGAACCAAACACGTAGTATAGAAATCAACTAATGTTGCTCGTTTCTCAGAATGATCAATGCTTCAGCCTCCAGGCAATGGATACAGCATATCGCTTCTGGCGAATTCCCCACTCTACCACACATTCTCCTAGATAATATAATACTCCTTGAACGCCAATATTGCCATCCAGTACAGACCAATTGGAGAATCACTCCCTTCTATTAACAACATATCTCCCTTCTATAGGGCTTAACTCATGGCCTGCTCACTAAATACTAAACAATATCCCTCATTTCCTTGACCTCATGCATTTTTTTCGTTGGAGACTATAGGCTTACTCCATCCCAGACGGCCTTGAGCCAGTTATGACCTCGCTGGGTGAGGAATAACCCATGAGACGATGAAGTGGTGAGCTTGATCTTGGCTCGATTTCAGAGGATAATTTCTCTGCTTTGGACATGTTGGAGGAAAGTCCAGCTAATTCAAACGTTTCCACTGAATTCTTATGCTTGTTTTGCGACCGTTTCCCAATAGACTCCTTCCTTTCATGCACAGGTTTGGAAGGTTCAGATAACATGTTTCTTTGATCTGCAATTCCTGGGAGGGCATGAGAGGACGTGAAGGGAATATGATCTCCTTCAGTGGAGCAGCTTTTACAGTATGAGAGTCCATAATCATCTGAGCATGATACAGGATCAGCATATGAAGAAGCATTGGCGTGAGATGTTGAAACCAATCTCCTATTACTATCATCACTATAGTCGCCGGCCTCACTTGGTGGAGGGACACAAAAAGCATTCAGTGCGTGTGGTACTAAATGAGTTCTGTTTTGAAGTGAAAATTTGAGCAGCTCTGAACAATCACCACACCTCAGCCAATGAAATCTCTTTCTAAAGAGAAGAAAATCTGCAGGTATCTGCAGGGGGCTCAAGCAATTATAGCAAGATATGATAGGGGCTCCACCTGCAATGGGTCGGAAATGTTGTTTAGCCGAATGATGTTTCTTCACCTCATGGTCTCTATGCCTCTGTTCTTCAGACTTCGCATCACGACCGCACATGGGAAACTCAGAGTTCGCATACCGGTATGGACTTGAAGGACAAGAGCGGTAGGAAGGATTGCAAAATTTCTGACCAGGATGGAGCCCACATAACTCTTGATTATTGCCAAGAATGGATTGAGGAGGCAACTGTACTGAGCGTTGCCAGTCTTGGGGATGGCAATGAAGACAAGAGTGATGAACTCCATGTCTACTGCTTGTTGCCTCTCCTGAGAAACGCACACATGAGAAATTCTGCTGCCCAAGCCAGTTGCTTCCAGACTTACCTCTTCCGGGAAACCTAGGATAATTTAACTCATTATAGAATTGCCCCTCGGGTGCCTCATGATCATTGTAAGCTGAAATATGATTTTCCTTCCAAGTATTAACCTTTCCATCAGCTTTTCCATTTAGATAGCCTCTTCTGTTAAGTTCATCCTGCAATTCAGAAACGATTCTCAATAATTTCAACTTGTCCTGTTCAAGGTAATGAGACTTGTCTGATGATTGAAAGCTACTATTGCGATGAAACTGATTATGCACTTGATTTGAGGGGCCACCAATCTCATAACCTACAAGGGAACCCCTTCCATAGAAAGGTACCCTGGATGGATAATTTTCTCTGTCACTTCTCCTCCAGTTTCTGACTGGGCGACCATGCGATTTGGGTTCCAGCAATTCGTCTTGATTCCCCTTGCCACATCTATTGGCTGAATGCTTCTTAGTTGATGAAAGAATTCCATCTTCTTTATAAGGATGGAAATTCATCAATCTGTCCACCAGAAAGTTGTCCTTTCTGTTCCTTTTCTCAGAAGGAACACAGTTCGCAACCTTACAAGTACTTCTAGTTAAATGTCTAGGTTGTTCAGGGAATTGATCGTCTGTACCATCATAAGAGGATACACTTCCCTCATATGCGTAATAACTTCTGGTTGTTGGCGATTTAGAGATATCTATAAGTCTACCACTGAGCTCAGAGCTGGGGTTGGCAAACTCTGTGGTTTCTATAGTATCTGTGGACCTTACAAGGTCAAACACATGAACATTTTTCTGAGGTTGCTCAAGCTGTTCATTAGGAGAAGATGTAGGAGTATCTGATGAAATGCTTTCCCTAGCTGCCATATGGTGAGTAACAATTGAAGTACTTCCCATTGTCGCCACTTTATTGTCAGAAATTGAAATTTTGGTATTAGAATCACCTTCATTAATATCCACTTCTGAGTTCGCTCCGGCCAACCGGAAGCCATCATCATTTGCCTTTACCTCTAAACTTGATCCTACTATTGGTAATGACTCTTCATTCTCAGGAGGTGCAAGGTCAGTTGCCAAACACACTTCAATGGGATCCTCAGGTTGTTTGATATTGCTGTCACAAGATTCAATCGCATCATCTTCATTGCTTTGGTCCTTGTTTGATAAGTGTATCATACCTCCAAGCTGCTCACCATTGCAATCTCTTGACTGGCATCGATCCCGCTCCTTGTTCTGACCTTCATTCAGCAAATTTATACCTTCAAGACGCTCACTGCAGCAATACCCTGATTGTCTTGGATCCCCCACATTGTTTTGGTCCAAAGAACATTCTCCAGTGGAAGGAACAGTATCTGTATGCATAGAGCTGCCAGATTCTTTATCTTCAGTAACAAGATCCAATGCACTGGTCTGAGGATTATCCGTTTCATTTAAGCCAGATTTTGTGCTTTTCACATCATTAGTTTGATTCTTTGCTGCATGCAGGAAGGGGATTGAAAAAAACCAATATTAAACTTAGTGGCACACAGCTAAGCAATATTCTGTACAAAGCAGAAAAATGAGAAAGCCATGGCATAAAACCTACAGATGGTAAGGCTTAGGTCTATCGCAAGGAAACAGTCATGGTAAGGGGTCCAAACTGTAAACGGTGTGTCAATACATTTATAATCTTCTTGTTTTTCTAAATGTTTATGTTTTACAAGTGAATAAGTGGATGATGGACAAGTGGCTAAATCTGGACCATTGAGAGCTAACAGCATGTAGCTGATGATCATGTGAGGCATGTGTAATCCATGAGATGCATCTGATGTCTATCAAGTATTGTACCGCAGGATTGCAACATATGTTGCTATCTCTATACTAATATACATTCGAACTTATCCGATGTGTAACCCGAGTTTTCATTATTCACTTTGGTCTGTATTATTTCGAGAGGCTTCGAGAGAGAGAGTTCAAAAGGCGATCTAGGGTTTTCTACCTAGGGTTTTCAAAGAGGGAAATCCATTCGATTTCTGGTTTGTAAATGAGAGTTTTGTAAGCTAGATGTTGTTCTAAGGCGTCTCTGCGAATGATATTGATCATCAATAAGATCTAAGGCCATTCCTGCCATGGATGTAAACCATTAGAGTTGAACCACGTAAATTAGTTGTGTTCTTTCTCTCTACTTTCTTTATTTCTTGTTTATAGTTCTTTGTTGGGTATTCTTGCTAATTTCTTGCTATTTTGAGATTTGGTTTATTTTCATTAACTCGATGGAACTGCGACTGTTTTAGTATCAAACGTTCATTTCTTGAGATCTGTTTAAAGAAGGGACTCGGGTTGTTCTTTAACAAGTGGTATCTAGAGCCTAGGTCGATGGGACCATGAGGTTTGACATAGAAAAATTCACTGGGAAAAATGACTTCGGGTTATGGAGAATCAAGATGAGGGCACTCCTAGTCCAACATGGACTTGAAGATGCCCTCCTTGGTGAGAATAAGAGGAAGATAAGGAGGTTGTCCATAAGGACATCCTCCAGAAAGCCCACAGTGCCCTAATTCTCTCTCTTGGAGATAAAGTTTTGAAAGAGGTGGCTAGTGAGGACACTGTTGCGGGTATATGGCTGAAATTAGAAAATTTGTACATGACTAATTCTCTTGCTAATAGACTTCACAAGAAAACCAAGTTTTATACATTCAAGATCACCTCTAGGACTCCTATAGGACAATATCTTGATAAGTTTAATAAAATCATACTAGACCTAGCAAATATAGACATTAAGGTGGAGGATGAGGATCAGGTCATTCTCCTTATGAGTTCTCTAGACTCATCATACCTAAGTCTAAAAAAAATCATGATGTATGGTAGAGACTCTCTGACACTGGATGAAGTACAATTTGTGCTTCATACTACGGAACTTTAGAATAGAGGGGATACTAAATAGGATCAAGGGGAAGGTTTGTCTGTTAGGGGTAGAACAAAAAAGAGAGAAAAGAAGGACAAGAATGAAACCAAGAAATCAAGGTCCAAGTCAAAGGAAAAACACTTCAAACGTTTTCATTGTCATAAGGAAGGGCACTTCAAGAAAGATTGCCCTGATAGGAAAACAAGTCATGAGAATAAGCCTAAAAAGGCAGGAGATGCCTCTATTGTTTTAGAGGGGTATGAGAGTGCTGAAGTACTCACTGTGAGTGATGTTGATTCAAAATCAGAGTGGATAATAAACTATGGTTGCTCTTTCATATGTATCCAATCAAGGATTGGTTTGAGACATTCTTTAATTTAAATGGAGGACATGTAATCCTAGGTTATAATAAGTCCTGCAAGATCATGGGAATCGGATCAGTCAGACTTAAATTACATGATGGTGCTGAAAAAAACTTGGGAGGTCAGGTTTATAACTGAGTTGAAGATAAATTTAATTTCTCTTGGTATACTTGATTTATCAGGCTGCACCTTCAAATCTGAGGCAGGGGTTCTTAGGGTTACTAAATGTTCTTTGGTTATTATGAAAGAGGTTATTAAAAATGGGTTGTGCACACTGCTTGGTAAAGTTGTAGTTGGGAAAGCATCATGATTAGTGCGCGAAAGTGTATTCTAAATACCCTAATATTGAATTAAATTGCAAAAAAAATGTGAATAGAAATAATTGGATTTTATTTATTTTATTTAATTAGATTTTTTTATTTACATTAAGATGTTTTTAAGCATTATTTGTCTTCTTTTATTTTTATTTTTTACTTTGTTTTATTTTTATTTTTATTTTTATTTTTATTTTTATTTATTTATATCTTTTTATTTCTTTTTTGGTAGGTGAGGATGGTTTGCACATGGGCCCACTAGCTTTTGGACTTAAACCACATGACTATTTCAATTCACTCTACAAGTTGTATGACCTCAATTCATCACTTGGGCTGCATGTTAATACACGACACTCTTTCACTTTGAAAGCTCATGGCCCACGAATGCACTCCAATAAAACTCAAGCCCATGTGCTTTGTTGATGGGATTCAAGGAGGACACGACACCTTAGACTCACACGGCCATATATATATATATATTGGTTATATCCTGGGAGACGGATGGGATGGACGGACGAAAGGCTGGAACAGGAGCACACAAAAAAACGAAATTAATTCCATGGCTACCGTTTATATGATTTTTGTTGTCCATTATATTTATGGATAACTAAATTCTCATGTAGGGTTAGAGATGAACTTGCACACTAGATGATATTTTTAATTTATTTTTAATTAATGTATTTGATTTTAATTTATTAACTCTTTTATTTAATCATTCTCAAAATATTGTCAGTGTTTTCTGTTCCGAATAATCTTGGAATTTATTTCATTTATAGATTCAGTCATGCTTTCTCTATTGAATGAATTTGTTCTTTGATTATGTTTGGATTTATTGATTATTTATATTGATTTAATTCTCTGCTGCAATATCACTCCTTGGGTATATTGTCGTCGTTAGATTTTCTCAATGTAAATGTCAATGTGCGTGATTTAAAAGCGATGAATGATTTTTTGAAAAGTTACATTTGATTTAATTTTTGGTTTATAATTCTATATCTTTCGATTGAGAATTACGGAATTGAATCTCAATTGAGTTATCAATGAATTAAGAATAATTAAAATACCAGATATGTGCAAGGAATTCCCGATACTATACTGTTCGTCAACTTTGATTATTTTTTCTGTCAATTACTTTGTTTAATTTTAATTTTCATTTAAAATCAAATTTTCTTTTCTTATTAATCATTTTATATTTTTTTTCTTAGTTTCTTTGCTATTCTACTATTCTTTTAATTTGTCTTTATGTGGAATCGACACCCCAAAGCTGCACTACAATTACCACATTATTCTTTGGACGTTATCACATCCCCTACTCAGAACACTGTAGAGAATAAATCTGTGTTGTGGCATAGGAGATTAGGAAGTCAAAGGGGACTTATGGAATTGAAAAAAACAAGGATTACTGAGTGAACCAAGCCTGAAAATTTTGTCTTTCTATGAAGATTATATTTATAGAAAGGCAAAGAGGGTTAGTTTTAAGTCAGCAACACTAGACTATGTCTATTCTGACCTTTAGGGACCTGCAAGAGTAAATTCACATAGTGGAGGGAGTTATTTCCTCTCCTTAATGGATGATTACTCTAGAAAGGTCTAGATATATATCCTGAAAAATAAAAGTGACACCTTTGAAAAATTCAAGGAGTGGAAGTCTCTAGTAGAAAATCAAGTAGGTGGAAAACTTAAGACTCTAAGGATTGACAATGGTCTAGAATTTATGTCAAATAAGTTTAATCTATTACGTCAAAATGAATGAATTCTTAGGCATAAGAAATTGAGGGAAACCCTTCAACAGAATAGTCTAGCTAAAAGAATGAACAGGACCATCTTAGATAAGGTAAGGTGTATGCTGTCCAATTCAAGTTTGCCCAAAACTTTTTGGGCAGAAGCTGCTACTACTGCAGTACACCTTATAAATAGGTGTCTCTCTTCTGCTATAAGGTTTAAAACTCCACAGGAGTTGTGGTTTGGGAAACCTCCCAGCTATGACTACCTAAGAGTTTTTGGATGTGTAGCTTATGCACATTCAAAAACTGATAAGTTGGAATCTAGGGCACTTAAGTGCATTTTTATAGGATATCCTGAATGGGTTAAGGGATACAAACTTTGGGTAGATGGACCTGAAAGGCATAAGTGTATTGTGAGCAGAGATGTGACTTTTAATGAGCTACAAATGGCTCGGGAACAAGAAGAACAATTAAACAGAAACAAGGACAAGACCATAGAGGGATCTCAGGTTGAGGTGGAGCAGTCTAACACTCAACCAAAACCTAAAGCTGAGGAAAGGAGTGACCCTGAGGAACAAACCTCAGGGGACACAGTTCAATGTGGAGGCAATTCCTAGAATCTGGCTAAAGACAGACAGAGGAGGGCTATTAAATCTCCTCTAAGGTTTGGATAGGCTAAGCTTACAACTTTTGCCTTGTCAATGGCAGAAGAGTTATTTATCAGGAACTTAGGTCATATAAGGAGGCAATATCTAGTAAGGATTCCTCTGGATGGCTATTAGCCATGCATGAGGAGATGCAATCCCTTAATAAGAACAAAACTTGGATTGTGGTGCCTAAACCTCAAGGAGTTAAACTAGTTGGATCCAAGTGGATCTTTAAGAAGAAAATTGGAATACCACAGATAAAAGGGATCAAGTATAAGGCTAGGCTTGTAGCCAAAGGCTTTACACAGAGAGAAGGAATTGATTTTAATTAAATTTCTCACCTATGGTAAAATATAGCTCAATTAGGTTACTGCTTGCCTATACAGCTTTTGAAAATTTGCATTTAGAATAATTAGATGTCAAAACAGCTTTTCTTCATGGAGAACTTGAAGAAGAGATCATATGCAGTCTCCTGAGGGATTCACTAATGAGATCAAAGATAATCATGTGTGTCTACTTAAAAAATCTTTATATGGTCTTAAACAATCTCCTAGACAATGGTATAAGAAGTTTAATACACACATGACTAGTAATAATTTTAAAAGGAGTTGCTATGATAACTGTGTCTATTACAAAGAAGAAAAACGAATAATTGTTTATCTTTTACTGTATGTAGATGATATGCTGATAGCTTGTAAAGACACTAATCTAATTGATGGAGTTAAATGCATGTTGAAATTTGAGTTTGAAATGAAAGAATTGGACCCTGCTAAGAAAATATTATGAATGAAAATTGAAAGGGATAAAAATGCCAGTCTTAAATCTATCCCAGAAAAATTACATTTCTAAAATTCTAAAAAGATTTGGTATGGAACATCTGGAACCTGTTAGCACACCTTTAGGTCAACATTTTAAACTTTTTGTAGATCAGGTTGCTAAAATAGATTCTAACATTAGTTTTATGCAACAAATCCCCTATACTAGCATAGTGAGAAGCATAATGTATGCAATGGTATGTTTTAGACCTTGATCTGACCTGTGCAATGAGTGTAGTTAGTAAATTTATGGAGAATCCAGGAAAACCCCACCGGCAGGCCATTAAATGGGTACTTAGGTATTTGACAGGTACTACTAACTTAGAACTCAGTTTTGGAAAAGATGTTGAAAATGGTTGTGAGTTGACTGGGTTTGTAGACTCTGATTTTGCAGGAAAATAGACACTAGGAAATCCTTAACTGGGTATGTGTTTACTGTATATGGGGGAGCTGTTATCTGGAAGTCACATTTACAATCTATTGTGGCTTTGTCCACAACAGAGGCTGAGTATATAATATTGACTGAAGCCATAAAAGAGGCCATATGGTTAAAAGGTATTGCAAATGAGCTAAGTATTTTTAATAGTAATATTTCTGTACACTGTGATAATCAAAGTGCACTTCACTTAACAAAAAATCACTTAACATGAAAGGTTCAAGCATATTGATATAAGACTTCATTTTATTAGAGATGTTATAGAGTCTAAGGTTGTGGGTGTGGAGAAGGTCTTAACTGAGGATAATTCCTCAGATATGATGACCAAATCACTCATTTGGCCTAAGTTCAGACACTGTCTGAACTTAGTGAGTATGGAGTATAGGGTCAGTCCCCATTAAGGGGACAATACAGGAATGGTCAATGATGATAATTGATGTAATCTTGGTAATAAATGTTTTTCCAAGGTGGAGATTTGTAAATGGTGTGTCAATACATTTATAATCTTGTTGTTTTTCTAATGTTTCTGTTTTACAAGGGAATAAGTGGATGATGGACAAGTGGCTAAACCTGGACCATTGGAAGCTAATAGAATGCAGCTAATGATCACGTGAGGCATGTGTAATCCGTGAGATGCTTCTGATGTCTATCAAGTACTGTACCGCAGGATTGCGACACGTGTTGCCAACTCTATAATATATATTTGAACTTATCCGATGTGTAACTTGAGTTTTCATTATTCACTTTGGTTTGTATTATTTCAAGAGGCTTTGAAAGAGAGAGCTCAAAAGGCGATCTAGGGTTTTCAGAGAGAGGGAAATCCATTTGATTTCTGGTCTATAAATGAGGGTTTTGTAAGCTAGATGCTGTTCTGAGACTTCTCTGTGAAGGATATTGATCATCAATAAGATCTTAGGCTATTCCTGCTGTGGATGTAGACCATTAGGGTCGAACCACATAAATCAGTTGTGTTCTCTCTCTATTTTTTTTATTTCTTGTTTTCTTTTCTTTGTTGGGTATTCTTGCTAATTTCTTGATATTTTGAGATTTGGTTTATTTTCATTAACTCGATGAAATTGTGACTGTTTTAGTATCAAATGTTCATTTCTTGAGTTCTATTTAAAGAAGGGACTCGGGTTGTTCTTTAACACAGACAATGGGGAACAACCCCCCCATTTTATTCTTTTACATTGGTAGATACGCTAACTCAAGGAGAGCAACAACTGTTAGCCAGCTTATTTTGAATTAAGAAAATAATCAAGAATACTATAGGCTTATTCATCTGGGCTGGATTTTGCACGGCCAGCCCCGCCCCTCCTCCATTTTTTAATTATTTTCTAATAGTTTTGGCACTTTCATCTAAGAGGTTCAAGAAAAATACTCATATTTCAAATCCAAAATTTTCAGATTCAGAATCCGGATGAATGGGCCTAAATAATAGTACATGACGTTGAAATGGTGGGGGCTATCATCTTAAAGCCCTCCCCATTGAGTTTTAGATATTTCCTGAAATTGAATACTTCAAGACCTGATGTCTACACCACGCATGTCAATCATAAATTAATTCGTATTCACGGAGTTTTGATTTCTTTTGAAGTATTACCTTGGAGAATTGTGCCACATCCACCACACTTGTACACAGGATGGTCCGGCAACTCAGGAAGAAGCTGCCGGCATTTAGGGCATCTAACTAGTCGGAGCTTAGTAGTCAACCCACTGGTCATCTTGGTCGACAAATGTGGTCGTGATCTACTGGGGATTGGGCTTCTAAAACCCACTTCGACAGAAGATTAATGATCAAAATCCAGATTCCTCCATAAAAGGTTTTGTTGAAAACAAGGAGGCCGTCACCGTCTGCATTCAGATAGAAACAAAGATAGACAGGCATGAGATAGATGTATAAAAGACAGAATTCATAGTCGCAATTTGACGGGTGAATTCGTGAAGGATTCAGCGAGGTTGAATAAAAATAAAATGGAATGCTATTGCGTCTGAAACGGAAATTATGAATCAGCGAGTTGGAAAATGCCTACTCAAGGCTATAAGAAGCTACGAAGCATCGGCAATTAACGTGGTACAATAGATACGAAGAGATTATTCGAAAAACTAGCTAACTGCATAATCAACTCTGCATTTTAAAATAAAAATAAAAAATCGGCAAGAAAAAGGTTAGAAGAGGAATGTTGTCTAGCTGTATGGAATCCCTGGGGAATGAAAGGATAGGGGAAACTGGAGGGTTGGCAATTTCCTCCAATCGGAATGCTTGCTCTGCTAGCGGATCAGAAAGATTTTTATGGAATGTCCTACTCCTGCCCGAGGTTTCCGATCAATCAATCCCCTATTTCATGGCATGAAAGAGAGTACAAGATTGGAGAGGATAGGTAACAAAGAAAAGCAGCGGAGATCGGGTTCAATTATAGTCGCAGGCAATTATAGTGGACAAAAAACATGCCTTTGAGATTGGAAGATGAATATATTCGATCCACAGAGAGAGAGAGTTCCCACAATATATTATCGTGTGTGTGTGCGTGTAAGGGTCAGGGAGGTGAGGTGTAGAACACAGATTAGAGGTGTGGAAATGGAAATTAAAAGGAACCTGTTAGGAAATTCAGAGAATTGGAAAGAACTCTATTCTCTGCCGCAAAGTTCACGACTTCCTTTCAATCAACTCCTCTGTCAGTTCATTCTTCTTCTTCCACACTCATTTTCGTGTGGACAAAGCTTTTACAGTCAAAGCTGACCTTTCAAAACGAAAGGGAGAAACAAGACGAAGAACAAGCGCTGTCTATGGTCTTTTGCGCTGTGTGTTGTCTGACTTTGACCAACAGGATCGGGGAAGCAAGGCGCCGGTGCCATTCAAAACGGAATTACGTGTCATCCCATGGGGACATACACTCTCTCTCCGGGGCATGGGTTACCTGGATAGGTGTGGTCCAGCTAGAGCACCAAACGGGATGGAGGGGAATCAAATTTGTATAAGGATATTGAAGTTTGATCAGATGTTATTAGTTTAAATTTCATTCGAATTTGAATAAAATTTGAATATTTTTGTACGAAATTGTTTTGATGAAATCATTCTAATATGTTAATTTTAAAGTAAATTAACTGAAGTTATGGATTTATTATTTACTAAATATTATATTTTATAAAAATAATTATATAAATTATCCTATACATATTATAAAACTAAAGACAGAAACTACTATTATAAAACAGAAATATATAAGAAACTCTCTCTGAAACTCTTAAGAACTGAAACTTTCTTTCTCTCTCTATATTTTCTTATGAATTTCATTACAACTGAAGCCCTTATTTATAGGCTTTGAAATTACTATGTAAGTTACTATGCAAATTACTATGCAAGTCACTATGCAGAATTTAAAATAATAGTGGTGGGTCATTCACATAATTTTAGTGGTGGGACAGGGGGCGGCAGCCGTCACACTAATCGTTTCATTACACTCCCCCTTGAATGACTACCCATAAAGAATATGCCTCGTTAAAACCTTGCCAAGGAAAAACCCAGTAGGAAAAAAAACCAATGGCGAAGAAAAAAGAGTACAGTCTTCTTATGTATCCATGTGCTTTAAGATTGCCTCATTAAAACCTTGCAAAGGAAAACCCAGTGAGACAAAATCTCAGCAAAGGAAAAAGAGTACAATCAGCACATTTACTCCCCTGAAAAGTGCATGACAAAAGATCTTTGAGTCTTCGCATTCCAATGTTATGCACAATCTTCTTGAATGTAGAAGTTGGTAACGCCTTTGTGAATAAATCTGCTAGATTATCACTAGATCGTATCTGCTTGACATCAATTTCACCTTTCTCTTGAGGTTCATGAGTATAAAAGAATTTAAGTGAAATATGTTTGGTTCTGTCACCTTTGATATATCCTCCTCTAATTTGAGTGATACAAGCAGTATTATCTTCATATAAGATTGTTGGGCTATTATTGACCATGGGAAGTCCACATTTTTCTTGGATATGTTGAATAACTGATCTCAGTCAAATACACTCTCGACTTACTTCATGAATAGCAATGATCTCTGAGTGATTTAAAGAAATAGCAGATAGTGTCTGCTTAATAGATCTCCATGATATGGCAGTATCTCCATAAGTAAATAAATATCCAGTTTGAGATCTACCTCTGTGTGGGTCTGAAAGATAACTTGCATCTGCATATCCAATCAATTCTGGACTTGAACCACGTTGATAAAATAATCTCATATCAACCGTACCATGAAGGTAATGAAGAACATGTTTAATGTCATTCCAATGTCTTCGAGTTGGTGCAGAACTATATCTTGCAAGCAGATTAACTGAGAATGTTATATCTGGTCGAGTGCAATTTGCAAGATACATCAAAGCTCCAATTGCACTGAGATATAGTATTTCAGGATCAAGAATTTATTCATCGTTATCACAAGGCCGGAATGGATCATTCTTCACATCAAGTGTTCGAACAATCATTGGAGTACTCAGGGGATGAGATTTGTCCATATAAAAATGTTTTACGACTTTCTCAGTATACATGAACTGATGAATAAAAATTCCATTTGGCAAGTGCTTGAGCTGCAGGCCGAGACAAAGTTTTGTTTTGCCAAGATCTTTCATTTCAAATTCATTCTTTAAATATATAGCGGTTTTTTAGATCTTTTCAGGAGTTCCCACAATATTTAAATTATCAACATAAACCGCAATAATAACAAATCCGGATTCTGATTTCTTAATAAAAACACATAGACATATAGGATTATTCTCAAATCTTTATTTCAATAGATATTCACTTAAGCGATTATACCACATGCGCCTGGATTGTTTCAACCCATATAAAGATCTTTGTAGTCTGATTAAATACATATTTCTAGATGTACTTGTAGATGCTTCAGGCATCTTATATCCTTCAGGGATTTTCATATATATGTCATGGTCTAATGATCCATATAAATATGCAGTGACCACATCCATTAACCGCATTTCTAATCCTTTTGTAACAACCAGACTAATAAAAAATCTAAATGTGATTGCATCCATAACGGGAGAGTATGTTTCTTTATAATCAATCCCGACAAGCCGTGCTTTTTACCGCACAATTTCATTTTTCTCATTACATTTTCGTACAAATACCCACTTATATCCAACAGGCATTACACCCTTTGGTGTTTGGACAACAGGTCCAAATTCTACTCGCTTTTCTAGCGAATTTAATTCAGCTTCAATAGCTGCTTTCCATTTTGGCCAATCATTTCTACGTCGACATCCTTCGACTCTTTTTGGCTCACTTTCTTCATTACTTCTGATAATGTCAATGGCCATTTTATATAAAAATATGTTGTCGACAATAGTTTTATTTCTATCCAGAATTTCTCCAGTTTTCATAAAATGTATTGAGATCTCATTATTTTCAGGTACCTGTTCCTCTTCAGGAGAAAACATTTCATGACACACCTCTTCAGGAGGTCCCTTTTCAGGAGATTTATACTCTTCAGGAGTTTCCTCTTCAGGAGGTTCTAGAATAGAAGATTTGAGCTCTTTAGGAGCACCAATTATATTTGTAGCTTGTATTGTGGGTACGTGTTCTTCAGGAACACCAAATTCATTTTGTATTCTTTTCCTTCTGGAAATTTTATCTTTTGCACCAATAGGTCTTCCACGCTTCAGGCGTGTTTTATATTCACCTATTACTGTTTTGACAATTTGTCCTTCAGGGACTTCAATCCTTGCTGGAGCATTAACAGCAGGAATATAAGATTTTACTACACTTTTAGTGTCAGTAAATACATCCGGTAATTGATTTGCAACATTTTACAAATGAATAATCTTCTGAACTTTCCGTTTACATTCATTTGTAGGATGATCAAAATGAAACAGGGTCTTATTATCCCAAGTAATATCTTGTCGTGTTTCAGGCACCGACTTTTCTTTACTCATTAACGAAAAATTGGATTCGTCAAAATGACAATCCTCAGAATGTGCTTTAAACATATCACATGTAAGGGGTTCAAGGTATCTAATAATAGATGGAGAATCAAAACCAACATATATCCCAAGTCTACGTTGAGGGCCCATTTTTGTACGTTGCGGAGGTGCAATTGGAACATATACAGCACATCCAAAAGTACGAAAATGAGAAATATTTGGTTGTTGACCAAATACAAGCTGTAATGGAGAATATTTATGATATGCAGATGGTCTAATGCGAATTAGAGATGCTGCATGAAGTATAGCATGTCCCCAAGGAGAAACAGGTAGTCTTGATTTCATAAGTAAAGGTCTAGCGATTAATTGAAGCCTTTTGATCAAAGACTCAGATAAACCGTTTTGTGTGTGTGTATGAGCGACAGGATATTCAACATCTATTCCTATTGACATGCAATAATCATCAAAAACTTGAGATGAAAATTTACCTGCATTATCTAATCGAATAGTCTTAATTGGATACTCAGGAAATTGTGCTCGTAGTTTAATTATCTGAGCAAGAAGTCTAGCAAATGCAACATTTCTAGTAGAAAGCAGACAAACATGTGACCATCGACTAGATGCATCAATTAGAACCATAAAATATCTAAATGGTCCACCTGATGGATGAATAGACCCACATATATCTCCGTGAATCCTTTGTAAAAAAGATAGAGATTCAACAATGACTTTTGAAGGAGATGGTCTGATAATCAACTTACCTTGAGAACATGCAAAGTACGGATATTCATTGGGTAGAAATATCTTTTGATTCTTTAAGGGATGCCCATGTGAATTTTCAATAATTCGTCTCATCATTATAGAACTCGGATGTCCAAGGCGATCATGCCAAGTCATAAATACTTTAGGGTCAATGCACTTCTGGTGCATTACCACATATGATTCAATTGTTCTCATCTTTGTATAATACAATCCAAAACATAGAGCAGACAGTTTTTCTAATACGAGCTTCTGACCCAATATTGGTTTTAGTAATAAGAAGATACTCTTTACTGCCTTCATTGGTCGTTTCAATATGGTAATCATTACGACGTATATCTTTGAAACTTAATAAATTTCTTCTGGATTGTGAAGAGAATAGAGCATCATCAATACAAAATTTGGTGCCATTAGGCAATACAATATAAGCTCTTCCAGAGCCCTCAATTAAATCCGATGAACTTGATATGGTATGGACATAGGCTTTACTTAGTGTTAGATTTTGAAAATATTTCTTTTCTTTGAGAATTGTGTGAGTTGTAGCACTGTCAGCCAGACATATATCTTTATCATTCAACTCAGAGATAAAAAGTTCATCAATGTGATCCATGATTCTACAAAATATACAAAACTTTTATTACAGATAGAAAGAAAATACATTAATTGAGTGGAACACTTCCATCTCCAATTAAGTGTTCAATACTACCTTCAAGATGATTAAAGAAATCAGAGTCATCAAGATGAGTAACGTTTACATCTACTGAATCTAATAAATCATCTGATGGTTCTACTAAATTTGTTTCATGCACTTTATTCTTTCCTTTAATAGAAGCTTGATATAAATCAGTTAAGTGCCTGGACGTACGACAGATACGTGACCAATGTCCAGTCATTCCACATCTATGGCACACCTCTTCACTTTTCTTTGAAGAATTATTCTGGGAATTTTTACCCCTTTCTGAATTATACCACTTCTGGTGATACGTTATATTATTATCCATTTTAATGTTGTCACTTCTGGAACCAACATTTCTATAATTTCTCCTACCACGTCCACGCCCCCGATTTCTTCTAAATGATGCACCATTCACTTCTGGGAATGATGCAAACCTATTACCATTCACTTCAGGGAATGATATTGAGCCAGTAGGGCGTGACTGGTGGTTTTCTAATAAGCGCTCATTGTTCTGCTCAGCTACTAGAAGACATGATATAAGTTCAGAATATTTCTTGAACTTTCTTTCTCGATACTGCTTCTGTAGGAGCACATTCGAGACATGAAATGTAGTATAAGTGTTCTCTAGCATATCATCATCGGTGATTTTCTCACCGCATAATTTTAATACTGAGCTTATTTTAAAAAGTGCGGAATTATACTCACTAACACTTTTATAATTTTGCAATCTCAGGTGCAACCATTGAAAACGAGCTTTTGGGAGGATGACAGTCTTCTGGTGTTCATACATCTCCCTTAAACTGTTCCACAAAATATATGGATCTTTTACTGTAAGATATTCAGTTTTCAATTCTTCATGAAGATGGTGGCGAAGGAAAATCATTGCTTTAGCACGGTCCTGCAGAGATGCTTGATTTCCTTCTTTAATAGTTTCTCTCGGGTTCATTGCATCAAGATGAATTTCAGCATCAAGTATCCAGGATAAATAATTTTTTCCATATATGTCAAGAACAACAAATTCCAATTTTGTAAGATTTGTCATTTTAGAGGAATAAGGCCACTAGCTTCAGAATTGGTAGAACCGTCGTACTGATAACGTGTTATAAAACTAAAGACAGAAACTACTATTGCAAAACAGAAATATATAAGAAACTCTCTCTGAAACTCTTAAGAACTGAAACTTTCTTTCTCTCTCTATATTTTCTTATGAATTTCATTATAACTGAAACCCCTATTTATAGGTTTTGAAATTACTATGTAAGTTACTATGCAAGTCACTATATAAGTCACTATGCAAAATTTAAAATAATAGTGGTGGGGTCATTCACATAATTTTAGTGGTGGGACAAGGGGCGGCAGCCGTCGCACTAATCGTTTCATTACAATACATACTTTATGAATATAATAAACATATTAAACAAGGTAAATTATAAATAAATTAATAATATATAAAAGTATATAAAATATAACTAACATTTAATAGATATAACATATATATAGAATAGAGTATAGATTAAGAGCTTCAAAATGAGTCGAAACAAGTCAAGTTAAGCTTATACAACTTTTGTTCATGAGTAAAAATTCAGTCATTCTAAATTTATAAAAGTATCGCTTATTTAATATTCGAATCTATATTAATATTTACAAACACCTCACTTATTATATGTGCCGAATTTGAGTCATATATATATACGAACTAAATTCGAGTTGTTTACGAACTGTTCTATTCATTTACAACCCTAGGCTTAGCACTCTCATGAAATGGTTATGAGTAGAACATTGAGATTTTCAACACTATTTACCATGTGCAAAAGTTCTTACTAATGAGTAATATATATATATATATATATATATTATGAGTGAATAAAGGAAATGCAATTACGTGACCTTAACACAAACATGTTTATGGCTACCACTCTACCTGCTAACCATTGGACATTGTTGATGTTTTAGGGCAGTTTCATATTCAAGATAGTGTTAATTTTTTCGACGTTTCCCTCGATGCCTCTTTCAAAAACAATAAAGCCTATTTTTTTTTTGAATCTATCTCCAAGACACACTTCACTGAGTTCAGTTTCATCTTATACTTAAGAAGTGTAGTGAAAGATTATCTTAGGATTGCTAGGTGTTAGGCGGGTTCTTTATTTTTCACCAGCAAGTCATCGACGTATTCCTCTATAGTCTTCTTGATCTGTTGTTTAAATATACGATTGACCAGCCTTTGGTAAGTCGCTCCAACGTTCTTTAGCCTAAAGGGTATCACTCGATAAGAGTAAAGACCTCTGTCGATGATAAATGTTGTATTCTCTGCATCTGATTGGTTCATGCAGATCTGATTATATCCTGAATATGTATCCATAAAACTCATCACTTAGTATCTTGTCGTGGCATCAAAGATAAAATTGATCCGTGAAAAATGGAAGTTGTCCTTGGGATAGGCTTTATTTAGGTTTGTGAAATCTATACACATCCTCTATTACTCGTTAGTTTTTTTTTTTATTAACATATGTTGGAGAGCCACTCCTGGCAATATGTTTCTCTTTAGAAACGCTGGAACTAGGAGGCGGTCTATCTCTTTTGCAATAGATGTGCACTTCTCCATATTGAAGGTTTTTCTTTATGGGTGTATTGTCTTTGCCACTAGATCAACACATTATTTATGCTCTATGATGACATTGTCAATTCCTAGCATATCTTCATGACTCTAGGTGAACACGCATTCGTGTTTGATCGATGGTTGTTTTAACACCTCCCTATATTTGGTGGGGAGCCTCATCCCACCTGTGTCGTGGCGTTTGCCCGATTTGGATGTTAGGCTACTATCTCTAGTGGCTTGTTTGCCTCCGCCTGCATCAAATTGTTCTCATCCCTTGCTTTCATATCCTGGATGGCTAATATTATCGGTAAGGGTGGTGGTTTCCCTTCCAAACTTTTTGTGACACATACGATTGGTGCCCTTACTTTGAGTTCCTGCACATAATATTCTCATGCTAGGATTTGCTCTTCCTGAACCTCGCCGACGCCTGTCTTCGTTGGAAACTTCATTTGTAGGTGGTAGGTAGAAGTGATGTTACACCTTGTCTCTCTTTTCTCCAAGGCTTAGCGAACCCAAGAAAATGATGTGATAGTTTGTGCATCACGTTCGATTGGAACGAGACTAGATGCATGTGCCAAGTCTCGAAGCACATGCCCGACCTTGACTTTTAAAATAGTTAACAGTTGATTTTAAAATATGATCAGTGGTTTGATGCTATCGAATACTTTAGATATTTTGGAAATATTATATGAGATATTTTCAGTATTATTGGACCCAAACCTGATTTATAAGGAACTGCAATTATAATATTTTGAAGAACTCCAAAATATTATAATTGACAAAATTGTTTTATTAGTATGGTTTTAGTTATTTAAAATATTATGGGATTTTAATTACGCTTTAAATTTCTTATTTAAATATATTGCTTTATCTTTCTAAATAATTAGTAAATTTCATCATTTTAATTAATGATGAGGAATATTATGTTATAAACTAAAGTAAGTTGAAATAATATTTTATCTTAATTCCTCTGAGTGTTTTTAAAGTTAAATTGATTTTACATGTTTTCAGATCAGTATTTTAAGTGCATCATTTGTCCGTTTGAGGACCTCAATGCGTAGGGCTTATAAATAACCCGAAGAGGCCCAAACCCATAACTTTCTTCTTTTTCCCTTTTTCTCTCTCCTCTCTCTTCCGCGTGTAGCCCCCCATGCCCGTTCGGCTTCCAGCCTATGGCGGCGCCACCACCACCCACCAAGCCTCACCACCGGTCCCACCTGGACCGCCAGCCTCCGGCGAGCACACCCATGTCGGTGGTGTCAATCACGACAATCTCACTTCCTACCAGCAGCCCCAAACCCAAAATGAGTTTTCACCACTTTGAGCCGTCGTAGTTCCTCTGTGAGCCACCACATTGCCTCACCGCCACCCCCACTAGCTTTCCCATCCTCAGGAGTACAAAACCTACCGTCGGTAGCCACTCAGCCCCACCGTTTCTCCTCCACCCAGAATGGGTATAGAACCCACAGGTTCCACTTCGCTGTCAACGCCGTCGACGTCACAACTACCACCAAAAGCTTCCCCTGCCTCAGGCATCCTCACCCCTAACTCTACTCCTCCATTCATGGCCCCACCTCCCGTCGACAAGTCTAAAATCAAAAATGGGTTTTCACACCTTTTAAACTAAATTCACCACCTTCCGGTGGTTGCACCGCCTCACTACCACCGTCATGAGATTTTTCATCCTCCAATGAGTATTTTCCTAGTTTTAAGTGTTAAACCGATCATCCTAACCCAAAGCATCACTCTACGTGATATGAAAAATGGATGTGGATGGTACATGGGCAACGAACTCCCCACCTTTTAGGCCACCCTCATACGACCCAGATTTAGTATCCAACATCCTGGACCCAAACCTCGATGCATTCTCGTTACAAGGTCATGGCACTGACCTCGATGGAGTTGTTAATGCTCAAGTTAGTGGCTTTCGACTCCACTAGCCGTGCTAGGAGACGAGTAGCGTACAAGTTTACCCTACTATGGTATAACGTCATCTCTTTTGTATTTATGTTATTTTATTGGTTGTGGACTGTGTTGTTAGGGTTGTAGAGTTTGCTGTGTAGTTGTTGGGAGTTGTATTGTGAGGTAGGATTGTGGACTGTGCTGTGTAGTTTGGGGGTGCCTTGTGTGCAATTATGGTGTTGTGGCGGGTGTTGTGATGGGAGTATGTGTGGAGCATGCTCCGTATGGCGGAGTAATGTACTATGCGGTGTGTATCGTATGGCATTGTGAATCAGCGTGTTTGTAAGGAGTACACATGGAGCGTACTCCATGGGGTAAGGCAATACACTATGTAACATGTATCGTATGGGTTGTGGCATAATGTACTATGGAGAGAATATACGTGGAGTGTACTCGACGTGGTAATGTATGTGCGGAGTAGAGTGCGCAGAGAAAGCGTGGAGGGTACTCCACGTGTTGTAGCCGTGATAGACCGTAAAGCATGTCACGAAGATGGACAATCGCGTGATTGAGGAATGTAAGGCTTGTGAAGTGTAGGGAACCGTGGAAAGATGTCCCAAGGTGATGATATGATCGGCGACCCCAGCAATTGTTGTCGCTGTGTAGCCGTATTATGTCTCTGAGTATGTGAAGAACCTTACACATGCCGAGTCAGAGATGACATGAGAGTCACGTGGCATCATGCCAGGTGAAGTGGTTGATAATAACGGAGGAGCTCAATAGTAGTTTCAAACTATGTGACGTGACGAAAGTACATTGATATAGACCTTATCGTGTCAAGTATTGGGAAGAACTCGTAAAATGGCTGGAAAGTAGGTTAAGCCCTACCAACCGTCGTGGAGAAGGTTGATATTGACCTATGGTACTTGTTGCTCAAGCAGGTGATCAATATATTCTTTATTGATATTAGGCAATGAAAATGTAGAGTACATGTATATCTAGGGAGACACATGTACCAGATGAGTTACCATTTTGTAATGAATACTCTGTTCTGAGCAAGGATATGCGACGTTAAGCCCTAAAGATTTCCTAAAGTCACCCGGGGCGCATGGTTGGAGATGACGAGGGCGATGATGACGTGTAGGCTTGGAAGCCCGCAGCATCAAGTGTACTGTTAAGTGTTGAGATACATGACTCGGTTGGTCTAAGTCATGCATCAGGTTGAGATTGATTGGCGGGGGTATTGGCCGTAGGTTGATCCTTGAGGGTGAAGCATAGTAAGATTCTTGTGAGCGCACACGTATAGAGGGGAAGTGTCATAGTGTCCGTGAATGAGTCCTCGATGGTTTTAGTGTAATGAGTATGAACTCCAAGGACATGAGGATAGTTGAAGACTGTTCGTGAGTGAGTTTCCCTACAGTCTTAGCATAGTAAGTAAGGACTTATAGAATATAGGGATATCGAAAGGTGTCCCAATGTCCACAGTAAGTCTCCCGATGGTCTGAGTGAAGTAGGGCTTCATGGACATAGAAATATCAAAAGGTGCACCAGTGTCCACAATAAGTCTCCCGATGGTCTGAGTGAAGTAGGACTTCAAAGACATAAGGATATCGAAAGGTATCCTAATGTCCGCAGTAAGTCTCCCGATGGTCTAAGTAGAGTAGGACCCTAAAGACATGGGGATAGCAGGAGAGTGTTCTAAGTGAAGTGTATGGTCTTTCTAGTTTAAATGTTTATGTTATGTAAATATATTGATGATAGTTGTATGTATGCTTATAGGTTGATTTTAGTGATGCGCTTATGACTGGACAGCATTGTATGAGGATAGCATGGAAATCAGGTAAGTGTTATGTTCATACACCTCTAGTGTTTACCAGGTTAGCAAAAGTAGATAATAGGACTAAAAACGCTATTATATGTATGTAATGGCAGTTCTTGGTAGCCCCTTTTATCGAACCTCAAATGCTTAATTATATGCCTGTGATTGGATACCTTGTTGCGTAGTAATTATTGGATGTATTATCTGAAAAATATAAAATAAAACTTGAGATTTCTATCTCATGATCTTATGGAAGAATGTCATGAATTGACGCTATGCGAGGACACTATGCGATGATCCTATTCGATGACCCTACGTCCCGACGAGATTAAGTGCACGCGCATGTGTCTGGTTCATGGATATGCTTCTAGACGATATTTTTCTATAAACAAACTGACTAAGTAAAGAGGTGATAGAAAGCATAGGGAATATAATATAGGAAGGGTCTAGGGAAAATAAGGTAAAAAAAAAATCTTAAATGATTGAATACTATGATGTATGAGAATGCGAAATTGATGCAAAAGAAGACCCAAGGGTACAAAGGAAGACCCGGGATCCAAAAGAAGATCCGTCAACCCCAGCACATGGGGGTAATTATGCGATGACCCATGTATAAAGGTCATGTTACATAGGATGTGTATGGCATGTATGCATTGAACGAGTGATTGTTTATTTGATGTTATTAATGGCTTATAATTGGTGATTGTTATTCTTGTCTGCTGGCTGTGTACTTGCTTATTAGGATTGTTATCCTTGTTTGATATTTACTTGGTATATTTATGTGCTTGCTTGGTAGATAATTGCTTGTCTATCAATGATTGTTTGCCTGTTAACGATTTTAAGTGACTTAGTAATTTATAAGAATAAGGAGAGAATAAGAAAGATGTCAAAGATCCATAAGAGACGAATGGCCTAATAGGGTTATAGTTACGAAAAAGAATGCATGTATTATCTTGTATATATGTTCGTGTATGAGTGTTATTTGCATGATTAAAAAACCAATTTTGTTACATTAAAAACGGTATGAAGTAATACTTATTGAATATTCGACTCATTTTAGTTTTCTTTCTGTGTGTTTCCTGCCCCACACAAGAGTGCGCAGTAGAAAGCGGACAGATGAAGGGAAGAGCACGACAATCTAGACATATATGAAAGCTTTTTATTTTATAATGAAAATATTTTCCGCTGTAAACCTCTTTTATTGTAAAAAAATATGTTGTATTTTGTAACGTGGAGTCTCGCACCCTTGGTATCAACTAAAATGTTTTTAAATGAACGAAATTAGTTACATTTTCTAAATTGGTTTTGGGGAAAAGAAATGACACGTAAGTACGGTCCTGCCCTTGAGAGGGCCGAATCGTTACAAGTGACAACTTTCAAATCATTCAAAGTTGGACGTCCCAATATAATGTTGTAGGATGATGGGGCTTTAACTACCAAGAATTCCATCATTGTCATAACCATGTGTGCCCCTTGACCAACCGTGACTAGTAGTGCAATGGCCCATTGGTTCATGGTTGAACAGCTTCGCCAGAGAATCCATTTAGAGGGGGTAGGTGACAGACGTAGCCTTCAGAACTAATTCCCATTTTACAAAAGCATCATATAATAAGATGTCAGCTGAGCTCCTATTATCAATTAGGATCCACCTAGTTGTTTAGTTTGCGATTAACAAGGCAAATACCAAGGCGTCATCATGGAGGTATAGGACCCCTTGACAGTCTTTGTTTTCAAAAGAGATGATAGGTGTGGTACCCAGTCTAGGATGCTTAGAGGGTTTATCCGCCATGTACACCTTATGGTACTTTGCTTTATGGGCATGAACTTTTCTACTAGATAACGTCACGCCCCTGCCAACAAACCCGCATGCCTAAGGGAGCTTAGTCTTGGTAGCGAGGTTGGCAGGTAGCGTCAGGTCTCCGTTCTTCTTCTTGTCTCCGCCTTTTTGGGCTTCTGCTCCACCTAAGTTCACACCTCCAGCCTTCTTCTCTCCTTGGTTTGACATGCTCGACCAATATTCACTCAAGTTCTCCATTTTCCACCAATTTGGCTACTCTTTTCTTCAAGTTTGAGCAATCTTATGTCCAATGGATATCTGATTGGTGGTACTTGTAATAGCGCTGGCCCCTTGTGTATGGGTACGCTTCTTTCCTTGTGGCACCTACATTTTCTTGTACACTCAAATTATTGTGGATGAGGTGAGGCCCTTGGTCTCGCTGGATAGGGTACATTTCTCGTTGCCCATCTTGATGACTTAGCTCGGTCTTCTTATCTTTCACACTAATTGAGTTATTTTTTTCGGACTTTACCTCTTACTTCCTAGTTTTTAAGAGGGCTTGTAACGTATCCTCCACGCTAATACAATCATCAGACCTGTCCATGAATTCCCTCAGAGTGGAGGGGGTTTTCCTAGCCAACTCGATCATGAATGGACTTCAGGGCCATATACCTCTTAGAAGGGTGGCTAGCATAATCTTCTCATCCTCACCGCTTGTGGTCAGTTTTGCTTTGTTGAATCGGGTAAGATATGCTTTCAGACTCTCCTCTTCCATTTGCTTAATTGTGAGAAGATAAGTAGCGGGCCATCAACATCTCCTACTCATCATGAATTATGTTAAGAATTGTTTGGCTAACTCTTTAAAACTATTAATTAAACCTGGTAGTAAAGTTCCAAACCAATCTCGTGCTATTCTTTTTAATGTTAACATGAAAGCATGGTAAGTTAACTCTCTTGAGAAGCCATGAAGAGTCATGTGTGTTTTAAAATTCTTCAAGTGATCTATAAGGTCCCGAGACCCATCATACATGTCGATTTGGAGAATTGTGAATTTAGGCAGGAGTGGTGTTGCCATCACTTCATTATTGTATGGAAGATTAGTCTGATTCATCACTTTCTCTATGGAGGCAAATCCTCCCATTTTTCTTGTCATCTCCTTGTTTTTATCTAGGAGGCTATGCAACTTGTTCTGTAATATCTTATTTTCTAACTCATTGGCATTCATGACTTTTGCGCTCTATGCATCTCCTTCTATTTGTCCATTATAGATAGATGGAGTAGTAGGCACTGTTATTTGGTTTCTTTGTTCTCCTTCTGCAGCTGCTCAACCATTACTCTCGCCCTTTCAACTTTTCTTTAGCCTCTGCCAACTTCACTTCTACGTCTGTTTTATTCATCTCTTGATCATGGGTTGCTTGGGATTGCATTGTAGTTGACATGCGAAAGTCGCGTTGAAGTTTGTAGAGACCCCACGAACAACACTACTACTAAAGGCATGTTTTACACCACCAATTACACAGATGACCTACAGCAGATCAGATGGCGTGTGAGGTGCCCAATGGAACTCCGACGCTTAAGTTAAAGAGAAGTGATATCAATATAAATATATGAATGAACGACAAATATGTTACTTTTACGTATTTTTTTATAAGAGTATAAGAGTGTTGATAATTGTTAGCTCCAGAGTTTATCTTGAATAACCTCAAATAAGTTGGTAGGATAGTTTTCTTGATACATCAGAGGTGTTATTTATTTTCTATATTAGCCAACATGTATCCATAAGTTCAATCTCTAGACTTGTAGATTAGCTCCAATTCTTGAGGCCTCACACTTGGACCCTCAAACACAAGTGCTTATTTTTATCATGCCCTAAATATCCCTTCTCTCACTTTAGTCTTGTATGGTTCTCTTTGCTACAGTCTTATTATCATACACAGACTTTTGATAATGACTATCAAATTCTTTCATATTCAGTGTGTATGTTTTGAGAAAACAGCAAGTGTGAGGAAAGTTAGGAGAAAACAAGGAAAAAATGAGAAAGACAGGGTGGAAGTAAGATTTTGAGACCATAGGGAAGATAAAGATGATGAGTTTAAGATACGGCGAAAATTGAATAAAATATTATTAAAATATTATTTTTAATATATTTTTATTTAAAATTTTAAAATTTTAAATTTTAAATTATTTATTATATTTTATGTAAAAATTAAAAAAAATTATAAAAAGATTCAACAATTCCTAGACAAATAATAATAATAATAATAATAATAATAATAATAATAATAATAAAAACATCCTTTTATTGTACAGCATTCCACGTCCGCTCATAGAGTTGTCAGTGCCAAAGGTTGTTTCCCCGGCATCACTATCAACAAAGTGTGGGGGTACACGAGTCAAAAGTTAAGTTAACAAGTGCGCCTCTGTGAAATTGGTTGGATTTTGCCCGCGATTAATACCATATCAGGAATTAAGAAGATGATGAGTGGTGCAATCAATCATTGGTCCATCGGAAATAAGGTACCTAATTTATCTGAATTTGGCGTGTATATATTTAAGGATACGAATTGGGTCTAATCAACCCCCAATAAGTAACTGCCATTACCAAGAAAGAATCTCAGATTCTCAAAACGATATCGACTACCATTTCAGCTCCTGAAAAGTAAATTTTGATATAACTCCTTCAAGAAAAGTTGATCAGGAATTGCCAAAAGTTAATTTCAATGTCAGTCGTCAGGCATGTTGCCTCAACTGCTTTATCTTAGTCGGGCCACCTCGATTTTAACACAAATTTATGAAATTCCCAAAGCCAAAGATGACAACAGAAGCACGAGTATAATGCAACTCTGATACAGATGCGAGGCACCTGATATCATTTTCCTGAGCCAGTCTAAACTTCAAGAATTCTTTCAAATGCTCGTGTTGTGAAACAAAACAGAACAGGATGGACAGGCTGGAACAAAATCTTAAGAAGCAATTAGTGTGAGCCACCTTTTTCAAGCTTCTCAATTTCTTCTTGGTGTCTCCGTTCTCCCTCCTGGCGTTCTCTTTCAGCATCTTCCTCTTCTTCAATTTGGTCAAGATCATCAAACTCTTTGCTTGCTGCCATCGCTTTCACAACAGGATCTCGTAGCTCAGATATTAGTCCACCACCAACCTTATACTCTTCTTCATCGCCAATCAGAAATAATCGTTGGTCAGGTCCTGATGCCATGGGAATGTCGACTGCCAAAAGCTTCAAATCATACTGCAAAAAAGATGGCACCGAATACTTCCATCAGTAGAAGGAGAAAATCAACGTGCTTCCCTAATGCAGCTTGCCCTTTTGTTCAAAAAATAAAAATAAAAATTTGACATTTCAAGTTCCTGGCTCCATATCAAAAGAAGACTAAAGATACTAGTGACCTATAAAAATGGCTTCTAGATGCTTATATTTTTTTGTGTACAGGAGAAAACTAGATAAAGTTCTAATTACTATACATAGTAAAGTGGAATCTAGTCCGATCTCATCCCTCTCCCACTTTCATGCATGCCTTTTGCCTGGTTATTAATTGGTGAGTTGTCAAATATCTGTCAACAAATAAAATACGTAGAATTACTATGAAAGTTATCAGTTTAGAGAAGACATTTCCACTTGATAGGAACCAAAAATAGAATTAAAAGGGGCAATTGAAGTTGACAATTGGTTCAACCTTGGCTTTATATTAAATGCTTGTGATTAAACACCGCAATCACTAGGGAGAAGACTCTCTCCCATTATGTAGTCCCTAAGTTTATGGACCGCCAATTGACCAAAAATAGGAATTTGCGTGGGCAAGGTTTGCCTAGAAGGGCCAGTGGAACATAACTATTGTAACATAACATGTGAAGTGTTCTTAAAGTTACATGTTTAAACAATATGTACCTGGAAGAATGGCATAAATATTACCAAATACCAAACTTTGAGAACAACCCCATTTGTTATTACAAGAAGTTGTGGCAGATTAATAAACACTAGCTTATGTGAGTTATATAACCACAAAAATTCCATTACATCATGATTGAGAAATAAATGGAAGGTCAGCAGAAGCAAACCTGGCCTTTTTTATTCTTCACTTCAATGCTGACGAGACCTTTTCTCTCCGAACCTTGCACGGGAAAGATGAGAAAACACCGCTTGCTCCTAAAACGTGGCCTGAAGTTCTTTAGTGTAAGTCCACCTCCTGACATCACATAGGCTCTCAGATCTGTTCCAGTAAGAGGCGCGCCCATAACCTCTAGGATCCCAGCAGATGTGTTAAGCCTCCTCATGGCCATTCGATAAATTTTATCAGGATTGACTGTGGATCTTGATCGGAGATAAAGGCCCTTTAAATAACCAAAAACACAAAACAGACAACATAACATCTATACCTCAGGCAAAATTATCCAGCAACAATACGATAACGCCAGTTGATCCATATTTTTTTCTTCTGATGGTTTACAGTTGTTCCACATATATTGTGGCAAGGAAAAATCCAAATCTCAGGTCCCAAAGATCCACATACATGTTTGTGTGCGTGTGTGTGCATGTAATTTGCAAAAAGAATGTCAATCAGTTCTGCTTTAGAATCATGGGGTGAAAAAGATGGCATCCCATCATGAGCTCAGATGCAACTATTAGCAGTTTTGAGATTTTTTTATCGGTCAACATTTGTGACAGATGGGCAAGAAAGTACATATGAATGTGGTTGCTAAGGAAGTTTGGAATCATAGCCTTTTATCACACATTGCAACCTGTGGGCACTTCCATGGAACTGCATTTGGTATAACAAAGCTCCATCATGGGTGGCGTTCTTTCCATGGATAGTTATATTAGCTATATTTTCTGTTCAAATCTTGGTTATTCATTAATGTTTTCAAATGAGCTCCAACTTGATCACAAGCTGTTTGACTAATTTATTATTTGTGAAGGAAATAAATTATATTACTGAAACTTATAACATTTTCATAAGTTCAACTTTCCAAAATCTGCCTAGTCAACTCTACCATATTCTGGGAGATATTGGCCGTAATTGTGTGAATATTCTGGAGATTTACTTTCCTTAGAAGTTAGCATTTAATTTATTCTTTCCTACTTTTTTTTTATCAGTAAAGTAAAACTTTATTACTCAATAGGCCTCACCCAGAATACATACAAAACTACAGGCATTGCTAAGAGGACCCCATAGAGACAAGAAAATCATGAAGGTCCATGCAAGTCAATGGCAATGGACCAAGTACAAGAGTGCTAAGAAATAATGCTATAAGTTCCACAGGCGATCTCTCCTTGTCTTTGAAAGTTCGCGCATTGCACTCTTACCACAGACACCATATGATACAGATGTGAATCATCTTCCTCAATACTTTAATCTGATGCGTCCCTCCTATAGATGTCTAGCTGGTCAATGCATCCACCACCGTCTTCGACATAATCCAAGCCATCTCTAACCTACCAAATATCAAAGGAAAACTAGTTTTCTTTTTATACCAAACACCTCATTCCACAAAGCCCTATCTATCTCACAATGTAATAAAATGTGGTTTATCGACTCACCCCCTCTCCTACACATACAACACTAGTTTACAATGATAAGTCTCTATTTCTTAAAGTTGTCAGTCATGAGAATCTTGCCCAAGAATGTTGTCCACACGAAGAAAGCCGCTTTGGGAGGCACCTTGTATCTCCAAAGCCTTCTCCAAAGTGAAGGTTTGGCTCTTGAGTGAGGGCTTTATAATAGGATCGAACGGGAAAAATACTTTTCCCAACTGGTATTCTTTCCTACTTTATTCTTTCCTTTGTATTCTTCTGTTGTAGTCTATATCTACTGCCTTGTACCTATATTTCGAATTAATGAGATTTATTCCTACAAATTACTCTCTCATTCTAGATCAAGAGCAGGTTCTGTTTTCCAATTCATCTAAAAACCTAATTGCTTTGGCGACTCAAATCAGCCCTCTTGGGTTTTCTTCCTCCTTCATCTCTACTCTTCTCTTTTGTTACTATCAAACCTTTTACCATGGCTAATACTTCAAAGGAGGTCAAATCCAAAACCAAACCAAAACCAAAACCTACCCATACTGAACCCTACCTTGTCCAAATCACAAACAGACAACTAAATGAGGCTAATTCCCTATGATGGTCGCAATCAATTAGGATTTATATTTGAGGGAGAGGGAAGATAGGGTTCTTGATTGGTGGAAACCAAAGAACCCAAGAAAATAGACACATCCTATGTTGTATGGGATGCAAAAAATTTCATGGTAACGACATGGCTTGTGAATACTGCGGACAAAGAAATTAGTGCCAACTACATGTGCTATTCGACTGCAAAGGAGCTCTGGGACAATATTAGTCAGATGTATTCTAACCTTGAATTATTATTTTTTTGATAACTAAGAGATAGCTATTATTGATATGATCGAAAAAATGTTTATCCCGTGTACACAGGAAGTATACAACAGAATACCTAATGACAATCTAAGAGCTGGAAAATAAAGACAAGAAATCATAAACATTGTTCTCATTTAATACAATGGTTGAAAACCACAACATTAAAGTGTGAACAAAAAATTTATGTAGCTCCGCCATTAATCGCTCCTTATCTTCAAAGCAACGTTCATTCATTTCCGACCAAATACACCACATAATGCACAACAGGACCATCTTCAACGCTACTGCCACTTGAGGATAACCTTGCATCTTTCTCCAACCACCCAACAGGTCCACCATCCTTGCTGGCATACCCCAAGCCACATCAGCCCTTCGAAAGATCTCATCCCATAGCGTCCTTGCGACCTCACAATGCAATAATAGGTGGTCCACAGATTCCCCGCTCTTTTTGCACATGTAGCACCAATCCAACACAATGCATCCCCTCTTCCTCAAATTGTCCGTTGTCAAAATCTTTCCCAGAGCGAAAGTCCACACAAATAATGCTACTTTAAAAGGCACGCAAGACCTCCAAATGTTCTTCCATGGGAAGGGAGCATGATCTTGTGTTAATAAAAGTTTATAATAAGCCTTTATCGTACACCTCTTGTGATCATTGGTTCTCCACTTCATTCTATCTCCCTATAGGATAGGAATTCTTGTGGCATATAGTAATTTCAAAAAATCTATGACCATGGACAATTCCCAATCATGGAGATTGCAATTAAAGAAGATGTTCCATTGATGAGATCCATGAAAAAATAACCTCATATCTGACACTGAAACTTCCCCGTTTGTTGCAATGCGATACAAGGCTGGAAAAGCTCTATCCAGTGTGACGTCACCACACCACAAATCCCTCCAAAATCTTACTCTGGTGCCCTCTCCGACAACAAACCGGATGTGATTTTCAAGATCTGATCACCCTCACTTAATAAACTTCCATAAGCCCACACCATAACCCCCCCTTACTTCGTTAGAGCCCCCCCCCCCAAAAACAAAAAAAAGCAACTCCATGTCTTGAGTCGATGATCTCCTTCCACAAAGCCCCCCTTCCAAGTGATATCTCCATAACCATTTTTCCAATAAAGTTGTGTTGCATGTTCTCAAGTTACAAACACCCAATCCCCTATATGGAATTGGAGAACAAACCCTTTTTCCCATTAACCATATGGTATTTCTTCTCCTCCTTCATGCCTTCCCATAAGAAGGCCTTGAAGAGTTTCTCCATCCTACATGCCACCCTGCAGGCAAAGGAAATAGTGACAAAAAATAAGTTGGTAGATTAGTCAACGTGCTCTTAATAAGGATAAGTCACCCCCTTTAGATCCGTTTCCACCCAGCCAGTCTTCTCTCTATCTTCTCTACCACCTCATCCCAAATGGCTCTAGCCTAGAACGTTGTGTCCAACAAAAGATCCAAATACTTCATTGGCGAAGAAGAAACCGTACAGTCTAGGAGACTAGCTAACCTGGAACCATGAGAAATCTCTCCCACCGCCACTAAATCAGACTTAACAAGATTCACCTTAAGCCCTGACATTGCTTAAAAACAAAGTAATAATGCTCGTAAGGTTTGGATCTGGCTCTCCTTCGCTTCACAGAAGAGTAGAGTATCATATGCAAATAAGAGGTGTGAGATGTTAACAAAACCATTAGCGCCATTGCTCACCTGGAAGCCAGACAGGAATCCACCACCAACAACAGCCTTCACCATCCGACTCTTGCCTCCATAAATATAACAAACAAGAGAGGAGAAAAAGATCTCCTTGCGTCAAACTCCTGGAGCTCTCAAAAAAACCAGTTGGTGTGCCGTTAACTAGAATCGAAAAACGAACCGTAGAGATACAATGTCGCATCCAAGAAATCCACCTCTCCCCAAAGCCACACCTCCCAAGCAAGTATAAAATAAATTCTCAATTTACATGGTCATAAGCATTTTCCATGTCTAACTTGCAAAGTACACTCGATCCACCCTCCTGCAATATATGCAATGAGAACTGAATCAAATATTTGTCTCCCACAAATGAAAGCATTCTGAGGCTTGGAGATAATTTGTTCAAGAACAGGACTTAACCAGTTAGTGAGCACTTTTGAGATGATCTTGTAGACACTACTAACCAAACTTATGGGGCGAAACTCCTCAATAGCTGAAACTTCTTGTTTTTTTGGGATGAGAGCAATAAAAGTCACATTAAGGGATTCTCAAATTTCTGAAAAGGGTGAAACTTGCTAAAGACCTCCATAACATCACCTTCTACAATATCCCAACAAGTTTGGAAAGACCCCATCGAGAAGCCATCCGGTCCCGGTACTTTGTCCTTTGCCATAATTAAAATAACCTTATGAATTTCCTCTTCATCAAAAGGTCTCTCCAAGGAGCTCACGCTCTGTGAATCGATAGCCTCAAAAGACAAACTATCAAGCTTCGGTCTCCAGCCAACCGTTTCCAACAGGAGGTTCTCGTAATAGTGTACAATGTGATATTTTATCTCGGGGGGAGAAGAGAGTACCTGAGAACCCGAATGTAACGACTCAATAGCATTGCTTCGCTGATGGGAATTTGCCACTTTGTGAAAGAATTTTGTACATTTATCACATTTTTTCAATCAAAGGACTCTGGATTTCTGACACCATGAGATCTCCTCAGACAACAGAACCCTCTCCAAATCAGCCACAACTGCACCTTTTCTTACTAACTCCTCCTCTGAGTTGTCCCCCAAAAGTTCTTTTCCCTCTGGCTCTTGTAATTCCGCCATAAGGGTTGACTTTTGATTATCAATGTGCCCAAAAACCTCAAGGTTCCAGTTCTTCAGATCCTGCTTCAAAGCCTTTAGTTTACTTGCAAAAATGAAACTAGGAGTGCCAATAAACTGATAAGCTGCCCACCATGCTCGTACCAAATCAACAAAACCATCTGCTGTTAGCCACATATTTTCAAACTTAAAGTACCGACGTTCCCGATGAATACCCCCACAATCAAGCAGAAGATAAAAGTGATCCGAACAGACGAATGAAACTAACCTTGAAAATTACTTTCAGATATACAAATTGCAGCAGAAAATCAGCAATACTCACCAAGGAGAAGGCGGTGTGACTAAGTATTTCAATGTTCTTAAGGGACTTCGGCAAGATTTAGACTTATTCAATGATTATGAATGGAAAAGTCCTAATGATTACAATCATAATAAGAAGATAGTGGAGAATGCTAAAATTTTTAAAGTCTTGGCTGGACTTAATGATGAATTTGATGAAGTTAGGGGAAGGATTCTCAGGAGGCAGCCATTACCTCCACTTGGAGAGGTATTTTCTAAGGTGTGCAGAGAAGATTGTTGTCAGAATGTCATGATGAAAAAAAAGGAGGATGAAATTGTGGAGGACTCTGCATTAGTTGTTGCCAACCCTACTCCTTATTGTACAAATAGCACAAATCTGTCCGCTATCAATGTTTCTACACAACAGTCCTATTCCAACCAAAGGAGGTTTAAAATTAAGCCTCATGTATGCTGTAATTATTGCAATTAACCACGCCACACTAGAGAGACTTGTTGGAAACTCCATGGAAAGCCTGCAAACTGGAAGAGCAACATATCTGGAACCTCTGGCAGCAACCTTATAACTCCTAGAGTCAGTGAAGCAAAAGCTAATTTCCCAAGTGCTGTGCAGGTGGATCACCTTCTTCAATTGCTGAAATATATTCCTACATCCGTTACACCTATTGGTTCCTTGGCCCAAACAGGTGATATGCCTAGTACCTACTCTTGTGGCTTAACTCTTGCATTATGGATTATTGATTCTGTTACATCCAACCATATGACTGGTACTTTACAATTTTTTCAATCTTATTACCCTTATCCTGGTAATAAAAACGTTAGAATTGCAGATCGAAGTTTCTCATCCATTGAGGAATAGAATCTGTCCAAATTTCTGAGAAAATTGTACTAATATATGTCCTTCATGTTCCTAAACTTGCTTGTAGTTTACTGTTTGTTAGTAAACTCTCACGAGATTCTAGTTCAATGCTTGAGTAGTCGTAGTACCAGTTCAATGCTTGTAAGAGAACAAATTATGCTTTGGCATCTTAGACTAGGACATCCTAGTTTTATCTATCCAAAACATTTGTTTCCCAGCTTATTTAAAGTTGTTGATTGCAACTCTCTTCATTGTGATGCTTGTTCATCCAAGAGTCGTTGGAACACTTATCAATAAAAAAGTTATCGCGCTTCAAAACCCTTTTATTTAATTTATAGTGATGTTTGGGGTCCCTCAAAAATCACTATTGCATCTGGAAAAAAATGGTTGGTGACGTTTATTGACGATCATATACGATTGTGTTGGATGTATTTGATGAGTGATAAATCTAAAGTCAACAAACATTCAAGGATTTTTATCATATGGTTGAAAATCAGTTCCAAACACCAATACGTACTCATCGAATTGATAATGGTACTGAATACTTTAACAAATGTTTAAGAACTTTTTTGTCAGAAAAAGGTATTCAACATCAATCTACTTGTCGTGACACCTTATAACAAAATAGCATTGCCAAGAGAAAAATCGACATTGATTAGAGGTTACACGTGCCCTAATGTTTTCTATGCATGTTCCTAAATATTTATGGGGTGATGCTATTTTGATTGCTTGTTATCTCATTAATAGGATGCCTACTCATGTTTTAAAATACATCACTCATTTAGCCTGCCTAAATGAGATTATACCTACTTTTCGAGTAACATCAGACTTAAAGCTAAGCTTTTGCATGCATTGTTTTTGTTCATATACCAACCCATCTTCGGTCCAAGCTTGACCCTAGGGCAGAAAAATGTGTTTTCTTTAAATATGCTTCTAATAAGAAAGGGTACAAATGTTTTATCCCTATTATAAAGAAGATTCACATCAATGTTTTATCCCCCTTACTTCACATCAATAGCTTTCTTTCAATCGTGTTGAGACATTATCAAGGAAGATCTCATGAAGGTTTTTCTCGAATTTCACACTTTTATGAAATTTGAGAGAAGTCTTAAACACCTCCTTCATTGCTCACATCCCTAAAAGGGCAAGCTCGGTGGAGGTTCACGATTTTCATCCCATAAGCTTGGTGAGTGGGGTTTACAAGATCATCTTTAAACTCCTTGCTAAGCAAGTAAGTGAACTCATGGGAAAGTTCATTTCGAAGTCTCAAAATGCTTTTGTTAAAAGAAGGCAAATTCTCGACTCTATTCTTATTGCCAATGAATGTTTGGAGTATAGAATGAGAGTTGGCACCCCAGTTATCTTACGCAAATTAGATATAGAAAAGGCATTTAACCATGTGAATTGAGATTATTTGTTGTATCTTCTTGGCAGGTATGGTTTCGGGGATAGATGGTATCAGTGGATAAAACATTGCATCACAACTGTCAGATTCTCTATTTTACTCAATGGCACTCCCGAAGGCTTCTTCAATAGCTTTCAGGACTTGAGGCAAGGGGATCTTTTATCCCCTTTGTTATTCATCATAGTGATGGATGCCTTGAGCGTATGATAGAGGGGGTGGTGGACAATGTTTTCATCTCGGGCTTCTCAGTGGGTAGTTCCTCGCTTGGTAGTCTTTCAGTTTCTCATATCCTCTTCATTGACGACACGCTAATTCTTTGCGACCTAGTTCCTGATCAGATTCGTTCCTTGAGAGCTCTACTTTTATGTTTTGAAATTGTCTCTGATCTCAAAGTGAACTTATCTAAGTCTGAAATAGTTTCAGTTGGGCCGATTTCTAACTTAAGTGAAGTGGCTACCATCATGGGTTGCAAGGTGTTTTCCTTGCCTATGAAGTACCTTGGCCTCCCCACAAATTCAAGGTTATGTGGGATGGAATTGTTGAGAAAATTGAAAGCAAATTGGCGAGTTAGAAGAGAATTTACTTATCAAAAGGCAGTAGTAGAATCACGCTTTTTTTTTATAAGTAAAAATATTTTATATATATCAATAGGAGTAACCAAGTACACTGGATGTCTACAAGAAAACACCTACTCCATACTAGAGAGCTCTTAATCACCCTAAAAAACCCTAAGCACGCTTGTTAAAAGCACTTTATCTGAACTCCTTACATACTTTCTATCCTTATTTCCTTTGCCTGCAAGGGTAGAAAATAGACTGGGGTAGATTTTCCGCGATTTCTTGTGAGAAGGTGTTGAAAAGGAAAAAAAAATTCACTTGATTAAATGGGAAAAAGTTTGCACCCCTTTGTCTTGCAGTGGCTTGGGGCTCAGAAAATTGAGATTTTTTAACAAGGCTCTTCTTGGTAAGTGGCTTTGGCATTACCACCAGGAGGAGGACGCTCTCTAAAGAAGCATCATCAATATTAAATATGGGTCCGCCTGGGGAGATGGGTGATCTAAATCAGTAAGAGGGACCTATGGGGTGGGGGTTTGGAAATTCATTAGGAATGGTTGGGATGATATGCTTGGTAACTTCAGATTTGAGGTGGGAAGGGGCATACGTATCAAGTTCTGGCATGACACTTGGTGCGGTGAGGTGGCCCTGAAAAATGCTTTCTCTGCTCTCTTCAAGATCACAATAAACAAGGATGCTTTGGTGGCTGATAATCTAAGCATCTCCCCTAATTCTCTTCATTGGTCAATGAACTTTCTAAAGCTGTCCAGGATTGGGAGGTGCATGATATTGCGCTGATTTCTATGTGTTATAGGCGCTGAAAGTATGCGTAGGCAGGGAGGACAAATTATTTTGGACTCACTCAAAGAAGAAGACGTTTTCAATACGCTCTTACTACAAGGTTTTGGCGACTTCCCCCACCAAATACCCTCCCTTGGAAGAGCATTTGGAGGAGCAATGGCCCCCTCAAAGTTACTTTTTTCAGCTGGTTGGCATCTCATGGAAAAAGTTTGAGTATCGACGTGCTGAGAAATCAGGGTCTCATCCTCAAATTGGTGCTTCATGTGTAAACACAATAGTAAACACAATAGTAAATCAGTGGATCATCTACTCTTACACTATGATGTTGTCAATGCACTATGAAATGACATCTTTACTAGGCTCGATATTGCATGGGTTATGTCTACAAGGGTGATAGACCTACTGTCATATTGGAGAGGGATCTAGGGTCACCGTCACATTGCCGCTATTTGGAAGATGGTTCCACTATGTATAATGTGGTGCACATGGATTGAAAGAAATGGTCGATGTTTTTAAAATAGAGAATGCTCTCCAAACGGTTTTAGGGCCTTTTTTTACCAAACTTTACTTCTTTGGGCTTCGTCTATTGTATTAAATGGAATGACCTTTAGTGACTTTTGCGCTACTTTCCGTAGCACATAGCTGGTAACTAGGTTCTTTCTTATATACTTTCTATGTACTTGGCATGGCTACTCGGGAAATTGGTGATCTTCCAGAGGGGAAGAAAAATGTGGGTTGTAAATGAGTATTTACAGTCAAATTCAAGGCTAATAGTAGTGTAGAAGAGAGGTACAAAACAAAACTGGTGGCAAAAGGGTTCACTCAAACCTATGGAATTGACTACCAAGAAACTTTTGCTCCTGTAGCCAAGATGAACTCAATCGTGTGTTATCTCTCCCTAGCTGTCCATTCCAATTGGCCCTAATATCAATCAGATGTGAAGAATGCTTTCTTAAATGGAGACCTAGAGGAGAAAGTTTTTATGAATCTACCACCAGGATTTGAAGGCAAAGGAGGCAAGGGGAAAGTGTGCAAATTGAGGAAGTCTTTGTATGGACTTAAGCAATAACCTAGAGCTTGGTTTGAACGCTTTGGGAAGGTGATAAAGAGTCACGATTACTGCCAAGGTCAAGTGACCATACTATGTTCTATAGACACGCTAGTGGAGGCAAAGTAACTATACTTATTGTCTATGTTGATAATATTATTCTAATAGGGGATGACAGCAATGCAATTGAGAGATTAAAGAATATTTTTGCTAAGGAGTTTGAGATCAAAGACTTGGGCCTGGTTTGTTTTCATAAACAATCTCATCTCACCTCATCATTAGTATTTCTCAAATTCTCATATAAAATAATATAAACAATTCAATTTTTTTTTTTTATGTCGGGGAATCTCTCTAAGGAATTCAACTTTTTCAAATCTCAAAACAAAATTAATATTAAAAAAAATATATCATAACAATATTTTATTCAATTTTTAACTTTTATTTCATCTCATCTATGAAAACAAATCAAACCTTAGGTAACTTGAAAATTTTCTTGGTGTGGAATTTGCAAGGTCAAAAAAGGTATATTCGTTTCCCAATGAAAATATGTTCTTAATTTACTTGGAGAAACAGGTTTATTAGGGTGTCAAGTTGCAGAGACACCTATAGAGCCGAATCTATGACTCCAACTAGCTAAACCTAAAGAACTAATCAATAGAGAACAATACCAAAAATTGGTAGGGAAACTCTTGTATCTCTCTCACACACAGCCTGACATAGCCTTTGCAACAAATATGGTAAGCCAGTTTATGCACTCACCAGGGCCTAAACATTTTGATGTTGTATACAAAATCCTAAGATACCTAAAGGGGACTCCAGGTAAAGGCTTATTGTTTGGAGGTCATGGGAGTTTACAAGTTGAAATATACAATGATGCAGATTGGATTGGAAGTGTCAGTGATAGAAGAACAACTTCTAGCTATTGCACATTTATTGGATAGAAGATCAACTTCTGGCTTATGAGTGGGGCCTTCCTCTCTTTAATGGGGCCTTTCATGGCAGCCACTACAACGGTTGTGTGGTTAATGAGGATTTCTAAGTGGACCATAAGAGAATGAAGTTGGGGTTAAAAAGAGCATTGACATTGAACTAGCCAAATGTCAATGCATCTTTATATTTTGACTAGCATGAGAAAAATATCTACATTGGACAAGCCAAACGAGTAAAACTCAAAATATGAGCTACAATAAATAAAGGAGCAAGTCATACTTGAAGGGCTATTGTTCACTCATCAAAATAATATTTTAATCATTTAGTCATATTTGAAGTGGTGTGACGAAGTGAAAATAGTGAAACTAGCAAGTCTCCTCAGTCGATGTACCCTTTGTGTAAAAATTAATTCATTAATTTTAAGTAAAAATAAATTATTAATTAATACATGAAATATATTTATGAAATATTAAAAAAATTGTAAACATTTATTAAAATATGTAATGTTAAAAATTATTAAAATTACTAAATTATTAAAATATGAAATTAAAATATTACTATTTTGACTTTAAGATGGTTAGTCCAATGTGGATTAACCTAGCCAAAAGTTTTCGCTATAGCCAAACTTGAAATTCTAGCCAAAATTTGAACTTGGCAATGGTAGGCTATTGCCAATGCTCTCATGGAGCTCATTCAAAAGAATGATGTTTCTTCTTAAACAGGGGATGGGAAAAGTTTATGCCAAAGGTTGGGGTGCATAACTTAGTCATATAGGGTCAAAGAAGTATAACCATTAACTACAAGTGAAATGGCTTAGGGATATTTCACATGAATGTTCTCTCGACTTAGCTCAAATATGGTATTACAAAGTTATTTCTCAAGTTCAGCTAAAATGACTTTTGTACAAATTATGGTCTCGTTTGGTTACACAAACCATTCCATCTCTTCTTATCTAATCATTATAATTTTCTCAAACTCTCACACAAAATATAATAAACAATTCAACTTTTTCAAATCTCAAAACAAAAATAATATTACAAAATAATATTCTAATACTATTTTTAAATTTCAACTTTCACCTCATCTGATTTGTGAAATCAAATGAGGCCTATATGTCAACACAAGGAAAAATGTTGGCGCGATATACACTATTAATGTGGTTTCAAACTTCTCAATGTCAATGATTATGACACAATATGGTTTATTTAATGGTTGCTGGTTTTTAGTGATATTGTTAGGAATTGCTGTTCTACGGGAAGTAAGTTTGTGGTTTCAGACTTCTTAATGTCATTGGTTATGACACATTATGATTTATTTAATGGCAGTGGCTTTCAGTATGTTTTATGTTACAAGAAATTGATCTTATGCACTCAGTGATCTGCTAGAAAGAAAGAAAGAACAAATTGACTTATGAAAATCATATGGAAGTCATTTACTCGCAATTCCATTTTCAAGAAAGTATCATTTCCTTAATCCTATGGTTTCAGGGTGAGACAGCGGGGCGGGCGGGGGGAGGGGACCTCTTCCCTTGCTTGAGAAGACAAGTTCTATCGATTGCTATGCATTAACTAGTGGAATGTAACACAGTGCATAAATATCCCTTGACACGCATCACATGAATTCGGAAATCAATTGTGAGATTATAGTGCCTGTTATAATACTGAAATACTGAAAAACCTAAAAGACAAGCAAAATTGCATTGATGTGTAACGCTTGTTTCCGAGGGAGCTAGGTCGCCAACTAAGTACAGACGCGGCAAAGCATTTGGAGCAAGAAATGCAAGGTACTAATTTTTTAAAAATGATATGCCTATGCAAGGTTCCACAATCACATCAATCTTTGAGAACTTGGCCATGCCTCGGAAGAACGTGTTGTGCATCAATCAATTAATCATTTATTTTAATTTATATTTCCAGAAATTTGAAGAAAGTTACACTGCTTTAATTTATAATTCCAAAAAATTGAAGAAATTGATAACAATAATTAAAGGGGTATTTGAATTAAAAGAACTTACAGCGAAAGTAACGATCGCCGAAGAGAGGGCGAGAATGCCATACTTGGCCATGCCTTCGGAGAGGCCAATGAAGGTGTTTGCTATCCCAAACATAATCCTCCAGAGCAAAGCACAAACTAAAAGTCCTCCAGTCCCAATGAGAATCAGAGAGTTTCTCCTAAAGAAAGCCTCAATTTGCAACCCAATAGCTTTGCGATAGCGGGAGAATGTGGAAGTAAGAGCTGTGGCGGGCTTATCCCGGAAAATTCTTTTGCCCAGGTTCGGATTCATGGAGAATAACCTAACGCCAAACCCAGCAACAGATACAGGGCTATGAGTTGGTTTAATCGTGAAAAAAAGCAAGCTTCTGGAAGATAAAGACGATGTGTCAGGATTGACGGCATTTGAGGAAGTAGGCCTTGAATGGAATTGAGAGATCATGGAGGTCCTTGAATTGACGGGTGAAAGAGAAGACGAGCGAGCTTGAACAGAAGAGGCGAAGGCATTATTTGGATTTGAATATGACGAAGGGGATCGAATTGGTTTTGACAGCTGACTGTAGTGAATAAGCCTGACAAGACCTCCTCGAATCACTCTTACAATGGGTTGTGACATTTCTAATCTCCTACTACGATAATATGCAGCACAGAAACTCAACTCTGGGCAATATCCCCAAATATTGTAGGTGACAGAAGAAATAGAAATGAGCTTCTTCTAGTCTTGTTAACGCTTTCTCATTCCTCTGCGATGAAATTTGTTTTACCATAAACTTGCAGTTGCACTCAGCTCAGAGCTAGCTCAAAATTAATCGAGAATGTCAGAAGATCAATCAAAAACAGTATTCCAGTTCCTTCTTTCGGAAGCAGTATTCCATGCGATAGGCAACTTTTTTTTCTAAGCAAGATTTCATTTACGCTCATCTGGTTTGTTTGTATAAATGAGATAAAATAAAGTAAAATAAAAATTAAAAAAATAAAATATTTTTATAAAATATTTTTTTAATATTAATTTTATTTTAGAATTTTTGAAATATATATTTTAAAATTTTAAAAATTTTAATTATTTTATATAAAAATTTAAAAAATATAATAATAAATTTGAGATGATATAAAATAATTTTTAAAAATAAACCAGCTCTTAGTTTGTCTTATTATAATTTTTTAAATTTTTATATAAAATGTAATAAATTTTTTAATTTTTTAAATCTTAAAATAATTATATTATTAAATAATAATATTTTATTTAATTTTAACTTTTATTTCAATTTATTTTATCTTAACTCACTATTTAAATACTTTCTTAATTTTCATTCCACCATATATGAGGAGCCAACTAGCCGTCCAAGATATGCTATTCTTTCTTATTTTGAGATCCCTACGGATCCCAATTACATTTTTTTTTTTTTTGAATTTTTTTACATAATTTTTAATTAAGTATTTTTAAATAATATTAAATTTTTTTATATTTTTAAAAAATTATTTTAAAATATTAAAAAATTTAATATTTTAAAATGTTTTTTTTAATTATAAAAAAATCACATCATTATTGAAAAATACTCATTTAAAAATCATGTAAAAAATTATTAAAAAAAATAGAGATTCCACAACAATCCCATTTATACATGTAACAACGTCCTTAACTTAAACATTAGAAATGCACCAGTAATCAAAGTTTTGAATACTGTACCAGTGAGTGTACTGATCAAATCACTTAAACAAAATATTTCGATATCGATATCGTTTCGTGTACCGTTTCGAGATAGTCTATATAAAAAAAATTATATGTACTAAAACATATATAAATTATATTTCAAAATAATAGTCAATATATTAATAATTATATATAAATATATATAAGTAATTAGTCTAATATGAATTAAGGTAAAAAAAAATAACAAAAAAAAATTTTTTTGAATGGCCGAAATTCAGGAGGTCGGTACTGGTCGAAATATTGATTAGTACAACCGTACCGACTGTACAAATCGGTACGGCCGATATTTTTGTCAAAATAGTACATCCCTATAATCTGTACTGAATACTTGGCCGATACATTACGAAATTAACAACAATGCCAGCAACACGCCACCTTTTTTCCTTGTTGCAAGTCATTAGTAGTTGATGGTAAAAAAATGCCCTCGACAGTCAACACCACCCATAAAAGATAGGACCCCCTTTCTCAATTAGATTTTTTTTTTTTTTATATATAGCTTTTTTTTTTCTTTGAAGGTTAGAACATTTCATAAATAAACTACAAGAATACAACGACATAATATTCAGTAGAATGTGAGTCCCTGATAGTTATCCCAAAAAAACAAAAGCAATACTAAAACAAAAAATAAAAATAAAAATAAAAAGTGAACTATCTCGACAATAAATTAGTTCTAGTCTAATTTTCATAAGAAGAAACTGCTTAAAAGCAGTTTTGATATAGTCTGAAAAACAAACTATAAGCCTATAACTAAAAGCTGCAATCGAGAAAGGTACGCTGCAATTTGTTAATTTGTTTCGACCGAAAGAGATTACCACATCCACATTTTTTTGATCGTTGGTTAGGAAAAGTAAAAATATAGAAAAGAGCCAAAGACTATGCCAGATCGTCGGCGGAAAGACCTTGGAGGCGATGGTGCGTGAATAACATGCGTCACTAGAAAAGGAGTATGGACGGTCTAATCCAGAAGATCGAAAACCGTAGAAACCACCAGTGACGTGCGTGGCACCAAAAGCACACCAAAACGCCAAAAAACGTGTATAACACGCATAACAAGAGTTGTGCATGTAGCATACACGCACGTAAAAAAAACGAAGTTCTACTCTAAAACTTTAAGATCGACAGTTGAAAAGACTACAAAGTTGGCGTGTAAAGCCCTAAAGTCACCAAATGATAGAAAATTAGTACAAATTGGATTGAAAGAGAAACACACCAAACAAGAAAAAAAAAAGGTCAAGAATACTAGAAAGTAAAAAATTAAAAATAAAAAGAGGTGGTAAGAGACTAAATTCCGACCCACCTCTTCCAAAAAAAAAAAAAAAAAAAAGGCTGAAAGTGCCTAAATTATTATCATAAATTACTTCTTTGAGAAAAAGAGTTAGGCAGATCGAGTTTTTCTAGAACCACCCTATATTAATTTGATTTTCTATTTTCCATTTTATTCTTTACATTATTTTGATATTTTGATTATCAAAATTATGGTCAGTTTGTTTTAAGAGATTAAATCAATATTTTTAAATTCATCTTAAATTTATTATTATATTTTTTAAAATTTCAATATAAAATATAATAAAAAAATATAATTTTTTCAAAATTTAAAAGTATTTTTTAAATTTTTATATAAAAGTAATATTAAAAAAATATTTTATATTAATATTTTTTTATTTTTTTAATTTTAATATCTGAAAATAAGTGTCGCTTTTAATTCTCTGCTGCGTGACATATCATTCCGTTAGAAAAACTCTGAAAAAGTTGTTTCGGGCGTTTGGGTGGACGATCCCAGAAGCAACATCGAAGAAGAGGGAGAAGCCAGAAGCAGGCAATATTCAGATGAAGGTTTACTTGGTTCCGTGCTTGGAGGACAACTACTCCTACCTGTCTGTAATTCGTTTTTGTGCTTCAATTTTTAAAAACTGTCTTCGATATGTGACTATTTTTGCTTTGATGGTTCATTACACGTTGCTGCCAAATTAAAACGAAAGACGATAGATCTCCAATTATCCACAAAATAATTTATACTTCCTATTTAGCTTCGTGTTGTTGGACTTAGGGTTTGCACTTGCAGCATCGTCGATGAGAGCTCGAAAGAAGCCGCAGCAGTGGATCCCGTGGAGGCCGAGAAGGTTGTAGAAGCTGCCAAACAACATGGCGTCATTCTCAAGCTCGTTCTCACCACCCACCATCACTGGTATCACAGATTAACCACTCTTCTTCCTTAAAGAACAGGTGTCACAGAAACACTCACCGCCTGGATCACCCAGATATTTCATCACGATTTTGTTCAGTCTGATTTACGCTTTCTATCTTTGCCAAATATAGACCACTGGATATTCGTCGCCTTTGGTATAGTCTTTAATTTTCAATTTAATGCCGGTCTTCTAATAGGGATCACGCTGGTGGAAATGATAAGATAAAGCAGCTGGTACCTGGAATTAAGGTCTATGGCGGTTCGCTCGATAATGTGAAGGGTTGCACTGATCAATTGGAAAACGGTGATAAGCTCGTCCTTGGGGCTCATATCAATATACTCTGTCTTCACACACCTTGGTACGGTTGTTGTGCTTTTCCCCCGCTCGGCTTTCCTTCTCCCTTGACCAATTGTTTAATATTTTGTGATGGTGTTTGGGGTGTAATCGAGCTCCACTTGCAACCTAGTGCTAGTACGTATATTCAGCCAATTAGCAACTTCTCTATTCGGGAAAACAGGACAGAAATTAAAACCTATCTAAACTTTAGCTCGTAGCACCTGATTTTCTTATCAGTCATTAAGTTATAAACTCTTCCTAACGAACCAGATGCCCAGTTATTTTACATATTTTCAAATTCTCTCACTAATTTTTTCACGAGAATCGATTCAAAATTTTTTTTTGATAAGTCATGAGAATCAATTCATGAAGTGACATGTTGTGACTGGTTTTAGGAAAAATAAATCGAACCCTGACCACTAGGAAGTTTTCCCTTACAAATAACTTGTATTGAAGTTTTTTATTTTATGACATACCACATTGGATAAACTGTATTTCCACTTTCAGCTTGCTAAGCATGATTTAGTTATTGAAAAAAGGATTTTGCTCTTCCAAGCTCAATTCAGTTCTACTTAACACATTTTACAAATTTATCATTGATGCCATTCACTTTGTATGCAAGAATCAACATTCTTTATGTTATGTTTGGGGAACTACTTCTCTGTACTGCTTCAACATTTGTTGAGAAAACAGTCTGTTGTTCTCTAAATCTTTTGAATCTTGAGTTCTAGATTAACTTGGTTTATTATAAGACGTTTTTTTATCTTCCTTTCAGATAGAGCTCCCTTTATTTCAATTTGTATTATATGCGTGCGTATCTAAATTTGGCAAAAGAAACACTTGAACCAAGAGGTAATGCTACCTGTATGATGCCTTGCCACCGTATGAGGATGGACTCAGCAGATTACGTATTATCACTTCTTTATGTACTCCCTGTGTACGTGGGCAGATGATGGGCTTAACCTATTTCATTCCTATTAATAAAACTTTCTTTCTTAAAAAAAAAAAAAAAATGTATTATCATTTCTTCTTGATGTTGTTTTTTGGAAAAAAAAAAAAAGGAATCTTGTGTTTACGTTTTTATGCATTCATGCCCAGCTTCTTTATTCTTTTTGATTTTGTCTGTCTTTGGGCTCTTTCATCAGTCACACCAAAGGTCATATTAGTTATTACCTGACCAGCAAAGAGGAAGAAGACCTAGCTGTTTTCACTGGAGACACATTGGTAAGTTGGTTGGAGAATTTGTGTTTGTGTGTGTATGTAAAATCAGTTTTCAATAGGTGTCATATGATTAGACGAAAACCTTTTTTTTTTTCCTGTTCTGGTATTGGGATCCTTCAAAAAGGCTGCGTTTGGATGTTAAGCTCAGTTGAGATGAGTTGAGTTTTTTATGAACAGTAATGAGTTAAGATAGTGAATGAAGTTTTGTGGAGCCCACTTAAGATGTGTTTGGATGTTAAAATAAGTCTAGATATATTTATGGGAATTTGAAAATTGTTGTGGGCCCCATATATAAAGATATGTTAAGTTGAAAAAAATTGTGAGTTTTACGTATAAAGAAGTTTTGAATTAAGACGAGTTTAATAATTTGAGAGTTGAGTGTTTGGATGTTAGACTCAACTTAAAATTAGACTGAATTCAGTTGAGCTCATTGCACTTCAAGAACCAAATGGACCCAAGTATGTTGGAATTGGCTCTATATCAATGGAATTTCATTATCCATATATATTAGCATGGTATATTCATATCATAACATATGAGCAGTAAGAACTAGCATTTTTATTGAGACTAAAACTCATAGGGAAGAAAATATGTTTATGAATGCAATCAACTATGCTGTATTTACAACAGAAGTATTTGGTAATGGGATAGAAATCAATACGCTTCTAATGTCAAATTGATCAACTATTTTCTTTTGATTGGAGAGGGCAGGGGTAGGAAAAATGAGGGGAAACAATACTGATGATTTATTTTTGCAGTATATTTGAACTCGCAACATAAATTTTTTCTTTAAGATAGTGGACAGTTGTGAAATCCTTCATTTTTCTGGAGGGGAGGGGGTAGAGATAGAGAGAGAAAGATATTGAGGGGGGATGCCCTTGATAGCAAATATACCGGGCAAGGCTAGATGAATTATTTTCTTAAAAAAATATTTTCTTGCATTGGATATCATATCTGTGCAAATGAGATTTGAAGTCTCAAATTCCTAAAGTATGTCTTCCTGGCAAGTTTCTGGTCAGTATTAATGTCTCGTTTTCTTTAGATTGTTTATAATTATATGGTATTTAGGTTATCATAATTATCACTCATTTATTGCAGTTCATTGCTGGTTGTGGGAAATTTTTTGAAGGAACAGCAGAGCAGATGTATCAATCACTATGTGTAACACTGGGTTCATTGCCTAAGCCAACTAGAGTGTATTGTGGCCACGAGGTATGAGAGTTTTGATGTCCTTTCTTTGGATTGATCTCAATGTTAGCATAAGTGCGTTTAAGCACATAGGCCAAGGCTGAAGCGATTTGCATACGAAAAGCAAAGCACATTTACAAAAAGTGCTTTTGTGTGAGCTTAAAGGTAACAAAATGTGCTTTTGCAAAATTTTTGAAGAAAATTATTAAATATCAATTCAAGACCTAGAAAATCATATAAGCAAATATTCTTTAGTATTTGTTGATATTGAAGATCATTTACCTACCACTACCACAGCGTCGCATGTTGCATATATGGTTTATATGCTTTGAATCGGATATGATGGTCCAAGTTGGCTTCCTAGATTGGTTGTATTTGATTACTTATGTTATACCTAATCTTCGTGAGCTGTTGTGGTTATGGCCTTTTTGGTATGGTTTATACATGCCAGACAAGCTTATATTTAGCAAAGCACGAGAAAATTAAATAAAATGCCAGATTTAACTTTTATCTGATTCAGATAATAGGCTAAACATATTAGTTACTATAGATCATTCTTATAAATGCATACCTCAATCAGGCGTGCACTTGCATGTTGCACCTAGTCTCTATATTGCATTTGTGCTGAAGTGTGCCTACTGCCTACGGTTTTCATCAACACTGTTTGTTCTTGGAACTGGATTATTTTTATTTTTTTTTCTAATTAATAAGAATTTTATTATCACGAATAGGCATAACCTAAGTACACAATAAGTATACAAAGGAAATACCTACTACACTTTAGAAAACAAGAAAACTAAAAAATAAACAGATTTGGTACATTCTCAGCATTCCTATCAAATATCTTAGCCTCCAAATTCAAAAGTAGAAAAGAAAAGGTTTTGAACAAAAGAGCGCTCATTGTCTTCAAAACATCTCCTCTTTCTTTCCAGCCATAGGCACCACATTAAAAACAAAGAAATCATTCTCCATCTGGCAGCAACATCTTTCCTCACCTTACAACCCTGCCAACATGCTAGTAGCTCAACAACTTCCTTAGGCATCACTCAAAATAAACCTGTCTCACCAATAACCTCATACCACAAAGAGTTTGCCACCTCACAATGTAAAAACAGATGATTTACAGATTCTTCATCCTTCTTGTACACAAAACACTAATTGGCTATACACAAACACCATTTTCTAAGATTAATAGTACTCAATACTTTCCCTAGAGCAACCACCCAACTGAAGGACGCCACTTTAGTAGGTACCTTCATCCTCCAAATGCTTTTCCATGAAAATACAAAGCCGTGATGACAATTAAGCACCTTATAATAAGCGCTGACTGAAAACCTGAAATTTGTAGTGTAGTCTCAGAATAGCCTATCCTCTCTTCCCAAAATTACTTATGAACTATAAATCCTTTCCAAAAAATCTGAAACTACATTAACTTCTCAATCATTTGGATTTCTAATAAAGTTGATGTTCCAAATGATTGAGGGTTTAGGATTTCTAATAAAGTCGACATTTCACAAAATATTACTATCCGTACGAAGAAGATAATCTGCCACAACAACATTTTTATCCCTTGCCAGCCTGTAGAGAGATGGGAAATCTGATTTAAGAGCTGGTTCCCCACACCAAATGTCATGCCAAAGAAAATCCTCTTCCCTGCTCCCACCTTAAATTTAATGTCTTTATAGAGAACTACCCCCAACCTTTCCTAATAAACTTCCATAAACTCACCCCATACACTCCTCTAACTTCTTTGGCACTGATTTATTAAATTTTATTTAATTAATCCAATTATTTGTAGCCAAGAGTTAGAGGTGTTTGTACATTGTGTTTTCTCAGATTTTTACTATTGCATTTGACATTATTGCTATCAACAATCCCTGGTTAGTTTCTGTCCCACTAGGCATACACATGGGTGTGGTTCAATCAGATAAAGGGGAAAAAATTGTTGGGCTGAGAAAAGCTGAAACTTATGCTGGGTGACCTTTAAGAACCAACCATTTGTGCTATTTCATCTGGTCATGTTGCGTTAGTTTCTACAAATCTGTCCAGCCATTGCGCACAATTCTCCCAAAAAGTCCAAATCTTTTTTGAACGGTTTTTTACTAGTGAAGGAGAACTTATTGATGAGGAAAGTAGGCATTGGAACGGTTTTTCTCACATCCACTTATTAAAAAAGAAACAGTTTTTCTCACATCCACACCAATGGCTCCGTAAATCATGAGAAACCAGTATTCCATTGAAAACTTCACGGTTCAACTGGTGTTACCAGCCCATTGAAGGGCTTCAATTACTGCAAAACACCATGAATTGCACTCTGCCGATATCCAAATTTATCGTACCATCTTGAACATTTTTTCCCTTTCAATTAAAGAATCCTCAATATGAAATGTGGACTTTCAGCCTTAAGAAACTTCCTTTTGAATTATAAAACTTCTCAGGTTCAATACATAATTAGTCCATGGCTTAAATATGTAATAGGCACTTTTCGAAGATCAATAAAATTTATTACTTATCCAAGAAAAAAAAAATGTAATAGGTACTTGAAAATCTCATTTTGATTCAAAATGTTCAATCTGTCCATTTTCGTTGTAATAGCCAATTTTTTTTATGATAAAGCATTTACTTGAAAATATTGTAAAAGAATTTATTGGAAATATATTTTTTCATGAAAATAGAATTTGAGACTTAGATACATTCTAAGATAAATTTTAAATGGACCTTTGGGAATTTTAACAAAGTATCAACTAGAGAAATTTAATATGGACTTAGTAAGAGATAAATTTTTGAAATTTGAGGAAGAAATTCAAGAAGAAGTAATAGAACAAAAGATCAAACACTTGGTGTACCTGGAATGAGCTCTCGGGCTAGTCTGTCAAGTTTTTGTATAATGCTCATAACTTCTACATATGAGGTTCGAATGAGGTGATTCCAATTCTTATAAAATCTTAAGAGGCAGGTCTAAAACTTTCATATTTTGGTTTTTTGAAGATTCTGACTGGATCAATGACTTAATTGGGCGTGAAGTGGATGACCCTGGATTGAGCTCAATTAATAATCAACTTAGATGAGTTGTCTTATGTTCAGCCATGTGACGAAAATTATGATTGACTATCAATTTTTCTGAGATCTTAACATGTGTGGGAACATGTTGCAAGTTGATAAGAATTGATCTAAAAGTTCTAGTTGGCCCAAAGACATGAAGCAATGTGAGAAGCAGAAATCTACCTGAATATGTCCAAGTCTAACTAAGTGAGTTACAAACCAAAGTTTATCCCAACCAAATCTCGAAATGACCTTCTAGAACATCACATATGGTGTCTTGGAGAGGTATACACGTGGTCAATTGAGGGTAAGAAGGGGTTAGAACGTGACTGGCCTTTGGAGAAGCCAAGAGATCAGATTATGCATGGCTGTGCAGACAGCCAGTCCATCCCAACTCATACCCCCCCATGTGGTTTATTTTCCAGCCATGGAACATGTGAGGCTGCGACATGACTCAATCTCAACCCTTGGATGAAGATATTTGCAGTCTAGTTTAGGAATTAGATGTAATCATAAGGGTTTGAGGTAAGACACCTCACCTATGCAGCCAAATGAAGTTGTCGAATGTCCAAGGCATTCCTCCAACCATTGTGTCGCCTCTTATGGGTATAAATAGGTACACAAGCTTCTCCTCTTCCCCTTGAGAGATATCAGTCGACCATAGTGAGAAATAGTCAAGAGAAATACACAAAAACTCACTCACATCACCTACGTACCGAAAGAAAGCTAATTGAGGATATTGGAGAAGAAGTGGTGCAAAACCTATCATAAGCATCAAATCTAGTTTTGGAAAAATTTGTAAGTGCACAACTTAACTTAATCTTGGCATAGAACAAGTGGTTTGGTGATTGAATTATGTTTGATATTTATTTGAGTTTAATCTTTGTTTATGTGTCAAATTGAAACATATTGAATTTTGGAATAGTTTTTGCTATGGAAGAATGTTAGGAAAATTATGAGATCTTAGAAATATATTCTATGATATATAAAGAGAATTATGTGAAAATATGGGGTCTTGATTTGAGAAAAATTTGAGAAAGGAAACTTAGAGCAATTCGGCTACAATAGGGTTTTAGTGGGATTTTTATTTTAAATTTTATCCAAGTGGTTTTTAATTATTTGAATGATATTTTGATAATTATAATAAGTTTAGAAACTCTAATTTACTTAGAGAATTTTTTAAGAATCATTTTGCTAAGACTTATAGAAGAAGTACTAAGAAAAATAATTTAATATGCATAAATGGATTAAGGGAAATTTGGTACGTTAAAAATGTGAATTTTGGCTTGAGTTGATTAAATAAATAAATAAGATTTAGTCTCCCATGAATTTCGGCCAGCCTTGGTTGGATAATATTTTAATATTTTATTTAATTATTTAAGCATTATTTATTAAGTTTTTGACGTTACGAATTTCTGTAATTTAAGTGTATGCATATGTGATGTATGTTCTTGAGATATATTTTTTATGTCACATGAATTATGAAGACATGAAATATGCATGTTATAGGCCTAAGTTATGTGTATATTGCATTTCATTACATATATGTGTCGTTATAAGTCATGACGTCTATTTTAAAAAAAGTCAATGTTACATGTCATGTAAATATTGTCACGGGTCATGACGAACATTTAGGAAATAAGATAAGAAAACTTTATAAGTATGGTCCAGTCACGGATAATAATAGTGGATATGATATGGCTCAGCTATAGGTAATAATAGTGGATATGGCCCCGCCACGTATAATAATAGTAGACATGACCCAACTACGGGTAATAATAGTGGATATAAATAAAGACTTATAAGATCAAAAATTTTAAAATAAGAATGAAAAGTCTATGCATGATATAAGTTTGTTTAAGAAAGAATGATATCAGTGTAAGCCCACATAAAAGATAAGTCTAATGCATGAGTCACATGAAGCATGTCATAAATGCATATTCTGGCTGTCTGGCTTGTATGTGATTATTTTATGATATCTATGCTTTTAGTAAATTAAATCTCATTATTGTGTATTTATTTTTCCTTTTGGAATGTTAACTTCACTACAGGATTCAATATCGAATATGGGCAAGGCCTAGTTACTCGAGAGACTCGGAGAAACCCTGAAGGGCTCTCGGAGTACTCTCTCTCTCAAAAAGTTTATAACTAAATTGATAATAGTAGAGACCGGCATCAATACGGAGAAAATATTCCCGAAATGAAGAGGGAACTGAGGCGGTCGTCCTAAGTCGAAGTTTTGATAAGTTTGTATATGTATATTAGCTGAGAAAACTAACTAGGTTATGCATGTAAGAATTAAATGTTATTGTGATTTTTATGCTACCATGTGATCACTAGAAATAAAATTTTTATTAAAAACTTTTCCGCTACGATTTGTATTAAATTTCGATAAATACGGGGATGAGTAGCCTAGCGCTACTTACCCTAACACTTCAATTTGTGTTAAAATTACGAACGTAAATTGGAGACGTTACATTAATTGTGACGTGTCATTAACCACGTTGACACAGCTCCATGAGTGTAATAGTGTTGTCATCAGTATTTTACATGTAAGGTAGGGCTGACATGGTGAGGTCACGTCACAATTATATTGGTGCTTATTTGGCACCCTATTAGAGTTATACGTGAAAATTGGCCGGAGTGACTTTTGAAAAATGATCAAGTACCTAAAGAGTGCTTGAAATCGAATGGCTTCTTTACAATGAGCAAAACTTAGGGACCAATTGTACGATTAACCCAAAAGTCTTCCTAAATTTATATGAATTATTGGCTAAAAACATCCGTTGGGCAGGGTGGAGAAACCTTAAAACAATAGGATTATGTCCCTGATCATATTTATTGATATTAATTATGTTACAATCAGATTGACAGAGCTTACTTCTTTGTTACTCATATTTCTTATCATAGTTACTAATTGTTTCTTATCGGAGCTTTTTGTCTGGATTTAATGTTTCTGTCGTGTATTTTCTCCAGTACACAGTGAAAAACTTGCAGTTTGCTCTGACAGTTGAACCAGATAATGTGAAGTTGCAACAAAAGATAACTTGGGCTCAGCATCAGCGGCAAGTAGGCCTCCCCACCGTTCCCTCAACCATTGAGGAAGAAATAGAAACGAATCCATTCATGAGGGTTGATCAACCAGAAGTCCAGGTTTACTTTCTTTTTCAAGAATTACCACTGATATTGTCTACGGTTGCATTGTATCCACACATTGAAGAGATGGAAATTCATAAAAATATAAGATATGTAGCACTTGTTATGTTATTATTTATTTGGTATTCGGCCACCATGTAACTGCAAAGGGAAAGCTTTTAGCATGCCCTTGCACCATACAACTTATGTAGACGTTGGTTATTTCACAGGCAAGGGTTGGTTGTCGATCTCCTATTGAAGCTCTCCAGGAGATACGCCGACGAAAAGACAACTGGAGGGGCTAATTGATGATTTGCATAATGCTCTTCCTTTTGTTGCATGCGAGTCTGTGTGTGGATGTAGTCCAGTTTGTGAAATATTACCGCTCTTTGCTGCTTGGGATTGCAAAGTCGAGACTTGTCTTTTGTTCTTGGCATGGGTTGTAATTGGTTGAATGTTATTTATACTATTACCTTGTAAGAATACTGATAACCCTTTATACTATTATGATTTAAATTAATGGTATTTCAGTAAAATATTATTATTTTTATAAGTTATTTTACAAAAATATCCCTTATTTAAAACAAGGTTGTGTAAGAGCAGTGGAATTATGATAGCCCTTTGTTCTAGTCAGCCATGTTTTATCTAAATTATTATTATTTTCATATATATAGGATATTGGCATTGGTTGAATGTTATTTCCATTTTTTATGTGTTTTGGTGGTTTTTGTAAGAGCAATGGAATTATAAATGCCCTTTGTCCTTGTTTTATCTAAACAAAGTTGTGGTTTAACGTATATTCTTATTTTCTCTCTTTGGCTTTGTTTTTGAATGTTATTTCCATTTTTTTTAGTGTTTTCGTGGTTTTTTTAACGAATGAACGATCCAATAGAATATCCAAATCAAGTGGTCTATCCCCCAAAGGATTATGATACATTTATACCTTTTTTATTACTATTTTACTATCAAGTTCTTTTTTTCTGTCTTTTTTTCTTTTGAATTTTGGATTTGGACTAAATATCTCAGAACATTATTTGTTTTTGCATAATTTAGTAGAAAATAAATTTAATCAACTAACGTAATCACGTAATTTAATTAAAAATAAATTTAATTTTATAAAAATTGATACTCTTTTGCTATTTGGACCATTTTTTATAAATTCAATTTATTTTTACTTAAATTATATAATTGTGTTGGTTGATTTAATTTATTTATTTTTTAGATTATGCAAAAATATCATGTTTTGAGATTTTTAATTCATATTCAAATAGCAAAACAAATAAATAAAAAGATAGCTAGTAAATTAATAATAAAGGAGGTGTGAGGTATCATTATTCTATTGTAAAATGATTAGTTAATGATATGATAAGAACTTCATTAAAATTTTATAAATATCAAAAACTTATTATTTGTAAGTAATATGGAATTTCATACATTATCTTTCTGTAAAGTCCTAATAGAATGACCAAACTATATAGTCTATATTACAAAAAGATTAGTTAATAATACAATTAGAATTTCATTGGAACTTTATAAAGAATAAGAATTTTTTGTTTTCGTGTAATGTAAAATTTCATACACCACTTGTTTTAATTCTTATCATGTGAGGTGTAACAATTTTCGTCACATTTTTCTTTGTAGCACTTCTCCTTAGAGATGGGTAGCAGGACCCTGTCACCCGTTAACAATTACCCTGCCTATAGATGCAGGGGGTAGGAGGACTCGCCTGCATCTAGCGTTTAATGTGGAGGCGGGGGTAAGATGGGGTGGAACTCCACCTCCCACGATATTAATATAATAAAGGGAACTAATTTGACTACACGTGGGAACTCGACATTTTTTTATTATTATTTTGGGATAGCCCAATAGTATAAGTTAGCATTTACATTATTGAGTGATGAAAACATCTAATATGTGAAATATTTTGATGATCACGGGAGATTAGGGAAACCTGTGGATGATGACTGAGATGTTGTATATATTTTCATAGATTTTATGAGGCTTTTCTACAAAGTTACTATAATGTTATTTGATTCTTTGTATCCTACGTTTCATCAATTCTGTTAACAAATATGTAAGATAAAAAAGAATTATATAATACAATTATGTGTGGTCACACTATACTACAGGATATGACATTGATGATGAGGGGGAAGTACTACAAATATTGAGAAGAGATTTCAATAGGTAAATATGTTATTATGAGAAATGATAGGTATATAATTATTTTTACAATCTTTATTATAATTATGTTTTAAATGAGGGGTATTTTTTTAAAGTAGCTTATAAAAATAATATTAAATTATATAAATATTCTCATTTTAACACATGATTGTAATAAATATTATAAAAAAATTGTATGTCTATCATTGCTCATGTTATTATATATAGCTTTTGTTATTGACTCCGATTTAAGGTGGATGACATTATATATGGATTAAGTATTACTTACGAGCAAGTATGGGCAGCATCAAGGATTAGGAAAATTCTTAATAGATTATTTGATGAGTTTACATTTGATAATATTGCAGCATGCTAGCGCCACTGGAATTTGTCGTGATTATCCAAATTCGAAATTTGAAAACGGATCGGATTCGCACACATTGAAATCCAACGCACGGTAAAGTCTTTCTCTTCAACCCAGTCGTGCACTTCTAGTTCTACTCTTCTTTTCGTGCTTTCCCTCGGAGAGACACACACAGAGAGAGAGAGAGAGAGAGAGAGCGCAGTGGGTTGGGGCTTCTTTGGAATTAGGTGTAGGATTTTCTACTGGTAAAGAAAATAATTTGGGTATTTGGATGGTAGGAGATTTGGGCTTAATTTGAGAGGGATGGAAGCTGAGATATTAGATTTGAGGTTGTAATTGAGCAGCAACCGAGTAAAGGGATGCCTGCTATTTCGCTTTCGAACTAGGTGATTATTCTATAGGTTTTCGAGTCTTGTGGTCTAAGCCTCGTGAGAAGCATTTTGCGAGAGAGAGAGAGAGAGCAATGGAAGGCGGAAGGAAGATATCAGTGAGTCCTCGGCCTTGCAGCGGAAGGCGGATACTGGCAAAGAAGCGAGCGCGCGGGGGCTGCGTGGATGGGTTGGTCAACAGCGTTAAGAAGCTTCAGAGACGGGAAATCAGTTCGAAGCGCGACCGTGCTTTCGGTATTAGCGATGCCCAGGAACGTTTCCGTAACATACGGTTGCAGGTCTCTTCTCCTTTCCTCATTCTCCTTCGCCTTTTACAACGTCGTGAATTAGCAATACATTAAACAAATCTTTCTATGTGACGAACTTAGTATTATTTATGAACGTCATTAAGTAAAGTCCGTGAACTTAGTAATTAGAGTAGTTCAAACTTAGTAATTAGAGTAATTCATGTATGGGTAGTAGAAAGCGATTCGTTATTATTATTATTATTTTTTATAGTTAACAGAAAGTGACTCGTCCATGCGGTAGTTATGTAAGTGCTAGATGTATATACTATCTGTTATAAAGACTTTTATATCTACTCATTTGGAATCGAGTTGAATGACCAGATTGAGAATTTTCTCAACAAAGTTATGTTTATTTAGGAGGTCCAGGTTTTCTCGAAAGAATCCTATCAAAAAAACAAGATTCCTCAAATTATACTACTCCAATTTGTCATTTCTTGCCAGTTCTTTCCCTTGTTACTTAGATACATAACGATTGGTTTTTTTCTTCATCTGATCCAAGGATTACTAGTACATAGCTTTTGGGATCAAACTCAGGCTTACTGCTTACGGACTCCTATCTTACTATAAGAAGTCTTGACGCACGGGGGCAGATAGATAGATAATAAGGATTGGAGTCAGTTACCTACTATTGTTATCGTCAACAGAAAGATGCTTATGTTTATTCCCATTCAATTAAGAGCCATAAACTTAACTATGGTGGCATCCTTATTTACAAATGACAACCTTATCATTGACCCTATTTTTAGTGGATGATTTACCTGTGTACACACACACTGGAGTGAAGAGCTATATGCTTTACAAAATGTGTTTCGTCATTATGGATATAAATCATTTTGGAAGTCCTGACCGGTTCATATTTTGGTTGTGTTGGAATTTGCCAAGAATTATGTGCATTAATAAGAAATCCTTTGATTGTTAGTTAAGTGCGCCTATCTGCCTTGGTGTAACATAGATAAGTGCACTCTTCTAAATTTCTGCCTGTTAGCATGTTTTGATCTATTTATGGCTAGGAAGAATATGATACCCATGATCCAAAAGGTCATTGTTCCATGGTACTGCCTTTCCTGAGAAAGAGGTCAAAGATAATTGAGATTGTAGCAGCTCGTGACATTGTGTTTGCTCTTGCACAATCTGGTGTTTGTGCAGCATTTAGCCGAGGTATAACTGTATTTCCATATTTCTAAACTTTTTGGGTATGCTGTGAGATTCTGTTTGCATTGAAAAGTAGAATGAATTTGAGGCAATTATGTGTCTCCTTTGCTGATGCAGAGACTAATCAGAGGATATGCTTTCTGAATGTTAGTCCTGATGAAGTTATACGAAGCTTGTTTTATAATAAAAACAATGACTCGCTCATCACAGTTTCTGTGTATGCTTCAGACAACTTTAGTTCTTTGAAATGCAGAAGCACAAGGATTGAGTATGTGAATCTTATTCCACTTTCTGTCCTGCTAAATATATATTATATTTCCATAAGAGAATGCACATTCTTAAATCCTACGGTTCATTGCCCATTTTCTTTGCTTGTTCACATTGCTGAAATTGTTCAGTTATATTCCAGATACATAAGGAGGGGTAAACAAGATGCTGGCTTTGCACTTTTTGAGTCTGAGTCACTGAAATGGCCTGGTTTTGTAGAGTTTGACGATGTCAATGGGAAGGTACTCACTTATTCTGCGCAGGATAGGTAAATCTTCTATAATATGAGTATTTTTCTGTTAAGATATGGTTATCCATTACACAATTAGCTAATTGATTTTCCTATATTTTTTCTTTTTACTCTGTGGTAGTATTTACAAAGTGTTTGACCTGAAAAACTATACAATGTTGTACTCCATATCAGATAAACATGTTCAAGAAATTAAGATCAGGTAACGTATCTTGACATGCTTATACACATGCACAATAGTGGTGATTCATTTACACGTGCATGAACTTCTTGAGAATGAACATGTTGCTTGCAATTGGTCCTTTTCTTGTCATGTTTACTTATTTGCTTCTCTTTGATGTCTTTTCCCGAGCAGTCCAGGGATCATGTTGTTGATTTTTATCAAATCAAGTAGCCATGTTCCCCTCAAGATTCTTTCAATTGAGGATGGAACTGTTCTAAAGTCTTTCAACCATCTCCTTCATCGGAATAAAAAGGTGGACTTCATTGAACAGTTTAATGAAAAGCTACTAGTCAAGCAAGAAAATGAGAATTTACAGATTCTTGATGTAAGGGTCATTCTTGAGATATTTTATTAGTACTTGTTCATTTGGATATCTGACTGCTATTATATGTAGGTCCGCAATTTTGAGCTGACTGAAGTTAGCAGAACTGAATTTATGACACCATCAGCATTTATATTTCTGTATGAGAACCAGTTGTTCTTGACGTTTAGAAACCGAACTGTGGCTGTCTGGAACTTTCGTGGGGAGCTTGTGACTTCATTTGAGGATCACCTTCTGTGGCATCCTGACTGCAACACTAATAACATATATATCACGAGTGATCAGGATCTTATTATCTCTTACTGCAAAGCTGATTCTGACGATCCACTGTCTGAAGGAAATGGTAATTTTATTTGTTGTTTTTTAAATTCAGCATGCTCTGGTATTTGACATCTTAGCCTGATACCTAACCAGCAGTATTAGCTGCACAAGTTGAATACTGTTACACACATGCACATCCACGTCATAAATTTGGTTTTCTTGTATTAATAAAATCTTATTTTACCTATAAAAAATAAATCTCAGCCATTGTACCTAATGGCAGCAATGTGCATAATTTCCTTTCATTAATTTAGAGCCTATTAAAATGTATTTAGGCATTTCGTTTTATACCCCCCCCCCCTCTCTGTACTTGGGCTTTGCCTATTATATTCATATCAATGAAATTACTTCTTATAAAAAAATAAAAATTAAATATGATGTGAATGTGCATTTGTACAACACTTGTTAAGTTTTCGTTTATTATTGCTACCATTATTGGAATACAAGATTTGACATTACTGGATTCTTTCATGATATCTATACTCGCAATGAGCATGGCCTATAAGGCTCAACTGATGGTTTCTTGAATTTGTTCCTAGTTATCTTTAGATTTACGTTAGCTCCTTTGGATGGTGGAATTTATTGTTGTTTATTATCAGTAATAGTATTTTAATACAGACTGAACCTTGTGGTCTGTACTTGTGTTTTCATGGTGTGTGTTGGTATCATAAGAGCTCTCAAATAAGGCTGGTAAGTGGTGTTTGGGTAATTTACATTGATGTAGAGATACTGATTGGTATGAAGGATAATGCCTGATTGTGAATGTTGTCATTTGCTTTAGTTTGTTTGTGTTGTGGCTATCCTAATTAATTTTAACAGAAGAGGAGTCCAAGTTGATGTTTTTATCTTCCGTTGTACAGCTAGCTAGAGCATCCTTCTGTTAAAATTTATGATGCTAACAGTTAGCGTCTCTTATGCAGCTGGATCAATCAATATCAGTAACATTCTAACCGGGAAATGTCTTGCTAAAGTTAGAGCAAGCAACAGCTTTCCCGTGGAAAATGAATGCAGTTGCAGTGATCATTATTGTGGTAGCAGTTGCGGTTTGAAGAATCAGACTCATGTCTCCAGAATCAGGAGCACGGTTGTGGAAGCCTTGGAAGATATTACTGCTCTCTTTTACGATGAAGAGCGGAATGAGATCTATACCGGCAATAGAAATGGTTTAGTTCACGTATGGTCCAACTGATAATCTCTTTACATTGTTCATAGTTTTCTCTTAGATTTATTTAAGCTCTTTTGGATGGTTGAATTGATCGTTCTGCCAGACTGAGAATTGGAACTCTACCATTTAATGCTGTCATACTCAAGTCATTTTTCTTTGTTTATCTAGTTTTGAGTCCCTCAGTTCCTTCCCAAGTTGACGATTTAGTTGTGTGCTGTGGAGTTGGCTAAGTTGTGGATCCTAATATCTTCTCAAAATTTCAGATGATTGGGAATGCAGATCCGTGTCGTTTGAGGCAAGTTTGGCATTTATGTACTCGTACAAATGTAAGTGCATCTCTACGAGCATTGTGGTAACTGAGATGCATGCCAACGGACAATGCGCATTCGCATTGCAATCTCTTAACCCACTTGGCCTTTTTGGTCACTGAAGTTTAGAATTCCTATGCCATTCTATCGGGTTCATTTTCTCAGATTCCGATCATTCTTTTCAAACTAAAGAGAGTTAGTAATGTATCATTTTCAAAATTATCTTACCATTCAGAATATCTTACAAATCATTTCTCTTTGTCTATTGAATCTAAAAGTTACAAATTTGGGGTACAAATATTTACTTCTGGATTGATTGAGATTTGAAAAATAAAAATCTAGGGTTAATTTCATATTGCCTTCTCAAATTTTCATGCAATTCTCATGTGTCCCTAACTAATAATTTTGCCATAGTGGATTTTCTAATTTTCAAAATTTATTAATCTCCACTTTCGTCAACTATTAGTGTTAAAGGGAACAAAAAGGTGAGCATGTGCTATTCTGGTATAACTTCTTCACCTGATTTTTACTTTATTTTTTCAAGTTTTCATGTGATTTTCAATGTTTTCCTAATGGGAATGTCACTATAAATATTAAAAGGCCTTATCGGATATAAGAATGTTGCCATACATATCTATTTATACAAAATTAAAGACTGACAGCAAATAAGGGTATCAAATGTTGTTTTTTAATAGAATAAGTAGTCTATTATATATTAAACAACTAAAGTGTGGCTCGTTCACTAAACCTCAAACTCTTAAACCCTGAGTCTCAAATGCCATATCCAAATTTCAAATCATAAATTCTAAATCCAAAACCCTACACCTTATCTTAAAACCCCAAAACTCTAAAATTTTATAAACCTTAAATCCTAAACCCTAAAATTTAAATATTTGAATCTCAAAACTTGAAACTCCTGAAACTCCAAAAATTCTATACTCCGAAAACCCCTAACCCCTAAACTTGAAACTCAAAAATTATAAACCCCAAATTCTCAAATCTCAAATCTCAAAAACCATAAACTCCCAAATCTCAAATCTCAAACTGTGAATCCTAAATCTTAAATCTTACAAATTTTATAAATCCTAAACCTTCTAAACCTTATCAACATGATAACCCTTAAACCTCGAAACCCTAATCTTGAAAACTTTAAACCTCTAAACCCAAAAACCCCTAACTCTTATTCCTTAAACCTTAAACCCCTAAACCTCAAATTCAAAACCTTGAGTCCTAAATCATAATTTTTGAATCCTAAACTCTACACTCTAAACCTTAAATTCTAAATCCTAGAGCCTAAATCCTAAACCCTAAAATTGTAAAACCCTAAATCCTATATCCTAGACTCTAAGTTCTATGCCCCATATCCTATGACTTAGTCCCTAAGCCTTAGACCATAGTTCTTCCTGCATAGTACACCCTAGAACCCATATCTTAGATCTTGGATTTTAGACTCTACACCTTAAACTGTTGTCCCTAAATCCTAGACTCTAGACCCTATATCTCTACATCTCAAAACCCTATACTCCTAAAGCCCAAATCCTAAAATCCTAAATCCTAAATTTTAGCACCCTAAAATTCTAAATCCTAGAGATCTATTGTATAGTGAGGTGAGAGATTGTAAAATAAGTCTATTATAAAGAATCCTCAATTATTTGAACCATCGTGAATGTAGGCCTAATGTCAAATCACGTAAATTTATTTATCTCAATCTCTTTATTTTTCTTGTATTTGTTTACGGCTCATTATTATGGATGTACGCACAGATATCACATAGCTGCATCGAACTACGGTCGGAGGCTTCCCACAACGCCGATCGAGACCCGAACAACCTCAAAGGAGTTGGAAATGGATCTTCCCTTTTGCTAGTTGTGCCATTTTTAGTCGTTAACAAGTGTTGTTATTATCGATTGTGTTATATATTCACTTTCTTTTATTGTCGTGACATCATGCACACGATTTTTTGAAAAATAAATTGAAGATAAAACGAAGTAAAAAAATATAAAAAAATTTCAAACTTTAAATACTCTTTATCATTTTTATGTTTGTATTTTAAAGTTTATTTTTTAATCAATTATGTGGCAATGTGATGTCATATCAATTAGACAAAATAAGCAATACTATTGTGACTGTGCTGTATAATTCAAATAAAAAAATTGTGGTATTTGATGTGAACTTTAAATTTACTTTTAAATGATATATTATTAACAAGAATGCTATAAATAACTGTATATTGTTATGAATTATTAGGGGCGGTTCCCGGCCCCTTAATTATTTTGTGAATAACCCCACCACCATTATTTTAAGTCTTGCACAGTAACTTGCATAGTAATTTCAACACTTATAAATATGGGCTTCAGTTGTTATGAAATTCATAAGAAAATATATAAAAAGAAGAAAGTTTCAAAGAGTTTCTTTTATATTTTTCTTCCAATAGTAGTAGTTTTCTTTTTAGTTTTATAACACGTTATCAGCACGAGATTCTACCGATACTGAAGCTAGTGGTCTCCTACTTCAAGTAAGTTTTTCAATATATTATTTACAGTCATCGAGATAAATATTAAATGTAATATTGCTGAATATTACTTGATAAAATTCTACTTTTATTCTTATGATAATGTGAATATATTTCTTAAATTCACAGATTTATTTTTGTGATATAATGTCAAATATTGAAATTTATTACTATTGACATTTCTGAAAAAATTTATATATCCAGGATCCTTGATGAGATTCATTTGGATATGATGATGAACTTGGGAGATATAATCATAGAAGAAAATCATGTGTCCCTGAAGGACCGTACTGTATATCTCATTATGAAAAATCATCTTACTGTGTGAAATGAATTAAGAGAGAGATATGAACACCAGAAAATGTAATCCTCTCAAAAGATCATTATGATTTATTACACCTGAAGTTGCAAGATTTTAAGAGTGGTATTGAATATTCTGCACTCTTTAAAATCAGCTCAATATTAAAATTATGCAGTGAAAATGTCACTAATGATGATATATAAAAGAAGAAATATTATTTTTCATATCTCGAATGTGCTCCCGTAGTGGTAATATCGAGAGTGAAAGTTCAACAAATATTCTGAACTTTTATTTTGTCTTCCAGTGATTGAGCTAAATAATGAGTTTTTATTAATAAATCACCAATTACGTCCTATTAATGATATTGAATTTACACCATTCTCAGAAGTGAACGGTGCATCCTTTCAAAGGAATTAAGGGCGTAGACGTGGTAGAAAAACTATAGAAGTGTTGGTTCCAAAAGCGACAACACTAAAGATGATAAAAATATATCATATCACCATAAGTGATCCAACTCAGAGAAGGGTAAAGGCCCTCAGAATAATTATTCATAGAAAGATGAAGATGTTTGTTATAGATGTGGTATGACTGAACAGTGGTCACGTACCTGTTGTACAGCCAAGCACTTGATAAGCTTTTATATATAAGCTTATTAATATTTCATAATGTTTTGAAATAATGAAATATCGGTGCCTGAAGCACGATAGAAATTATTTGGGATAATAAAACCCTGTCTAAATTTGATCCTCTTATAAAAAATAAATGTGAACCAGAAGTTCAGAGGATTATCTATCTGCAAAGTGTTGCAAATCAATTACATGATGTATTTACTGACACTAAAAGTGTTATAAAATCATATATTACTGCTGTTAATGCTTAAGCAAAAATTGAAATTCCCGAAGGACGAGTTGTTAAAATAGCAATAAATGAGTCTAAGATATGCCTGAAGTGTTGAAGACCTATTGGTGCACAAAAGAAAACAAAAATTGGTGCTCATGAAAAGACCGTATTTTCTGTATAAAATATAATCCTCCTGAAGAGGTAACTCCTGAAAATTATAACTCCTGAAGAGTGTAACTCCTGAACAGAAAACTTCTGAAGAGTATAACTCCTGAAGAGAAAACTTCTGAAGAGTACAAACCTCCTGAAGATGAACCTCCTGTAGAGGTGTTTCATGAAATGTTTTCCCCTGAAGAGGAATAATGAGATCTCAATACATTTCATGAGTACTGGAAAATTTATGGATAGAAATAAAATTGTTGTCGACAACATATATGATAACACTTGACATTATCAGAAGTAATGAAGAAAGTGAGTCAAAAACCGTCTAAAAATGTCGATGTAGAATTGATTGGCCAAAATGGAAAGCAGGTATTGAAACTGAATTAAAATCGCTAGCAAAGCGATAGGTATTTGGACCTTTTGTCCAAACAACAAAATGTGTAATACTTATAAAATAAAAGTGAGTATTTATACGAAAGCGTAATGCGAAATGAAATTGTGCGGTATAATTTGTCGCACAAGGTTTCTTGCAGAAACCGGAGAGCAGTTATGAGGAAACATATTTCCTTGTTATGAATGCAATCACATTCATATTTATAATCGATTTGATTATTACAAAATGATTAGATATGCAGTTAATGAATGTGGTCACTGCATATTTATAAAGATCATTAGATCATTACATATATAAAGATATACGATACTTGAAGGATATAATCCAAGTACATTTAGGAGTATATACTTTATAAAGTTTCAAAGATCTTTATATGGGTTAAAGCAATCCAGACGCATGTGGTATAATAGAATCAACAAGTATCTATTGAAAGAAGGATTTAAGAATAATCCTATATGCCCATGTATTTTATCAGAATCCGAATTTGTCATTATTGCAGTTTACGTTGATGATTTACCTTGTTATAACTCCTCAAAAGATCACAATGGCTGATATAAATTTAAGGAATGCATTTGAAAATAAAAGATCTTATTATTCAATTGATAGATGAATTACAAGAATTTGAGATTTCTAGCCTCATCTCTCAAATGCATTTGCTCTTCATAAAGCAACATACCATCCCTATCTAAAAGATTAGGCAGTCGAAATGAAGAGACAAGTAAGGATTTTAAATCCTTATTCTCTTGCTTTAAGTCTGCAATTTTTCTGTCTGACTCTTGAACGAGTCGTTGAAGTACGGAAACCTTTTCGTTAAACTCCTCAATGTCACGATTTTTAGATTGTAATTGGTTGGAAAATCCAACAATAGATGAGGAGTATCGGGTGCCGAGAGTCATCAGCTCATAAACGGCTTCATGATCTGACTTATTAGCCAGATCATTCGCTTGCTGCAACATGGCACTTGCGGAAGATGCTGGAATAATTTGTAATTGAGGTGAAGGACACCTCATATGTTGATCGTGAGAAATAGTAAAAGGAAATTGATGAGCCATTAGAAATTTGTAGAATAAGAATACAAATACAGATGAATTATAGATATGAGAAGAAGATTTGATACGTACTAAATGAAGTTAAAGACGGTTCTTATAGAAATGGAAATAAGAACAAGACAAACCATCATCTCTTCAAATCTCACTTTACAAGATATACTGGATGCATAATTTCAAAAGCCAGCGAGATTAATTACAGCTATCCCTATTTTATTGTAAACGCTGAACTTCTGCCGTTAGCTACTGTTGTTGACTTTGTATCTGGGCTCTCTCTCGTTCTAGCTCTTCTACTCGTGTTTTCAGGTCACGAGAATACCAGTCTATAAGTTTCTTCAGCTCCTTATTTTCTTGTCTTAAATCTTTATTTTTTCTATCTTTAGTTGTAAGCGTTTGATGCAACTCAGATATTTGAGTTTTAAGATGATCAACCTCACTCGTTCTCGCCAATAGCCTTTGAGACATGGTTGTAAGAGAGACAGCATATTGAGTACTGAGGGTTCTTGATGCTGCAACAATTTCAGGATCAGATTTACTAGAAAGATATATCTCTGCTCCTATCATGGTGTTTATAGCCTCATGAGAAAATATAAGTGGTTGAGGTATAAAAGGTTCATGGTTTAAATCTGAGACATTAGAATTTCTATCAGACATAATATCGTTCTGGATGAATAACAACTAAATCTATGAGGAATGCGAGATCTTTTTGCTGGAGTAAACCAATGGTAAAATTGGTTATGTTTAAACAACAACCCGAAGCCTTTAAATCTCTTCAAGATCTCGTTTGTCCACAATGTCAAGCGGATTTGATTTTCTGCCGAACCGATAATATTAGACCTCAAAGCTTTTACAGCTTTTATCATACATGAATAGTTTCCAATGTTATTTCCGCCGTATATAAACAAGTTCTCCCTAATAACGCCGAATGAACGGGAGAAAATTTTAGATGAAAATATTATCATGTTCTCTCTAATGCATTATTTAGATGGAAATCATGTTTGAATTCGTAATCTGTTATATATGCTGAAATAATATTTGCTTATTACTTGAAACACTAATGCATATTATCAATGAGAGTTTAAGTATTACTGCAGGTATCAGATTTCTATTAAGTCTGTCAACCAGATATTATTTTTCATCTTCAAATCATTCAGAGATTATTGCAATTCATAAAACAAGTTGAGAGTAGATTTGACTGAGATCAATGACTCAATATATCCAAGAATGATATTGATAGCTCAACAATTTTTTACGAAGATAATGCTGTTTGTATCATCAAATCAAAGGAGGATATATCCAATATACGATCAAATGATAATCTGGCAGATTTATTCACGAAGGCACCACCAACTGCGACATTCAAGAAAATTGTGCAGAATATTAAAATGTGAAAACTCAAAAATTTATTGTCATGCACTTTCTAGGGTGAGTAAAAGTCCTGAAGATTTGTGCTGATTGTACTCTTTTTCCTTCGCTAAGGTTTTGTCCCACTGGGTTTTCCTTTACAAGATTTTAATGAGGCAATCTTAAAGCACTTGTGGATACATAAGAAGACTGTACTCCTTTTCCTTTGCCATTGGTTTTTTTCCCACTGGGTTTTTCCTTGACAAGATTTTAACGAGGCAGATTCTTTATGGGTGGTCATTCAAGGAGGAGTGTTATGAATTATTCGGGGCGGTCCCCGCCCCTTTAATTATTTTGTGAATGACCCCACCACCATTATTTTAAATCTTGTACAGTAACTTACATAGTAATTTCAACGTCTATAAATATGGGTTTCAGTTGTTATGAAATTCATAAGAAAATATATAGAAGAAAGAAAGTTTCAGAGAGTTTCTTAAGAGTTTTTTTTATATTTTTCTTGCAATAGTAGTAGTTTTCTTTTTAGTTTTATAACATATATATTATTATCATTCAATTATTATAAAAAAGATGATAGATTATTATTAAAAAAATATTTCTTTTATAGAAGTTTTGTATTTATATATATTTTTAGATAAATTGTACGTCACTTATATACTTTATGACTATAAATATAATTTTTTTATTATTATAGAAAAACTCTTCTTATTATTTTACACTAAATCTAATACGCATGTTAATATGGGTTTGTTTAAATTGAATGATAAATTATATAGAAAATGCAATCGTGAATTCATTATATAATTGTATTGAAAAAAATAAATAAAATATGAGATTTATATAAAAAAATTAAGTTTTTTTAATTGTGGATTTTACCATTTTTCAAATTGGTTATGTGGTAGTTATGCATTTATTATTGTATATAAAATTATTTATATTTTTTAAATGACATTATGTTTTTTTTAGAAAAACAAATCCAAGGTTATAAAAAAAGTAAATTAATTAAAAAAAAAGAAGGCTAAATCACCGAACCATCGGATTATACCCTCGAGGAGTGGAGTTCAGTCAAAAGATGAGTAATAAAATGTTCAGATTAATGTAAAAAGGTTTACCGCAGGTCCGGACGGATTCCTGTGAGCCGCATGACGGACAGATCGACATAATTCTGAGTCTGGACTCTGAGATATGGAGAAACTGAAATCCTTGGTTCCAGACAGCCTAAAGCGGATGGTGGCAGAGAGCACACCTGATAGTCTTGCACGAACATGTTCTTCTCTCCTTCACTTTTTCTCTGACATGGAGCTCTTTCACCAAGTAAGCAAGGCATATTCATACTCTCATATCCTTGTCATTGTCAGTGGCTTTTCCCGGTTTATGATAAAGGGGCTTGTTTCCGCAGTTGGTTAGAGATTTGACGGATCCAGAAAGGGCTCTATGTGGTAAGAATAAGGACGCGGCTTTGGAATTGAAGCAGAAGGGTAATCAGTGCTTCTTGAGCGAAGATTACGGTTCAGCTCTGACTTGCTATTCTGAGGTCTCGACTTATTTGGATGATGTGCTCCCCTTATTTTTTAATTACAAGGGAAAACTGATTGGTATGAAAATTCCGAACCCAAACCCTAACCCTTGCTAAAGCCGGGGCTGAGCAGCAATTGGCTTGAGAATCCCGAAACATTATCCTCTGGACATTCTGCCTTGTACAGGATAAACGCTTACTTTTTTCTGATGAAAAAGAAAAGAATAAACGCTAAATCTCAGAAGCCAAAATAAGGAAGCAGGGACTATTTCGTGCCTTAAGATGAATTACAGTTGCATATTCAAAAGAAGGACCGGAGTCCTGGAATTTCTGTTATTGTAGAAATTGAGTTGGTTACTCGTGAATTTTCAAGTCAGGTTTAGACTCGACAAAAAATGAGTGGCAGAAACTGATTGTAATAAATTATTTAACAGTGGATTTAAAGGTAGAAGACGAAAGCCAACAGTGTTTTTTCTTTTGAAGTGTTCTCCAAAAGTTTTCCCTTCGTTTAGGAAAATCTTGTTTTAAAATCTTGTGTTATTTATTGCATCTTATGCTTTTGATTTTTCCAATTTCGTTCCTTACCTACTTGTTTTCATTATTTCTTTTATTTTGCATGAAACACAGGCACTACGACTAGCTCCCGTCGATGTTGATGACATGGACAAGAATCTGGTTGCAGCTATATATGCGAATCGGGCTTCTGTGCTGCATGTGAGTCCAATTCTTAAAGACGTCGTGGGGATATGCACACTTACCATATTTTTGTTTAAGCCCCTTCTATTTGGTCGTTAAAGGTTGTGTTGCCTGGAAATTTTAGGCTTCCCTTAATGTGGATTATTAATTATTACATCAAATTGTATAATACTTGGCTGATGTTAGTGTTGATAATACCTTGAAGGCCTTTTTAACAAGCAAAAAGACCCACCACCCTCCTAGGCATCACCCATGCAAGTCTTGTCCTACAAGAAATGTCGTCCCATAATGTCAATGCCACCTCAGAGCATAGGCATTAGCCTAGCCAAAGCCAAAGCCAAAACTTGGCTAAAACTAGATGTTTTGACTAAAAGCCAAAGCCATTCAAGTATAATCCCACATTGCACTAGTAAAAATAATTCAAAATAATAGTATAATATTATTTTGCCATTACACTAGGCACATGTTAATTAATAATTTAGAAATGATTAAATTGTTAATTAACATATGGGTGGTGTTAACATTAGAATGCAAACAATAAAAAGTTTGGAAATTAAATATGTTAATTAATAATTTAGCAATTATTAAATTTTTAATTAACATATGGCTAGTCTTAACATTAGAATGCAAACACTTTGGAAATTAAATATGGGTTTGATTTGTGAACAGTGCCTAGCCAACTTTGGACTTCCTTTTCCATTTACTGTAGCTCATAGCTTCACCTAAAGGACTTTAGCTAGTCCAATGCATCTCATTTAAGTAGAACTAAGCTATATTTTAGACTTGACAACATTTAGTCCAATGCCAGTGCTCTCAAAATACAATAATAGGTGATTCACATATTCAACATTTTTTTACATATGCAACACCAATCTATAACAATAAGTTCGTGCTTTCTCAAGTTGTCCATGGTGAAGATCTTCCCAATTGATTTGATATTTTTATCCTAGTCTTTTAGCTGGGTTCTCATATACCCTTCCATGTATTTTTGCTTTTGTTAGAAACTAGACCTTTTGATTGAGGGTCGACGGGACTGCAATCGAGCCCTTCAGATTTCTCCAAGCTATGCGAAGGTAATGCTCTTATCTTGTGGCTCTCATATAGTGTTTCCTATTATGTTGTTGCAGCGGAATGTACCTTTTCAATTTGTATCTTGCTGTTATGTGAGGTGCTTCTCATGTATACTCCTTGTATACTTGGCGTTGCCTATTTTTATGAATGAGATCCTGGATTGTTTGGGAAGGAGAAGTTCTTATCTTTAATGATGAATTCAAAGTAGTTCCAATTGTTTTTTTTGATAGGTACGTAGTTCCAATTGTAACAGTGATTAGTTACTTTAGAGTATGAGCTCTATGGCTTGTGCCTGTCAAATTGGTATGAATGCCCTTTCTTTATTTCCTTTCATTATATAAAAGAGAATGTACATCAAAGTTGCCATATTTGCCGGCATACAAGATAAATATTATTCATATTTATATCCTAATTATCTGCTATTTACAATCTAGCTATAATAGAAAACATCCCTAAAATATCACAAATCAAATATATTTTTTTTGATAAGTAAAAGATCTTATTAATAAATGAAAGCCAGTTACAAAAAACACACATGCCCTCTTAAGAAGGTGCATTAGAGACAAGGAAATCATATAGGTCCATGCTATTAAAGTCCACAGCAATAGACCATGTGCATAGAGTTCTATAAAATAAAATTTTAAGCTCCTCTATAGTTCTCTCTATGTCTTTGAAAGTCCACTCATTACGCTCCTGCCATAAGCGCCACATGATGTAGATAAGGATTATCTTCCAAATGGCCTTGATATGTCTTGTGCCCCGAATCGAAGATCAACCCTTCATAGTATCCAACACGGTCTCCGGCATGACCCATGCCAGACTCAATCTGCCAAAAACCTCATCCCAGAGAAGCCTGACTGTCTTGCCATATGGTAGAAGATGGTTCACCGACTCGCCCCCTCGCTGACATAAGCCACACCAGTCTGCAATGATGACCCTCCGTTTTCTCAGGTTGTCTGTGGTTAGGATCTTTCCCAAAGACGCTGTCCACATGAAGAAAGCCGCTTTTAGATGTGCTTTGTGACACTAAATATGTCTCCAAGGGAACTGCAAAACATAATCATGTGAGCTGTAAAACTAACGGACTGTAAAAAAAACATTGAATAAGTATCATCTTATCCTAAATTATTTTTGTAACATCCATCCTCAAATTGATGCTGGTAGATCAAGAAGCATCAATTTGTCAATCAAGAACTGATGTCGATGCCGAGATAGAGCTTTAGTGAAGATGTTTGCAGTTTAATATTCGGTAGAAATGTGAGGAAGAGTAATCATATGTTTGTCAATGGCTTCTCGTATGAAATGACAATCGATTTCGATATATTTAATACGCTCATGAAAAATCAGATTAGCAGTGATCTGAATGACACTGGTATCGTCAGCATGAAGAGGAGTGGAATGAAACTGAGGAAATCAAAGTTCTCCCAATAACCCATGAAGCCATGTAATCTTAGAGCAAACAAAAGACGTAGCACGATACTCTGACTTAGTGGAGGATTTGGAAACTCTGTCTTGCTTCTTACTCTTTCAAGAAATGAGTGCATTGCCTAAGAACATGCACCATCTAGTAATAGAACGGCGAGTATCCGCATAAAGCCGTAAAAGCAGGCACAATCATCTATTGGATCCTGGCAGGTGTGAGAACAAATGAATCAGAGCTAACAGTGCGGGGCGCAAAAGAAGACGATGGCTGAACAACAGCTTGAAAGGCTTGGGATTGGCGATTCTGAGGCTGCACTCGACAGTCTTTGATAATATGGCCCTCTTTCTTGTAGTAGTTACAAACTTTCTTAGGATAGTTACAAACATTCAAATATTGTTGACTCTCTTTAAATTTTATAAAGATTGTTTCATTTATTATAAAATGGTTCGTATTTGGTGCGTTTTGTAAAGAAAAGTTTTAGTAGCACACTGACTCCCTAAAATATTTTAAAAATGCAATATTCGGGAGCGGGGTGTTACATTAGAACAAGGCCGCTGTGTAGAAACACTGGTAGTGGCCAAATCTGTGCTAGTAGCTCCATAAGGAGTAGGGTTGGCAGCAACAAAAGCATAAGTCTCCCTGAGTAGAGGTAGCAATTGGTTTCATCCTCCTCTTGTTTTCATCATGACATTTCGACGATAATTTTCTCGCCGCACTTTAAAAAAGACCTCCCTGAGTAGAGGTAGCAATTGTCTCCCTAGAATCCTTCCTTGACTTCATCAAATTCTTCGCTAAGTCCAGCCACGAATTCAAAAATTCTGGCATTCTCCACCATCTCCTTATTGTGATTGCAATCATCAAGATTTGTCCATTCAAAATTATTGAATAAGTCTTAATCATGCCATAGTCCCTTAAGAACATTGAAATACCTTGTCACATTGCCTTCTCCTTGGTGAGTATTGCTTATCTTTTGTTGCTATTCATATATCTGAGAGTAATTTCCAAGGTCAGAGTACGTTTGACTAACATTTTCTCAGAGCTCCTTTGTAGTAGAATAGCACATGTAATTTGTGCAAATCTCTTCGTCCATAGCATTCACAAGCCACGCCATCACCATGGAGTTCTCAGCATCCCATACAACATTGGATGGGTCTGTTATCTTGGGCTTCTTGGTTTCACTATCCAGGTATCTTTCCTTTCTCTTGAATAGACATCCTGACTGATTGTTACCACCGTAGGAAGTCAGCCTCATTCAGTCATATTTTGGTGATTTGGTTAAGTAGGGTTCAGAATGGGCAATTTTTGGTTCAGTTTTGGTTTCGGGTTTGGCCTTTTTTGAAGTATTAGCAAAGAATGAAAGAATAAATTAAAAGCTAACTTCTAAGGAAACTAAATCTCCTAGAATATTCACACATTTACAACCAATATTCTCCTAGAATCCTGTAAAGTTGACCACACAGATTTGGAAACTTTCCCACAATCTCATCTTAACTCACTATTCAAACCTCCCCTTATACTCCATGAAACCGAGCACTCAAGGAGCTATTACTTTGTGGTGGATACCTACCAAAAAAGGTGTATTTTCAATTCGTTCTTTCTATGAGGCCCTCACACAACTGTAGAACAATCACTTTCCATGGAGAAGAATTTGGAGAAGTAGGGCCCCTACTTGGGCATCATTGTTTGCGTGGAAAACGTCTCTAGGAAAGATTTTGACGATGGCAACTTACGGAAATGTAGGGTGATAGTGGTAGAATGATGTTGTATATGTAAACAAAGTGGTGAGACTATGGACCATCTTCTACTCCATTGCGAGATTGCTAGAGCAATATGGGTCAATGGTTTTAAAGGATATAGCTAGCCTAGGTTATGCTTGTTATAGTGTTCGAGCTTCTGGTATGTTGGTCGAACCTCAGTGGTATTTGACAAATCTCATCTGTGTGGAAAATGATTCCTATTTGTATTCTATATTGCATCTGGAAGGAACAAAATGACCAGATGTTTGAAGACAAGGAGCGTTTATTGGAGGAGGTAAGATTACTTTATATTAGAACTCCATTTCTTTGGGCCAAAGCTGTAGATTTCAATGGCCTCAATTTTCATTTTTTTCTTATTTATATTTTTTCCTCCTAAATAGGTGATATCTCTTGAATACCCCATGTGTACTTGGGTTTGCTTATTCGTATAAATATAATATAACCGTTTACCTATAAAAAGAAGTCTGTGTTTGAATGGTGTTTATATGTTAAGATGAGATGAGATGAGATAAAATGGGATGAGATGATTTTAAAAGTTTTAAAAGACTTATAAAAAAAAAAGGTTTGTGAAACCAAACCAGGCCTAAATCTACCTGTTTGGCTAGTTGGGTTGGCGGTTGTCTACCAATTGCCTAGCGAGTCTGGATGCCCACCCCCATCCCTACCACCTATGATGGACTTGGCTTGGTAAGGATATTGAGGATTTGAGGGGGGAGATTTTTAATCTTGGACTGTGTGTGATTGTTATAGGAAAGTGGTGAATGAGGTCCCACATCACTTCTAGAAAAAAAATTTTCTTGCCCTTTATATTGAATTTAAAGGCTCCATTTGTTATATTGATAAGTCCTTTTTAAAGTAAGGGCCCAAATGTGGCTTGGACCTTCCTTGGGTAGTTACACCCATTTTTCTCACTACCAATGACTTGCCCTTCTCCCACTCCTTTTTTGCACTCACACCCACCTGCACCTCCATGACATCTAAGTGAAGAAAACTAAAAAATAACAAAAACATAGAAAAAGGAGACAGAGAAGGAGCAAATACAAATGGTCACTTTTGGACATCATACACGTATACATTTTTGTAGTCATATTAGTGTTGATTACGAGTAGATGTGCCTGTGTGCATTTATTTCTTGATTCAGGCATTTATTTCTGGTATTTTTTTTTGTGGTCACATCACAATCTTGCTGCAGGAATTTATTTTTGGTATTTTTGTGGTCATATTAGTATTAATTTGTCCTTGCTGCAGGCATGGTATAGGAGGGGTAAGATGAATGCTTCTCTGGGAAACTTTGAAGATGCAGTCCATGACTTGAATATAGCAAAGAATTTGGAGTTATCATTCGGTGGACAGAGACAAATAGAAAGTGAGCTCAGGATTATTACAGACATGTTTCAGAGGACAGAAAGTTCACTCATAAAGCATAAGGAGAATGAGTTGAATCTTTTAGGTAGGATGGTCTTAGATATCCATATATAGTAGTTGCATTTTTTTTTTTAATTTTTATGGGGAGAACTGTGCTACGGTGTTCTGATATTAAACCATTCTTAGCCAATTTGTTTATCCAATTCAAATTCAGGGAGTTCAGGACTATTGCTCATAAATTGACGTGTATAATATATTAATATGGACTCAAGAATACTGCTGCTGTGGTTCCTCTTGTAATTTACATTTTTAACTGGCATGCATTGAGATTGAGAAGCTTTCCTTCTTGTTGTGAAATTCTATATACTTTGATTAATCCCAAACTTCCTGCAGGAAACCTTTGGTTTTAGGGTGCAACAGAAGATGCCATTTCTTATTTTGGGCTGTATAATAGTGTAATGAATTAATAAAGAATGATTTTTAGAGTGTCTGAGAGCTTATTTTTTGAGACGTGTCTGTTGTGTGCTTATGCTCTACTCAGACTAGTAGCAGTTGCAAATTGATTGAATGTTTTTACAATAATTCTTCTGTCTAGCAGAACTTGCATCACTTCTTGCAGCGTTTTCATCACTATATATCAGTTTTGTGTGTGCTTAATGTAGTTTGTTTTAAGGAATTCCGCATTGATTAATGGACCTGTTGGGCGTCTGCACTTAATAGATTAATGTACTTTGATGCTTAACAGTTTGCTCATATAGAACTTCCAGTTGAAGTATAATTTGTTGTTCTAAGCAATTCTGTAGAAATAAATTTATAATGAGAGATACTTCTGTTTAGTAAACATTTAAGATAGTCTTGATAAACTTTAGTCCTGATATAATTCTTATGTTTGACCATATTGACTTTGACATCATTTGCTCACATGGAAATTTTGGACAGATCAGCCAGACCAAATGAAACTGAAGTGTGTCATCACACCAAATAAAGGAAGAGGTATGGTGGCACCAAGTGACATCCCTCCAGCTTCCTTGGTTCATGCTGAAGAACCTTATGCCCTGGTATTAACTGGAATTTGTTTCATCCGTGATATCGTCAACTTTTTAAGTCATATATGTTGTCATTTTCTATCGTTTTCAGTGTTTTAGTCCAAAGGCAGTTACAATCTACTGCCCAATTATGTGTCGGCTAATTCACTTATCCTGTATGATCTACTGCCTTGTCTTATTCTGTTTCCCTCTACAAAAGACAGTTATGATCCAGTGGAGATCTGTCCAATGAATAAAATATTTAAGATCTGTTGAGCACTTGGTATCAATGAATATTCCCGAAGGTTGGAAAATAGATCAATAAAAAGTTTTGCTACATGTCTATACTTAATGGACACCCTCCCTAACACCAATATACATACATGCAATAATTACTACAGGGCATAGAGGTGAGGTCATTGGCCCAGAATGATTGACTTTCAATGTAATTAAAAAGATGCGAATGAATCATAACTAAGAAAAACAAATTACCCTAATTAAGAAAAACACACCCGTGCACACACACATGTACACAAGCTGGTTACGTTATGAACTATACCGTAAACACTACCCACACTTGTGGCTTAAGTTGATGGCAGCTAAGTTACCGCACCTCCATGTGTTTTGTATGACAAAAAAATGGTCTGTAGTGTATGCCTTCACAGCTGACTAGTGGCCGGCTTCCAGCAATGGTGTGTCGCTGCCACTTTTACTGAAGCTTGAGGCTATTAAGATTGGCCTTCAGTGCCTTGCACAATGATGTTACTATTGATTCCATAGACATTAAAGAGTCCAAAGTTGAAAAAAAATCTCCACTGTTTTACAGAAACCCTTTTAGTGTTAAAGAGCTTGGTGAGCATATCTTGCTTCTGGACACTACAATGTTCTTTTGCCAATTCAACCATCTCTCTATGAATGTCAGCATGTAACTGATACCTGTCAAAAAAAATTCTCAAATTAAGATTTCATTTTATCCAACTTGTTAGAATATTTAATTAATTGAGTAAATTCGTTATTTTCATCCATTTCAAGCTTTTAGGACCATTAGTGATTTAAAACGGTGGCCTTGAGTTCAACCGCGGACTTCATTCTTTACCCCTTATTTCAATCTATTACTCCATGTGTTAGATCAACTTATTGAGAAAAATATTTGAAAGTATAGACCATATTACTGCCGAATATCTTTATGATTTTCCAACACTCCCCCTCAAGCTGGCTTGAAGATATCTTCCATAGTTAGCTTGTCCATCAAAATGTCAAATTGCTTCTTTTGCAGCCCTTTAGTAATGCATCGGCAATCTGTTCGGCGGTTGGGATGTATGGCATACAAATCAGTCCATTGTCAAGTTTTTCCTTGATAAAGTGTTTATCCACTTCTACATGCTTTGTTCTCTCATGAATAACCGGATTGTGGGTAATTGAAATTGTTGCCTTGTTATCACAGTATAACTTCATGGGCAGTGAGTTTGAAGCCTTCAACTCTTCTAGCAATCTTTTAATCCACATAACTTCACAAATATCATGAGCCACTGCTCTAAATTCAGCCTTTGCACTGCTTTTGGAAACGACATTTTGTTTTTTATTTCGCCAAGTAACAAGGTTTCCTCCAACAAAGGAACAATATCCGGATGTTGATCTTTTATCTGTTATACTCCAAGCCCTGTCTGCATTGGTGTAGGCTTCAATTTGTAGATGCCCACATTGTTTGAAAAGTAGACCTTTTCCAGGAGTCCCCTTCAAATATCTTAGAATTCTGTAAACTGCTTCAAAATGCTCCGGTCTAGGCAAATGCATGAATTGACCGACCGTACTTAATACTAATTCTATTTGCAGTCATGTATGAGATTGATAAAAATCTTCCAACAAGTCTTTGATATTGTTCCTTATTCACTATACTTTCAGTCTTAGCAGGTTGTAATTTTGTGCTGGGTTACATTGGCGTTTCAGCTATTTTACAGCCAAGCATGCATGTTTCTCCAAGCAAGTCTAGTGCATACTTGTTTTGATTTACAAAAACACCTTCCTTACGTCAAATTTGGCCGAAGTACCTCCAATGAGGTGATTTCTTCTCATTAAATAAAAAAAGTACTAAGGTTACAAAGATAAGGCTGAGATTCAATTTGAATCTCCCACAAACTACCTGACTTACCTTATCTAAATATGTACAGGTATAATTTAAATACAACATAATATTAGGGTTACATATCCTATTAAGTGACTACCACATCATAGAAAAGAAAACCCTAATTTCATTTGATACCCTCTCACAAATTAATGCTAGTGAGTCGACTAGCAGCAATTTGCTAACTAAGTATTGATGTCGTTGTCGAGTCAAGACTTTGGTGAAGATATCAGCTACTTGGTGTTTAGTGGGCACAATAGGAAGAATGATAGCTTTAGACCCATAAGTATCTGGGATATAGTGTAATCAACCTGATACGCTTCATATGTTTATGAAAAACTGGGTTGGCTACAATTTGAATGGCTTTTGTATTATTACCATGAAGAGGCGTGGGATGTGTTTGTGCAAGCCTGAGTTCTAAAAGAATACATCGTAACCACATAATTTCTGAACATGCAACAGCCATTGCTCGATAGTCAGCCTAAGAAATATCAAGGTGCATGATGGTGAGATAAATCAAGCTGCCAACGAACTTACGATGTAGGATTCGGAAGAAGTTCGCCTTCGTCTTTCCAATACCTAACATTCACCTCTTGAAAAGTATCAACTGAAGTAATATCTACCAATTTCCCTAACGGAATTAAATCTTGAATATATTTGTGTTGATTGAGAAATAGACCATGTGGCTGAGACCTAACTTCCAACCCTAGAAAGTACGTAAGATCCCCAAGATCCTTCATGTGAAACACATTATAAAGATGTTGATGAAGTTTTTGAATTAGTGGTCAATTTGAACCAGAGATGATAATCATCTACATATATAAGCAAAAATACTACTCCAACATCGTCCTTGTGCAAGAATAAAGAAGCATCATACTTACTTTGCTTAGAAGAAAACCCTAGTAAAGTATTGCGAATTTCTCAAACTAAGTTCGAGGAGTTTGTTTAAGACCATATAAAGACTGCTTCAGTTTACAGCCAACGATAGAGGATGAAATTGGCATATTGGATGTGAGTCTCATATAGATATCTTCCTTTAGATTACCATGCAAGAAAACATTATTGACATCTATTTGATGTAATTGCCAAGATTTATAAGCCGCAAGAGCAAGTAATAGGCAAACAGTACTGGAAAAGCGCACACAACAAATTGAGCAGTTAATTTATGTCTTTCATATGGTGGAAGAGACGAAATACACACAACCAAAGATATGCAAATTAGAATAGTTAGGTATGTGACCGAGTACTATGGAATAGGGATAAACATTATGTAAAGCTAGTGTAGGCAATCGATTAATTAAATGGACAGCAGTAGCTAATGCCTCACACCAAAAACGAGGTGGAACTGATGAATCAATAAGAAGAGCTCGAACCATATCAAGTAATTGCTGATTCTTACGCTCAGCAACCTCATTTTGTTGTGGAGTAGAGGGGTAAGAACATTGACAAAGAATGCCTTTTTCTTGAAGAAAATTCTTAAATTCAAGAGACATATACTCACTTCCAGCACCAGATCTTAAGACCTTAATAAAGGAAGCAAATTGTGTCTGAATAAGTGCGAGAAAGGCCTTGAAAATAGAAAATAGTTCCAAGTGAATCTACTACAATCGTCAATAAAAGTAATAAAGTATTTATAGTGAGAATGTGATATAACAGGAGATATACCCCAAAGAAATTGCGGTGTGGCGCCCTAGATTGGATGGTTTACTTTTTGACCAGCTGATGGTAGTAGGCTGCACATTGTCGGCGTCGGTGGCAAAACCGCCGTTGACCGACACCCAACCAACCATATTATTGGTCTGATATGTCGACCGCCATCGACCTTACAGTGTCGGTGGCGCGTCGGCATCGGCGTCGGCGTCGGCGTCGGCACCGTGGTCGGTTTGCCCATCGGTTTGGGCCCTAGTGGCCCCGTTTGGGCTGGCCATTCAAATATTCAATTGTTTTGTTTTAACCCTTCAGAGTTTTTATTTATTAATTTTGTTGGGACTTTTTCTCATCTATTCTATTAGTCAATTATCAATATTAACAACATTAATTATCAATATTCTAGTAGTCAATTATCAACATCTATTTTAAAAAATAACTACTAACTTATAATTTAATAACTACTAATTTTTAACTTTTAGTTTTAACTACTAAGTAAACAATAAAAATATCCACTAGATGAGTCAATGTTTAATAAAATTACACATAAAATTAAAAATACAAACCAACATGCCACATGGCAACACAAATTGTTTTAAGTAATAACAATAAGCAAGCAACTAAAAGTCTAAAGTACAAATTACATAGTTATAAACCAAGTTAACCAACAATAAAAAAAAAGACAAAGACCAATAACCAAAAGGCAAAAAGTGTCTTCAATCGTCATTCTTCAATCTTCTATACTTGCAACGCCTGTTTGTTCTCCCAATTTTATAAAAAAAAATAAAAAAGGTTAATAAACTTGGATAAGAAAAAACAAATATAATGAATTAATAAAAATAAATAAATATTGAATGAGAAAAACATTACCAGATTCTACCACAAAGTTCTCGATATTATCCATGTTATCTCGAAGATCAATTGTGGTTGATGGATGTCGCAACCAATTCTGAGTACAAATAAGTGCCTCAACTGTTTTCGGAGCCAATGAACTCCGAAAAGGATCTAGTACATATCCTCCCATACTAAATGCTAGGGGTGGGCAGCGGGGTATCCGTACCTTGCTTGCCTGCCCTGTTCACCCCGCCTCTGCAAGGCGGAGTGGGTTACCCCGCTCCGTCTATGCGGGGGCGGGGCCCCCCACCCCGCATTAGAAATCCCAGCGGGGGGCGGTATGACCCCTGCGGGGCCCAGCCCCGCCCCCCGCCCCCCACACCTTCATTATTTAAAAAAAATTATTATATATATTTATATAAATAATTTGTATAACCATAAATTGTATACAAATATTTATAATCTGATAAACTTGAAGTGGAATTCAAGTTAATAGATTGTCTTGACCTTCTAGGCCAACCTTTATATAGGAAATCAAGGCAATACAATAGTGAAACTTAAGCAATGTAAGACTTGTTCAAGTCCCACATTGCTTAAATTTTACTATTGTATTACATTGACCTTTTATATAAAGGTTGGCCTTGGAGGCTAAAGTAATCCAAAGTACAACTCTAATGAGTTTACATTATTTTTGGATGTATAAACTTTAATTTATTATTTAAATTATATTATAATTTAGGTAAAAAAAAAATAGACCTAAAAATAATTAAAAAAAAAATTAGACATTGGAGACCTAAAACAATTCACGGGGTGCGGGGCGGGGTGCGGATTCAACCCCACCCCCCTGCAGCGGGGCGGGGGGCCTTGCCCCCGCCTCCCAGGGGCGGGGTCAAAATCCTCCCCCCTGCATGGTGCGGGGGCGGGGTGCGGGGTTGAGTACCCCCTGCCCAGCACCATGCGGGTAGCACCCCTACTAAATGCTGATTCTGAGGCTACAATAGAAACAGGTATCGCTAACAAATCTCGTGCAATCCTCGCAAGTATAGGATAATTAACCTCATTACTTCTCCACCAGACTAACAAATCAAAAGATGGATTGCCAACCATATGATGAATACTTGTCCACCTCTGTTTTGAAAACTGTAGTTCCAAACTCTTCATTTACCTGATACTACTCATCCATCAATTGTACCTCATGATTCTCTTCACAGTCTTTTAAGGTTGTAGATGTCGGAGCGGTCACATTTAAATCACAACCCAAGGTAGAACCAAATATATCATTGTACTCGTCGTATAAGTTTGATAATAATTGTTTCACATTAGACACCAAAGACTCAGCACGAGTTTGATCATGTATTTTCCTTAAGTTCATAGTGAGAAGCCCTAACTTACTTCGAGGACCAAGCACAACGGCAATCAACAGTTTCAAGTTCATCTTATCTAATGAACCCCATTACTTATCATATTTCGTTCTCATATTCGTGGCCATAGTCCTTAAAGACTCTCTAGGAGCCTTACTTAGCCTTATCAACTCTTTTGGTAGCATACAAATATCCACAAAACTTGTTTTTTTTGTGACATGAATAGACCCAGAAAATCGACAAGTGGCATCATAAAACATCTTCAAAAATTTCACAAAAACTCTCACCGTCTCCCTCTCATCAGTTCTAGGAGGCCCCTTTTGGTCATCACTAAAGTAAGAGAGAAAGTGATAATCCTCACTCTCCATCCGCCTAAAGGCCTTCTCAAATCTCTCAGCCGTATCTAACGTCAAGTAAGTTGAATTCTACCGAGTTTGCATATCAAGGCACAATATTTTCTTACATTCAATTTTTTCCTTTTCTGCACATTTCTTAAACTTCATTAATCTAGCAGGGGAAGAGCGCACATATTTAACTGGATTTCTAATCATTGCGATGGCTTCACCGCACTCTTTTAACCTCTCAGTCACAATAAGATTTAATATATATGCACAACACCTAAGATGTATATACTTCTCTCCCTACACATTCCTCGTCAAATAATGCTTCAAATAGGCAATAACATTATCATTAGAATTAGCATTATCAACACTCACAGTAAATATTTTATCAACCCTCAATCAAGTAGGCATTGCTCAATATATCTCCCAATTGTGTCCCTTCGATGATTAGGGATCAAACCAAAATTAATGATTTTCTTTTGTAATTTCCAATCTTTATGAATGAAATGACAAGTTAGGCACATATAATTTAAATTTTGTATCGATGTCCTGTAGTCAATGAAACTCTCATGTCTCTATCTTTAAACGACTTCTTAAGTTTTGTCTTTTTAGATGCAAACAATTTCATACAGTCTTTTGCAACTGTGACCCGACATGACACTTTAAATCTTGGTTCAAGCGACCAACACACCTTCCTAAAACCGTGCCCTTCAACAATTCTAAATGGCAATTCATCAAGAATTACCATCTCTGCAATGGCCAACCTCACTGCCTCTTCATTATATTTGTGGGTTACTATATTCCTCCCCACATCGGCTAATATAACCGTTAGCAGCCCTAGACAGGATAGGAAGAAGACGACGTAGTTCAAGGACTCCTCGAGCCTTGCTGCTGTTAGGTCTGAAGCCTGGGACTTACGGATGATGCTGAGGGACGTGCAGGGTAAGCTACAGCAATTGCAGACGGATGTGGCATCTGTTCTCAGTTTTGTCGGTCTAATTATGGAAGGAGAAGGGGTGCTGGGTACAACGGGTGTTAAGAGAACAAGCCTGGGGCAGATAGATGGGGTTGGGCTGTCCAAAATGGGGACGAATATTAAGAATTTTAAACCCAAACGAATCTGGCGGCAGACTAGGGGTGTGGGCTCCCGTAAAGGCCCAGGTCCAATTAAGCCCCAACAGTCTGGTGGGGCTGGAGCGGGCTTCTCGGCAGGTTGTTCCACTCAGCCTTTAGCACAAACTGGGCCACCTCAGCCTGAGGCCCAGTTAGCAACATCTCCGTCTGAGGCCCAGCGTATCGAGGCAAACAACTCGCAGTCTCCTAGGACCCGACCCATGGGTTTCGAGAAATCTCAGGGTCTCGACTTTGTGCCAGAAACCCTTGCCGTCAAAGGTGTCGCCGACGAGAGGTTTATAGACGGTGCCGAAGGTGCCGGTAGGGACTTCCGATGATATCCCGGCGTCGGAGGGCGCTAAGAAGATGCTAGTTGAGTTCGGTATGCCTCTATCGATATAGAAATCGTCGGAAATCTTTGCTGATCAGTTAAGGGATGAACAGATAATGCCGAGCAAGGGTTATGGGATGTCTAACTCGTCGGCAGATCACTCGGTGCAACCAGAGGTTGGATTTGAACTGACAGAACACAACGGCGATGATTCTGAAGACTTTATGCAGTCTGTGGGGGATGATCTGGTTCTCCTGGAGACACTTCAAGGCTTGGAGGACTTGTCAGTGGATGAAGAGTTTCAAAATCCAAATCCACTTAATCTTTTTTACCCAGATCAGTCGGATTGGGTGTTTCAAACGGCTAAAGAGATTCATCAAGTGGTGGGGATTAAATGTACAGGCTATGAAGAACAATTTATGGCTTTGTTAACAGCCATTGAATCGGGATATAACCAAAACCGCAGAAGAACGTCCAGGCAAAGCAGGGAATTAAATCGACTCACTTGGTTTTTGAATCCGGATGATCCTCCCATAAAGGGTAGGGCAAAAAGAAAGGGGCCGGCTTCTTCTCAATGAAGCCAAAGATTGTGGTATGGAACGTCCATGGACTCAATGAAGTAAGGAAACGTCAGATACGAAACTTGCTTCGTGCATGGAAAGCGGACATTGTATGTCTTCAGGAGACAAAACTGAAGATTATTAATAGGAGAATGATGCGCAGTTTGTGGAGTAGCTCTCATGTGGATTGGGTTTACATGGCTGCTGCAGGGGCGTCGGAAGGAATCATTATGTTATGAGATCGACGAGTGGTGGAAAAAGTGAAGGAGTACCTCGGTAGGTACGCGATTGCTTGTATGTTTAGATGTGTATCTGATAATTTCGTGTGGGCATTTGCAGGTGTGTACGGGCCTAATGTTGACGCAAATAGACGACTTTTGTGGGATGAATTAGCAGGGCTTCACAGTTGGTGGGATGTTCCATAGTGTTTTGGTGGTGATTTCAACGTGGTTCGTTTTGTCAGTGAAAGATTTGGGAATAGAAGAATGAGACAAGCGAGCCTGAAGTTCTCAGAATGTATTTTCTATTTAAATCTAGTGGATTTACCGCTCGTTGGGGGTCTAGCTACATGGTCTAATCATCAAACCTGGGCTCGTTTGGACCGTTTTCTTATTTCTCTAGAGTTGGAAAGCCACTTTCCAGATATATGACAAAAACAATTGGATTGCCTTTCTTCGGATCACTGGCCTATTTTACTTGATTGTGGTGGTCTTCGGAATGAGAGACGCTACTTCAAGTTTGAGAATATGTGGTTGAAGACGGAAGGTTTTAAGGATATGGTTAAACAGTGGTGGAGCTCTTATCAGTTTGTTGGCTCCCCGAGCTTCATTTTCGCCAACAAACTGAAAGCTTTAAAGAGAGACTTGAAGATTTGGAACACTCAATCTTTCGGCAACCTTGGGGACAATAAGAATGCCTTGATGAGAGATATACAGGACTTTGAGAGGATTCAACTGGAATGACCGCTCACTCAAGAAGAACAAGTGCAGCTAACTTTGCGAAAAACAGACTTAGAGAAGTTGATTCTCTTGGAAGAAGTATCTTGGCGTTAAAAATCAAGAGCCTTATGGCTTCGAGAAGGAGATCGCGATACGAAGTTATTTCATAGGGTTGCCAACTCTCACCGTAGAAACAACAACATTGAAGTTTTAAGGATCGATGAGACTGATTATAAAGAAGAATGGGTCATTCGCAATCACATTGTTGACTTCTATGAGACCCTCTTTTCGGAACAAGAGGGTTGGAGACCTAACCTAGATGGTTTAGCTTTTGACACGATTGACTCAGAGGAGGTAGACCGGCTCGAGCGGGTTTTTGAGGAAGACGAGGTTCTCAAGGTTATTTGGAATATGGCAAAAGATAAAGCTCCAGGATCAGATGGTTTTTCAATGGGTTTTTTCCAGGATTGTTGGGAGGTGATTAAAGAAGATCTTATGAACATGTTTCAAGAGTTGTATACAGTTAGAAAATTTGATAAAAGTCTTAACGCTACCTTTCTGGCCCTAATACCCAAAAAGGTGGGGGCTATCAAGATTAAGGATTTCCGGCCTATTAACCTAGTAAATGGGGCGTATAAGATTATTGGGAAAGTACTTACCAACCGATTGCGCGAGGTTATGGGAAAGCTTATCTCCAAACTCCAGAATGCTTTTGTCAAAGGCAGACAAATTCTTGATGCAGTTCTTATAGCCAACGAATGTATTGATAGCAAGATGAAAGCAGGCAAATCAGGGATCTTGTGTAAATTAGATATGGAAAAAGCTTATGATCATGTCAATTGGAATTTTCTTCTGTATCTTCTTGACATATTTGGTTTTGGGGAAAGATTGAGATCTTGGATAAAGTGGTGCAACTCCACTGCTAGATTCTCAATCCTTATCAATGGATGTCCCGAAGGTTTTTTTCTGAGCTCCCGTGGATTGAGACAGGGTGATCCATTATCCCATTTGTTGTTTGTTTTTGTGATGGAAGCGCTTAGCAGAATGCTCTCAGCACTGGTGGAAAATGGATTGGTAAGTGGATTCCCTATTGGTACATTTTCTCGGGGTTTTTCTAATATATCTCATTTACTTTTTGCAGATGATACTCTTGTACTCTGTGAGGCTGAGCGAGACCAAGTTCGAGTTCTGAAGGCTCTTTTCCTCTGTTTTGAAGTTGTGTCGGGCTTGAAAGTGAATTACGATATATCTGAGATGGTGCCGATTGGAGACGTTCATAATCTGTGGGAGTTGGCGGGCACCTTAGGATGCAAGCCTTCTTCGCTCCCTATGACATACTTGGGACTACCGTTGGGGTTAGCTTCAAGGGTGGCCCAGAATTGGGATATAGTGATCGAAAAAGTGGAGAGGAAACTAGCAGGATGGAAGAGGACGTACCTGTCCAAAGGGGGACATGTCACCTTGATAAAGAGTACTCTTTCTAATCTACCTACTTATTTTTTATCACTTTTTCCTATTCCGGCTAATGTGGCAGGTCGTCTTGAGAAGCTGCAAAGGGATTTCTTATGGGGTGGCTCAGGGGAGGATTTTAAATTTCATTTGGTTAAGTGGGAGACAGTTTGCCATCCCTTATTGAGTGGCGGTTTAGGAATCCGAAACCTGAGAACGTTCAATCGGGCTTTACTTAGAAAGTGGTTGTGGAGGTATCATTTGGGACTAGAGGGCCTTTGGAGACTGGTTATCGAGCACAAGTATGGAGGCGCATGGGGTGGGTGGTGCACCAATGAAGTTAGAGGGGCAAGTAGTGTGGGTTTGTGGAAAAACATCAGAAAGGGATGGAGGGTTTTTTAGCAGCATACTAGGCTCCGTTTGGGCGTCGGTTCAAGAATCAGATTCTGGAAGGATGTGTGGTGCGGAAACAGGTCTTTGGAAATGGTGTTCCCTATTTTGTATCAGATTGCCAGCGTCAAAGATATTATTGTGGTTGAGGTCATGGAGTCAATCGAGGGGAGATTGGTTTGGAACATTAGATCAATGTTTTAAATTTCGTACCGTACCGGCCAGTACATACTGTATCGTAACAGTGACCGGTACAGAAATGGGGTCTGTTTCGTACTGGCCCAGATTTTGGCCGTACTGGCCTGTACCGGCCGTACCGGCCATGTGTACCGGCCTGTACCGGATTTGAGATTTTTTTTTCTTCATTTCTTCCAATTTTTTTATCCTAATTCAGACTAGATTATTTACATATATATTAATATATATAATTGATTCATATATTGACTATTATTTTGAAATATAATTTATATATTTTTATATATATAATTTTTTTTTTATGTATAGACTATTCCGAAACGGTACACGAAACGGTACCGGTACCGAAATATTTCGTTCCAGTGCCTTGACCGGTACGCTCACCGGTACGGTATTCAAAACATTGCATTAGATTCAATTGGGCGGCACAAGATTGGGAACATGGCATGTTTGTGGATTTTTACAGCCTCATTTACTCTCAACGACCAAACCTACAGGATGAAGACGGCTTGATATAGACCTCGAGAGGAAGATGAACCTTCACTGTTAGATCGTTTTACAAGATTCTTAACCAAGGACCTGAGATTCAGTTTTCGTGGAAACAGATATGGCAACTCAAAGCACTTCCAAAATCGGCCCTCTTTGTGTGGACAACATTTCTAGGAAAGATTCTCACAACAGATAATATGAGGAAAATGAGAGTTATTATAGCAGATTGGTGTTGCATGTGTTGTAAGGGGGGCGAGTCGGTTAATCACCTTCTGTTACACTGCGAGATTGCCCGAGCACTTTGGAATGAGATCTTTAACAGATTGAACATAGCTTGGGTCATGCCTGAGTCGGTGGGGTCAGCTGTTGCAAGTTGGCCTCCCATGCGAGGCGAGATTTAAGTGGTGTGAAAGATGATTCTCATTTGCACTCTCTGGTGCCTCTGGATGGAACGCAATGAGCAGACATTTGACGACAAGGAGAGATCCCAAGAGGAACTGTTAATCTTCTTTTTTAGAACTCTATGTACATGGACCATTGCCTTGGACTTTCATAGCATGGATCTACATAACTTTCTTGTATCTAATGCGCCATCTTGAGGGCTTTTTGTTGTTTTTGTTTTTTGTTTTTGATTCCTTTGTTATTAGCTTTTGCCCTTTTTGATTAATAAACTTTTACTTATAAAAAAAAAAAAATTCCTCGCCACACCACTTTCTCTTTCTCTCCAATCCCCTCTTGAGTTGTTACCTCATCTGCCAATGTTTGTTGGTACTTATCTAGAGGTCTCTCTCTGTGAGGATTTTTCGGACATGTTCCTAGATGTAACTTCATAGTTGAGGTCCTGTTCCTCTTTGAGTGGCAAGAGTAAGTCTTGCCACAATAAATACACTTAGTCCTAGGCTCATCCGGGGGACAACCCTACACTTTCTTAAAATGGTTCCTAACATAGGAGGGCTTTTCCTCCTTCCGTTTCTTAGGAAGTGGACAAGTATTACTTTTAGGAACACTAGGGGGATTAGGTGTGTGGGTTTAGGTCTCTTCCAAATTAGGCATCCACTCATCATTGTCAAGATCAATTGGAGTTGACGACGAATCCATCTTCTGATTTAAATATTGAAAATATTGTCAAGATCAATAGTCACTAAACAACCAATATTTTAAACAATACCCAATTCAGATTAAATCATTAAACAAAACCCAATCAAATTAAACAATACCCAATCAGATTAAACAATACCCAAATTAAAATTTAATTGGTCAAAGTTTAATTGCTGTGTCCCAGACTCCCAACGAACCCAACCAAACAATAAACAGACCCAATCAAATCCTAAATAACTAAACATTAAAAAACCCTAAACAAACCCATAAACATTACCCAATCAATACCTAAACTCGATTAAACATTACCTAAGTCCCAATCAAACAATAAATAGACCCAATCAAACCCTTAACAACCAAATATTGAACAAACTCTAAACAAACCCGTAAACATTACCCAATCAATACCTAAACTCGATTAAACATTACTTCAGTCCCAATCAATATTCAAATTAAACAAACCCTAAACATTACCCACCAACCGATTTATGCTAGGTATTCGGCGATTCGCCATTCGGCAAGGTGGATTCACAGAAAATAAATGAAATAGATAAAATAGAATACCTGGGGAAGAGAGTATGACGCCGGATGGAGCCTTAGAATGTAGAACTTGGTAGATCGCCGGCGTGGGGGCATAGAGAAAACAAACCCTAACGGCACCACCCCGGGGGGGGGGGGGGGTTTGTAGGGTTTTACCCCGTGGGCTCAAGAAACGGCGTCATGGGGGGAAGAAAGGGTAGTTTGTGGATTGTTTAAGAAACGGCGTCGTTTTCTTTTAATTGAAATGACGTCATTTCTATATAAATAAAAAAAAACAAAAGAAATACTATCGTTCGGTTCAATGGTTCGATATGGGGTCGAACCGCTACCGACGCCGACCGATATACTTCATACGTTTTTTGAATCGCCATCCGACTGGTTCTTCGTCGGCGATCGGTTTTTGGTGGTTCCGGTCGGTTTTTTGTACAGCCCTAGATGGTAGTGTAGCAAATTGGTTAGAGAGACTATTTGAGGAATCCAAAGTGCAGAAGGTGGTAAGAGGTATGTGCAAAGATAAAGCCTTGGGTTTGGATGGTTTTTCTATGGCATTTTTTCAAGAGTCGTGGGACAGTAAAAGGTGATGTGATGTAGGTTTTTCATGAGTTTCATTTTTGTTAGAAGTTCGATTAGTTCCTTGATGCTACTTTTATTGCCCTCATTTTGAAGATAGCGGGTGCTATTGAGTTGAAAGATTTCTACCTTATTAATTTGGTAGGCGAGATTTATAAAATCATTTTGAAAGTGTTAGCTAATCGAATGAGTTTGGTGATGGACAAAATCATTTCTAAGCCTCAAAATGCCTTTGTATGTGGTTAGCAAATTTTATATTCAGATTTTGTAGCGAGTGAGAGTTTGGACAACTGATTGAGGGATGGTATACCGGGAGTTCTTTGCAAGTTGGATATGAAAAAGGCCTATGATCATGTGTGCTGGGATTTTCTGATATATATGCTGAGGAGGTGTGGCTTCAGAGATAGGTGGTGTGGTTGGGTGAAACATTGGGCATCTTTCGCTCGTTTTTCTATTTTAGTTAATGGTCGCCCTTGTGGATTTTTTCAGAGTTTGAGGGGCATGAGACAAGGGGACCTATTATCTTCTTTTATCTTTGTTTTAGTAATGGGGCCTTGAATCCCATGGTAGAAGTGGCTGTAAGGAGTGGTTTTATTGCTTGTTTTTCAGTGGGCAACACTAATACTAGTGCAATATCCATTTCCCACTTATTGTGTGGATGACACTTTAATTTTCTGTGATGTTGATAGTGGACAATTTCAAACTTTCAGGGCTGTTCTTTTGTGTTTGAAGTTGTTTCGGGACTCAAAGTGAACTTGGGAAAGTTAGAATTGGTCTCAGTAAGGGAGGAGAATATAAACCATCTAGCAGATTTGTTGGGTTGCAAGGTGGCTTCTCTTCCTAAGAAATGCGTTGGACTTCATTTGGGAGCCTCTTTCAAAGCAAAAAATATTTGGGATGGTGTCGTCGAGAAGGTGGAAAAAAGATTGGTTGGTTGGAAGCGGCTCTACTTATCAAAAGCGGGGAGACTAACTCTCATCAAAGCACTTTCTCCAATCTTCCGACATACTTTCTCTCCTTATTCCTTTTACCAGTGGGAGTGGCCAATTGGATTGAAAAATTGTTTAAGACCTTCTTGTGGGTTGGCACGGGTGAGGAGTATAAATTTCATCTAGTGAGTTAGCAAAAAGTGTGTTGTTCGAAGGTGTTGGGAGTGCGTAACTTAAATCTTTTTTAATAAAATTCTTTTGGGGAAGTAGTTGAGTAGATTCCAATTGGAAGGGGATTTGTTGTGGAGATTGGTTGTGGATTGGAAGTATGGCTTTGATTGGGGGGGAGGGGTTGGTGTTCCAAGGAGGGTAGGGGGAATTATAGTGAGCCTCTGGAAATTTATTAGAAAGGGGTGGAAGGTGTTTGTAAAAACATTAACTTTGAGGTGGGGGAGGGCACAAAAATCAGCTTTTGGTTTGATGTATGGTGTGGTGAGAGAACTCTATTATCTGCTGTTTTAGATGTAATGTGCCCAAGCCAATGGTAATGTGCATTGGAATATGATCCTCTCCAGAAATGCACAGGACTGGGAAGTTAAGGTAATAACAGGTTTTTACAGTTTTTTTTTTTTTTATATTCCAAAAAGATATGAGGAAATGTGAGAGATAGATTGTTGTGGAAACATTCGGGATCAAAAAATTCTGTGTGAGATTTTTCTACAAGGTGCTGGCAGCTCATGCACCGATTGTGTTTCCTTGGAAGGGTATTTGGAGAGTTCCCGTGCCCCCTAAAGTTCCTTTTTTTACTTGGAACGCAACTTTAGGAAAGATTTTGATGGTTGACAATTTAAGAAAGTGCTGGATGATAGTGAGGGAGTGGTGTTACATATGTAAAAACAATGGTGAATCGATTGAGCACCTTTTTCTGCATTGTGAGGTGGCAAGGGAGTTAATAGGCAGGTATTTTGAGTAGAGCTGGGCTGTCTTGGGTCATGCCTAGGAGTGTGGTGGAACTTCTAGCACGTTGGAATTGGCATCATCATAGCTCTCAATTGACAGCGACCTGTGCTTAATGTGGTGTATATGGATGGAACATAATGAGAGGTGCTTCAACAAGGAGAGAAATGTGGAGGAATTATGGAACTTTTATGTATCTTTTTTAGTTCAATGGTTTGCTGCCATTGTATTGAAAGGAGAGAATGTTCATGAGTGTTCGTGAGTTCTTGCTTTCTTTTGAACTTTCTAGAATATAATTAGGTGTCTCTTTTGTATAGTTCTTGTGTCCATGGGTTGTGCCTAGTTTCATTCATTCAATAAAGTTTCTTATAAAAAAAAAAAAGGAAGAGAGGACAATAAGTGCACGGAGGTTTTCCATTAAGTGGCTAACTCACATAGGAGGAACAATGCTATTGAGATGTTGTTGTTGATGGCTTTATCTCTTCAGATCAAATTGAAACTAGGAACTCTATGGCACAATATATTAGAATTTTTTTCTAAGAGATTCGTGTGGAGGCCTAAGCCTGATGGACTAGCACTCAAGACTATTGAGGAAGAGATGACCACATGGCTTAAATGGCCATATGAAGAGGTAGGTTCTCCGGGTGGTAAAAAGTATGCACAGTGACAGCATCAGGGTGGATGTTTTTACATTGAATTTCTTCCAAGCTTGCTGGAATGCTATTAAAGATGACCTTATGTGGGTATTCCAGCATGTTCACATCAACAGTAAGTTTGAAAGAAGCCTTAATGCCACCTTCATACCTTCATTCCTAAGAAAGCTAGGCAATATATCATTAAAGACTTATTCATTTTCCTGCTGAAAAGTGTAGAAGATAATTGCTAAAGTCTTGGTTAATCAGTTGAGTAAAGTAGATCATTTTGAAGCGGCACACTTCATTTATCAAAGGTAGACAAATTCTAGACTCAGCGCTTGTCGCTAATGAAATTCTAGATGGTACACTGAACTTAGGTGAGCAGGTGTTGCAAGTTAAATACTGAGAAGCCCTACTATAATGAAAATTAGGAGTTCTCTGTTATTTTCTTGAAGGTGCAAATTTGGGGAAAAACTACAACCTTGGATAGCGCATTGTATCTCTTTAATGCAGTTCTTTTGTATTGGTAAATGAGAGTTCAGCTGGTTTCTTCAGTAGCTCTCAAGGTTTGAAGTATGGTGATCTGTTCTCCATTACTATATGTTATTATCATCGATGCTTTTAGTGAAATGGCATCAGCTACTGCTGATGGAGGCTTTCCTCAAGATTTTCCGTAGGGGCTAGTAATCTTGGTGTCCTTAACACTTTCCACTCAATGTTTAGATATTTCTTGATCTCTTGTTCAATCTGGCTCTCCTAGGGAAGTGGCTTTGGCATAACTAGCATGAAAGGGAGGCCTTATGGAAAGTGGTACTGGATTTTAAATTTGGTTGTGTTTAGGGTGATGTAAGTGGATTTGTGAAAAAATTGGATGAACCCAATGGGCCCCATGGGGTGGGGTTGTGGAGAAAGTATTAGAAGAGGTTGGGGTTCTTCTATAGTCATTCTAGACTTGTGGTGGGTGATGGCTCTATGATCAAGTACTAGCATGACTTATAATGTGGAGATAAGGCTTGAAAGAAGCTTTCCTATGCTCCTCATGCTAGAATTTTAGTTTCTTGAGAGTGTCCATGATTAGGGGTTTGATGCTTTTACAATTTTTTTTTAGTCTTTTGTACTCCAGTAGATTATGTCTTGGAATGCAAATAAGATCAAAGTTTTGAATTCCGTTTCGTGATCGTTTCGGTTGAAGCACTGGAACGAAATATTTCGGTATTGGTCCATTTCGGTGTGCCGTTTTGGGATTAATTATATATTATCTATAAATATTTATATGTATATATAAACTAACAATTAATAGAATAAATACATATATATGTAAGTGTGTATCATGTATATGTGTATATATTGGAAGAATTGAAGATTTATAAAATGAATATAGGTTAAAAAAATACAAACTTGAGTTGTGACACAAAAATAAATAAAATAAAAGAATAGATAAAATATTAAATAATAATGATATTTAAAAAAAAGAGGGGACATTTAAAGTTACGAAGTATATAAATATATTTTATATTCTAGAATGAATTAAATATTATTTGAATTTAAAATTTTAAAATAATGTCATTTAAACACAAGAAAATTACAAAAAAAGGCCAAAAAGGAATATGGCCGGAATTCAACCGAAACGGAACAAGGGGCTGTAGTGCACCGGATACTATACTGGAACGGAAAATTCTGGCTGTTCTGGCCGGAACGGAACGAAATTCAAAATCTTGAATAAGACTCCTTGGATCCCTTTCAATAAAGGGATGTTCTTTATTTAATCTTTCCATCAGGTCCTTATGCCTCAAAGAGTAATTCTATTCATTGGATAGCTTCCTTGGGGAAACCCTTATGATTGATAGCCTAAGGAAATGCCATATCATTGTTATTGACTAGTGTTGTTTAGGTATAAAAAGAAATTAATCTGTAGACCATTTTATTGCATTATATGATTGCTAGAATTTGTGGAATGATTACCTTTGTTGAGTTGGGTTGGTTTTGGTTATGCTTAGAAGGATACTATACCTCGCAAATTGCAGCTGTGGAGGATGGTCCCTATTAGGGGCCGGAACTAGGATTTGGTGTTTCGGGGCGCCATCAACTTTAAATCTTCTTTTTAAATTAAGCTCGACAACGATTTTTTATGGAATAAAATTCTTCCATTAGCATATCTGAAATGAAATTCTTAACAATTAATTTTAATAATTTAAGATTATTATTTTCTTTAAATTATCATATGAAAGTAACAGTCTAAGTTGTCTTAGTAAATGAGAGTAAATTAATAATGCTAAAGTCTGAGAATAACCGTTTAAATTGTCTAAGTATATGGGAGTAACAATATGAGTCAATAAGAGTAATGCTAAAGTCTAGAAGTAAAATCTAAACTTCAGATAAAAAAAAGATTATAAAATAAACTTGCTGTAAGTTAAATAATAAAACCTAAACTTAATAAAAAAAAAAGTATAAAAAAAAGAGTAGATTCTAAAAAGCTTGCAGTAAAACCTAAACTTAATAACAAAAAATAATAATAAAAATAGTAGATTCTAGAGAACGCTTCCTTTAAGTTAAATAATAAAACCTAAAATTAATCAAAGAAAAAACAAAAAGTATATTCTAGAATGCTTAAGTTAAATAATAAAAAAATTAAAACGATAAGCTTGCATTAAATAAATGGAAATAAAGGGAAGACTCTAGAACCTGGGTCTGAAAAGTGAAACCGACGACTTGAAAGCTCAAAACGAGATCAATATCGAAGACTCGCACGCTTCGCAAGAGAACTTTCTATTGCAGGGAACATCACAAACTCGCAGGAAGAAGAAATAACTATGCAATGTCGTTTCGTTTGGAAGAAGAAATAGGTTATAACTCAACAATGTCGAGGAAGAACGAAGAAGAAATAGCTTAGCAACTTGGAAGTAATTTTTTTCTTTTGGAAGTTATTTGTTTCTTTTGAGTTTCGTTTGTGTGTTTGGAAGAAAAGTTTTTCTTTGGAAAATGATTTGTTTTTCTGTCAAAAGAAGAAGAAATACGCAGTCTCGAGCTCACAACGGTCTCAAATTTTCCAATGGTCTGAGAGATAGACTTAGAGAAAGTTAAGCAACTGGATAAAGCATCACCAGAGGACCGGTCCATAGCCTATATCGTACTCATCCACATTGGAAGTTAGTACGCTAAACTTTTTTGAAGTTTTTTTTTTTAATACTCTGCAACATAAAATTTGTACTAGTGTGGGGGGTAATTTCAATTTTGGGGGGGCTAAATAAGGTAAGGGAGAGTAATTTCAATTTTGGGGGGGCTAAATAAGGTAAGAACTTTATAGGTATTAAGAAAAATAATAACAATCTGTATACTAATTTGAATTTTCAAGTGTAAACGTAGTTCTGCCCTTGGTCCCTATCTGCTTGATGTGGTGAATTTGGAGAGAAGGGAATTGTAGAAATTTTGAAGATGATGGATGAGCTTAAGATTTTCTTTCTCAACACATTGTTCCTTTGGGCAGCTGCAATTGATTTTGACAAACTAGGTTTTTAGGATTTTCTTGTATATGTTTCTATATAATTAGGGGTTCCTATTGTAGACATCTTGTGTACTTAGACTATGAGGTGTGCGCTCTCTCTTGTAAGAACTTAGCATTTGGTGCAGTGAAGCTTCGCACTTTCTCAACTTAACATATGATTCATGGGGAACATACTTGGTCTTTTCAACTTTTCCTTAGGCCTGATGTGATGATAGTACTGTGCCAAGACCATCACATTGACTGAAGTTAATAGAAGTGATGACTTCTTCCTCTAGTATGCCCATCACAATTCTGGTCCAATATCCACCAATGTAACAAACCTTTCGACATCGAGTGGTGATCACCTCATGTAACACTTCAATGGAAGACTCAAGTCACATGGCTTATATTCCGAAAGGACTAGTCAATGATACAATTGGAGTCACATTGGAAAATTATAAAGAGTAAGAATTTTTTATTGCTAAACAATATGAAATCCCATGCACCACCTATCTTATCCTCTTATCATATGGGACATCACACCTCAGTCTATCTGCTACCTTCACCTCGGTTCATTTATACTAACCATTTTGGCTGAAAGCCATAACTTCTTACTTATCACTAAACCTTGTCCCTAATATAAAATTATCAAATTTTCTATAAATGATTTGTTAGCGTTTTTGGTTGATTCAACTTGCTTTAAAAAAGAAACTGTTAATATTTGAATTTGCTTGGAAATTTTGTGGTTTGAGTAGTTTAACCCAGAGCCTATCTGAACCATAATTGACTCAAATCATTTGGGTTGGTAGTTTCTACTTCCAGAGTGCAGCCTCTATTTCAAGAAGTGTTTAGATTTCATACAGTTGTTTTGTCTTCTAGGAAATGCTGACCATATGGCGAATTATTCAGTCTTCTAGAACCATTCATACAATTGGTTCACTGCTATAATTCATATCATTATTGTTAATGTTGTTTTGTTGTTTTGGCTTGGGTGATGCCTAGGAGGGTGGTGGACCTTTTGCTTGCTTGAGAGGTTTAAGGGGTAATGTGCAAATAGCTGATGTTTGGAATATGATTCCTTTATGCCTTGTGTAGTGTATTTGGGTTGAGAGGAATGGTCGATGCTTTGAAGATGAGGAATCCTCAGTGGATGAACCTAGATGTTTTTTCCTTAATTTCTTATTTCATTGGGCTTCAGCTATTATATTTAATGGAACCGGTGTCCATGATTTTCTTGTTTCTTTTTCTAGTTCCTGACATGTAATAGTTCAGTCTTTTACTTCCTGTTTACTTGGCTTTGCCTTGTTACTTGTCTGAATAAAATTTTATTCAATAAATAAAAATGTTGTTTTGTTGTTGTTGCTGCTGCTGCTGTCGTTGTTATTATTGTTATCATTCTCTTTCCATATATTCCCTTCAAACACTGAGTTATTTTCTCATTATTTTGTTAATAGATCTAATGCCTGCCTTCCTGCTGAGGAATAATAAATTTACTGGCCCTATAAGTTGCAGATAATATCAAAGCATTGTCGAGAAACTCATTGCCATTACTGCTTGAATGACCTACCACCAGATAAGGTCTCATGTACATCATGTTCTATTCCTCTGTACTGCTCGGAGAGGTGTCAAATACGAGCAGGAGGAAAAATGCTCAGGAATCATCCAATGAAACATGGCATTCAAGGAAATATATCCCATAATCTTGACACATATATTTCAGAGATTACCCTGGGCAATGATTCTGAATCAGATGTTGACATTCCTGAACATAAGCATGAATGTCAAGGTGTACACTGGCCTGCAGTAATTCCTTCTGAGATAGCTTTGGCTGGACGGGTGCTCGTAAAATCTTTGGCAGAAAGAAGTCCAGTTGCTAATTTCGTGGACATGTTGGTATATTCACAACTATTATTCGCTTGTTGATTTTTTTTCTCCTGTTGATGTTGTGTTTAATATGACATGGCTTCTCATAGCCTTTATAATTTTCTACAGAACCTTTCTCAAAATTATCCACAAATTCATCCAGAAAGCAAATTGGAGTTACATATATACTCCATTATATTGCTGTATTGCCTTCAACATTCTTCATCCACTGAACTCTTACTAAATGGGGCTTCTATAGCACAGGTATCTCTCTCTCTCTCTCCTCACAAAATTAGGATTTGTGATTCATATACATACATCATCACACTATCCACAAGCTAAAGGCTAATATGCTATTCACCAAAGCCTGATGACACTTCCCGTCCCACAACAATGGGGCGGTGAGTGATGTTAGGGGTTCAATCCCATCCACTATTTGAGTTAATCACCTAGAAAAAAGTTGTTGCAGTTCGATTTAAAGGGTGAAATCATAAGCATATACTATTCATTGACAGGTCTTTTGGACCTGCACAAAATCCAACGTAATTGTATTCTTTATCTTACTATATTGTGCATATAAAATTTATATATGAGAGAATATATTTTGCACTCCCAAACTATCATCCATTTCTAAAACTGGTATGTGAACTACTGCTTTCGACCCACTACACCCTCAAACTACTAAAAAGTTGAACGGAGATTTGACAGGCAAGCTTGTGCCATGCCACTATTTTTAACCTATCTTAATGATAGAATTGAAAGCGGGCTGATATTTGATGGGAAGTGGTAGGTTGATGGTTTAGTGGGTCGAAAGTGGTAGCCTGAGTAGCACATTGTAAGATGAGTGAGTTTGAGGATATAAAGCGTATTTCCCCCAAGATATTATTTAGAACTAAATAATTAATTCTTAAGATAATTCAGATTATAAATGGCTGATTTTGATTGTCACTTCAAAATATGCCCCCTACTTTCTCCCGCCAAAAGTTGAATCTGTGTCCTTAACAGATTCCTTTAACTTTATTCCTTCATAAGGCTTTTTTAGCCTTCTGCTAATGACAAACATTTTCTCTCCTCTACCTATGCTGCCCCCACTTTTGAAAAAGAGAAGTTATAATAGCTTTGATAAAAGACTATTAAAGTGAAGCTTTAAGTCATTTTGGTGTCCTATATTTAAATTTAAGGTGGGCCCTATTCTCAATAAAAATGCCTATCTATAAAGCGTTGAGTTGAAGAGGTCCCACAGAGAGACGATAAGTGGGAGTGAGTGAAATGAAAATATATTTTAATGGAAAACCTCCCATCCACTGACTATAAAATTGTAGAAATATATCTGCTCAAGACATCATCTTACCACCTTCTGTGGAAATTGTTGATAGTACACAATATATGGTTATGTCAATGGACAACTTTGTTGTCCATATTTCTTTATATTTCCTTCCTTGTATAAATAATTGTATAGGGATAGAATTAAAATATATTTATTTATTTCCTTGTAATAGAATTCATTGTGTACAGATTATATATATATATGATACAGATATCTCAAGGCCTTCACTTCGGTCATTATTCACAGAAAACCTTGATCATTGACATGGTATCTAGAGTCGCCTAAATTCTTCTTCTTCCTTCGAATTTGTCTTCTTTTCTCGGTTTTACTCTGTGTTTCGGTGGGTTCTATGTTGCCTAGAACAGATTGTCTGTTCTCCATTTTTTTGGACATCTCGGTTCTCACTTGGAGTTTTTAGCAATTTTTGAGGAAAGTGGTTGTCGGTGTTGATTTTTTTTTCTTGGTATTTTGTGGCTGGTGATTCTCGGACAGTGTCTTCGGCAGATTCTGTGTTGGTTTTTCGATATTTTTCCAGTTGAGTGATTCTCGGCACAGTGGGCTCCTCTTCTCAACACTATCTGTGTTGGTCGGTGCAGTCAGGTATTCTCGGCACTTTTGTTTATGTTTTTTGGTGTTTTTCGGCGCCCCTGTTCCTTTTTTGGTGTGTTCCAACACCTTTGTTTCGGGCCTTGGTACTTAAGGCACATTCTTAGATTCTTCGGCACCATTGTTTTATTTTTCTGGTCTGGATTTTTCGGCAATTTTGGGTCTTGGTGCTTTGCAGCGACCCTTTGGTGGTAATTTTGGTTCCCTCTAATTGTTTTGTTGTCTTTTTTGCTCTCTCGGGTTTTATTTCTTTGCGATGGACTTTGCAACTGTCTGTGTCAAGTTTACAGGCAAAAACTACTCTAGATGGGCATTTCAGTTTGAACTTTTCCTCAAGGGAAAAGAATTTTGGGGCCATATTGATGGCACAGATGTCGCACAAACATCCAACACTAAGGATTTAGAGGCTTCTCCTTCATGGGCTGTGCTTGACGCACAAATTATGTCTTGGCTTCTTAGTTTAGTGGAGCCACATATTGTTACTAACTTTCGGCCTCATTGCTTTGCTCAATCTATGTAGAATTATTTGAAGAAGGTTTATCATTAAGAAAACAATGCTCGTCGCTTTCAATTAGAGTATGCGATTGTCACATTTCAACATGACAGTCTTTCGATCCAAGACTACTACTATGCATTTCTGACACTTTGGAACGAATATTCTGAACTGGTTACTGCAGATGTTCCTGTTGCTACTCTTTCGACTATTCAGAATCTTCATGCGACCAGTCGGCGTGATCAGTTTCTTATGAAATTTTGCCCCAAATTTGAATCTGTTCGCTCTTTTCTACTGAATTGATCTCTAGTTCCATCTCTTGATGTTTGTTTTGGCAAATTACTTCGTGAAGAACGATGTCTTAGTACTCAAGCTATTCTGGATCAATCTCATGACAATTGAGGGTTAGTAACTATGGCTTATGCTGGCCGAGACTGAGGACCGCCTAAGAATTCTAAACCCTTGCAATGTTTTTGCTGCAAGTAATATGGGCATATCGCTGCTAATTGTCCCAAGAAATATTGCTCCTATTGCAAGAAAAAGGGCCATATTATCAAAGAGTGTCATATCCGTCCCTAAAATCATCAGCTTCAAGCATTTCAGGCCTCTGTTATTGTACCTCCAGTAGTGACTTCTACAGGCAAGGTGTTGGGGACCTCGGTCTAGCCCCTACACATCAAGGGTTCCTCCTTGCCTTGTTGCTCCTTAGGTTGACCGAATGGACCCTCTTTTGCTTGGTATGGCTCACGTGCACGAACAATGATGGTATAGGTTAATGGAGGTTATGGTGTTTAGTGGGAAATTGGGTTGAGTTTGGCTTGGCTAGGGTAATCTCGAGTAGGGTAGGTTGATGCGCGGCAATGGGTGATCCTTGGGCGTTTGGCGCCACTTGAATTAGGTTTAGGGTTTGGATTATGGTTAGCCAGGTAATAGAGAAGCCGATCGCGAAGGGACCTAAAGTGGGGCACTTGTTTCCACTATTTTTGCTTTTACCAGCTTTTTCTTCTCCTAGTTTTTCTTTTGCTTGTAATAATGTTCCAAATTTGAGTATGGTGTGGCATCGTTGTTTAGGCCATCCCAACACTCAGATTTTATTCGATGTATTTAACTCTGGTTTACTTGGTAACAAATAATATTGTTCTTCCTCTCTTGAGTGTACTTTTTGCAAGTTTGGTAAAAGCAAAACTCTTCCGTTTCCCTTGTATGCGAGTCGAGCTTCTCATTGTTTTGATCTTATCCATAGTAATGTTTGGGAACCTTCCCCAGTTAGTTCACATGAAAAATTTAAATATTATGCGACGTTCATTGATAATCATAGCAAATTTACTTTGGTCTATTTTTTTCGCTCTAAATTTGAGGTTTTTCATACTTTTACTGTATTTTTACTTTTTAGCACATGTTGAAAATCAATTTTATGCTTCTATCAAACATTGCACACAGATTTTGGTGGTGAATATTTGTCTAATGAGTTTCGGAAATTCTTGACGTCTAAAGGAATTATTCATCAAGGTTCGTGTCCAGCTACTCCACAACAAAATAGAGTGGCCGAATGCAAAAATCGTCACCTTTTGGATGTGATATGTACTTTTTTATTATAATTTTCTGTTCCATCCATGTTCTGGGTCGAGGCTCTGAAAACTTCTATTCACTTGATAAATCGTTTACTTTCCCAAGTTCTATACATAGTCTCCCTATTTTTTTTTTTATTTGGTAAGCAACCTAGTTATGATAACTTGTATACCTTTGGTTGTGTATATTTTGTTCATTTACCTCCTCATGAGCAACATAAATTATCTGTTCAATCTATTAAATGTGCATTTTTGGGATAAAATGTGTGTCAAAAGGGATTTGTTTGCTATGATCCTACATTACATCGTACACGTATTTTTAAGAATGTTATTTTTTTTTTGAAAATCTACATTTCTTTCCTATGTCCTCTGCTATTGTGGTCCTCCCCCTTCTTTGAGCAGCATGTCTTAGATCCTCTTCCTCTCAGTTCTCACTCCAAACCAGACATGGTATATACGAGATGTTCTCACCCACAGTCTCTTCCGGTGGCTCATCTAATATTTGATCATACCACGTTTCAGATTCAGTCAGTTGCAGCACCCTTAGTGCCATGGGTACGCCGCTCTCCCCTATTGTCTGTACCCTTGGATAGGTATGGGTATTCTTCTTCCAGTTCTGGCACTTCTATTTCAACTCTTACTGCTGCATTGTTCAATTTTGATATTTCCACATTTTACTCACAAGTTGCTAAGCATAAATGTTGGGGACAAGATATGCAGGAAGAAATTGCTACTCTAGAGGCCAATCACACCTAGGACATTGAGTCTTGTCCTCCTACCATTACTCCTCTAGGTTACAAATGGGTCTACTCAGTCAAGGTCCGATCTGATGGTAGTCTGGACCGTTACAAAACTCGCCTTGTTATCCTTGGGAATAATAAAAAATATCGTGTCAATTATTAAGACACCTTTGCACTTGCGGTTAAGATGACTTCTGTTCGTATTATTCTAACTCTTGCTGCTTTTAAGGATTGACCACTATATCAGATGGATGTCAAAAATGCTTTTCTTCATGGAGATCTTAAAGAGTATTTATATGAAGTCACCCTTGGGGTTGTTTTCCTTTCCAACTATACATGTGTGTAAACTTCGTCGCTTTCTTTATGGTCTCAAGCAAGCTCCAAGGGCCTGGTCTGATAAATTTCGAACCTCTTTATTACAATTTTCATTCAAGCAGACCAAGTGTGAGACCTTGAATTTTACGTATTATTTTTATTATTGTTAATTGTTGATTTATTTTATCATTATTATCGGTAGTTTATTTTACTAGTGATTATGGGTTATGTTGTTTTATTTAATTACTATTGTAGAGTTTTTGTGAGATCCTTAATTTTAGTATTGTTACTTTATTTAATTATTAGTATTGGTCATTTCATTAGAATTGTTATCATTATTATTTTTGGTTTAGTTGTTTTCATTTCATTATAGTTTAATTTGTTGTGTTTTCTTTTATTTGATGTGCATTTTGTTATTGGGTCTTTTCGGATTTGGTATCTTTAATATAGCTTATTAAATTATGTGGTCTTATTATTTTATTCTATTTCATGTTGTGGTATCTTAATTTAATTTAATGAATCTTTTCCCTCTATCCTAGTTTAAGCTTTTTGTGTAGTGCTTTTAGTTGGTTTATTATATGGTTAGTTTAGTTTACTTTATTTTACTATGTTAATTGTTCTTTAGTCTATTCTTATCTAGTATTTATTTGGGTGTTTAATTATCCTATTTTATTATTGCCAAGAAGTGTAGTTTATTTTATTGTGCCTTTTTAATATTTATTTATTGTTGTATTCTTTTGGTTTTGGGCTTTTGTGTAGTGGATTAAGTGTGGGGGTTTTTATTTCTTTGAATTGTTGTGTACTGTTGCCATGCTATCCAATATCTACTTGTCATACATAAATTTTCTCTTGCTTGTGTAATGATTTAAATCATGCTGGCTATGATGCGTATATGGGTGATCTTTGGTTTGGTCGTAGTTTGTGGGGGTGTGTGTATCATGACTTCAAGTCGAGATGGGGCATTATTTTGGTGGAGCTCCTTTGGTCACTCGAGAGCAGAATAAATTGAGGTGACGTCTCCTGGGTTGTCGTTGGGTGACAACGGGATTGGATAAGATGGTAACACTCTCGTGCCGACTTCGTAGTCCCTCTATTGGAGGGGGTTAAGGGATGCTTGATCATGGTATGCGTTGGGCGTGGAGCTAGACATCGCCCGTTATGAAGTCACCCGCACAGTCGTCACCTATGGTGTGACGAAGAGAGCCAGAATGGTCTTTAGGAGAGACTATAGTATACATTTATTAATAATATGGAATTGTGTTGTATGCCAGAAACCAGATTTTTGGCGAGTACAATTAGATGTGATCATTTTTGGAAAAAGACGGATGACGTATACGGCTAGATTTGTTCCTTTCTGGGAAAGAACTACTGGTGTATATGGACAGATGTGTTCATTTATGGGAAAAGACGGTTTGGTGTTTTGTGTTGTATTCCTTTTTTGGAAAGGACGGTTGGTGTGCTTGTAGAGTTTCTTTTTTGGAAAAAGGATGTATGTGCTGATGCGTTATTTTCTAAGAAAATGACGGATTTATTTTTGCATGTAATATTGTGTATTTGTGAAATGTATTGATTTCGTGAATGTATTTTAAACTCTTGATTGTGTTTGGTTGCTTTCTTATTGAAACTCACGTCTCATGTGGTGTTTCCTATCTACCCGCAATTCCATTTTATGGAACCGTGGATTTGTTTCAGAGGTTGAGTTGAGCGTTGGATCGACTCTGCCCGAGAAGTTAAGTCTTGGAGTGTTGTAGTTATGAGTTGAGGTTTTTGTCTTCACCTATTTGGTCAGTTGAGTGATTGTAATAACTTTGTAAAGAATTTTTGATTGGGTTATAGACTTTAAATTTCTGGTATTAGAATGTATGCTTTTGACTTACCTCTGCGAATATTATTTGTACACTTTATGCTTGATGCACACCTTGGAGTACTTATCGATGGGGTGTGACCCATGTGGTCATCATTCGGGTGTCTTGTTTTCCACCTGTTCACACGTGAGGGTCGGGGGCGCCACGGCAAGTATGACACTTCCTTGTTTCTTTGGAAATTAGACATGGTTATTGTTGTTGTTTTGGTTTATGTTGATAATATTGGGATTACTTGTTCGGATTTTGCTTTACTTGGTCAGTTTAAGACTCATCACTTAGAATCCTTTCATATAAAAGATCTTGGGTCTCTTACTTACTTTTTGGGTATTGAGGTACATCATAGTCCATCTGGTGTTTTACTTAATTAACATAAGTATGCTAGTGACTTGGTCGCTACTGCTAGCCTACAGGAGGCCACTTCTGTCGATACTCCTATGAAATTGAATGTTAAGTTTCGAAAAGAGGAGAGTGACTAACTTGCTGATCCCAGTTTATATCGGAAGTTAGTTGGTAGCCTTGTCTATCTCATCATTACTAGACTAGACATTTCTTTTGCTGTACAGCAAGTCAGTCAGTTTCTTCAGACTCGTCATCTTCATTTGGCTGTTGTCTGTCGGATCATATGGTATATTTAGGGCACTTCTGTCTGTGGATTATTCTTTCCTGCAAGCAATTCTCCCCAACTTGCTGCCTACATCGATATGGATTGGGCTGATTGTTTTGATACTTGTCGCTCCATCACTGGTTGGTGTGAGTTCTTAGGTGATGCATTGATCTCTTGGAAGAGTAAAAAACAAGACATTGTTTCTAAGTTATCCACAAAATCTGAGTATCAGACAATTCCTCTTGCTTGTTCCGAGATTATTTGGTTTAGAGGTTTACTTGTAGAGTTAGATTTCTCTGAGACTGCTCCCACTCCTTTATATACCAATTGAGTATTATTCAAATCATGGCCAATCCTATCTATCATGATCGCACAAAGCATATTGAAGTTGACTGTCATTCTATTCGTGAAGCATTTGAAGCTCGTGTTATCACCCTTCCACATATTTTCACTGAACTACAAATTGCTGACATCTTCACCAAGGCTCTCACTCACCATCAACATTGCTTGCTAAGTAGCAAATTGATACTTGTTGATCAATTCACATCAATTTGAGGGGGGCTGTCAATGGACAGCAAAGCTGTCCATATTTCTTTATAGTTCCTTCCTTGTATAAACAGATTGTATAGGGATAGAATTAGCATATGATTATTTCTTTCCATGTATAGAATTCATTGTGTACAGATTATATATATATATGATACAGATATCTCAAGGCCTTCACTTAGGCCATTATTCACATAAAACCTTGATTGTTGACAGGCTAAACCTAACGGAACATTTTATTGTGGTATTAAGAAGTGGTGGGGTTGAGCTTTGAGGGCTCTTCTTTTAAACTTTGAAGCTGTATCAGGGTTGAAGTTAAACTTGGCTAAAACAGTAGTAGTTTTGGTGGGGGATGTTCCTAAAATGTGGAGAATGGCTTCCATTTTGGTATGCATGATATCTTAGCTTCCTATGATAGGCCTCCTGTTGGGTGCTCCATTCAAATCGAAATCTATTTGGGATGATGTTCTAGAAAAAGTGGAGTTGAAATTGTCTAGTTGGAAGATGATGTATTTATCTAAAGGTGGTAGGGTCCACCTAATAAAAAATATTATTTCCAATTTGGCGACCTACTTCGTATCATTTTTTCCGCTCCCCACCAAGGTGGCTAATTGCATGGAGAAACTCCAACATTTTTTTGGGGAAGAGATAAATGACAAGTTTAAAAATTTCACTTGGTGAAATGGTCCATAATATGCGCTCTTATTCGGAACTTGCAATTGGTTCCCCATGGTTCTGCATGGCTATGGAGATATTACGATAAACGGGGGCGTTATGGAGAATTGTCATTGAATTGAAGCATGAAAAATCATGGAGAGGATGGTTTTCCAATGAGGAGTGGGCCTTATGGAGTAGGGCTATGGAAGCATATGAGAAGAAATTCAGACACATATCCAAGAAGTATTTCACTTTATAGTGGGTGATGGCTCTAAAATTAAAATTTGGTGAAGTCAGAGTAATATTTCAGTATATGCTAGTGATCTCTATTTACGATACAATAGAAATATCAAAAGAGGAAAGAATTTCCTAAATTAAGAGCAGGAAATCGGCCTATCTAATTTACAGAAGACCAGAAACTTCCTAAATAGAGAACTTCCTAAACAATATCTACCACAAATTACTCCACATTGCCATAGTCATTGGGGTTTCCACACTCTCCCTCAAGTTGGATCATAAATGTTGATCATATCTAACTTTAGATCCACATTTCCACACTCCCCTTCAATGTTGATCATAAATGTTACTCCACATTTCCATATATATCAAATCTGTGTCTAGATAGCCCCTTGGTGAAGATGTCCAATGTTTGCTCTTTTGTAGGAACATAAGTCATACAGATGTTTCCTTCTTCAACCTTTTCCTTGATAAAATGTCTATCCACTTCTACATGCTTGGTCTTGTCATGCTGAATTGGATTGAGAGAGATGCTTATGGCTGCTTTGTTATCACAATAGAGTTTGAGAGGGATTTTTACTGTGACGTGTAGTTCTTCTAAGAGTTTCCGTAACCACATTTCTTCACACATCCCTTGTGTAACTGCTCTAAACTCAGCTTCAGCACTACTTCTAGCTACTACATTCTGTTTTTTGCTTCTCCAAGTTAACAATTTTTCCCATACAAAGGTGCAGTACCCTGTGGTGGACCTTCTATCCTTTGCTGAACCTGCCCAATGAGCATCTGTGAAGACTTCTACTTCCTTGCTTTCACATTTTTTGATGAATAGTCCTTTGCTTGGAGAATCCTTGAGATATCTAAGGATCTTGTGCACAACTTCTAGGTGAGTTTCCTATGGTGAATGCATGTGTTGGCTAACCACACTCACTGTGAATGCAATGTGTTGGCTAACCACATTCTTAATGTTAAGTTGTTGAAGTGGCCAGTCCAAGTTGGCTGCCAAGGATGAGTACCCAAATTGTGTTTTAACTTTGCCACAGGTGCAAACGTCTCAGTGTAGTCAATGCCATAGGTTTGTGTAAAACCCTTTGCAATAAGACGACCTTTCTACCTTTCTATTATCCCATCAACTCTATATTTCACAGAGAAAACCTATTTGCAGCCTACTGGTTTCTTCCCTCTCGGCAAATTCATCACATCCCAAGTTTAATTTTTTTCCAAGGCCCACATTTCTTCCATAACTGCTTCTCTCCATTTAGGATCTCCAAGGCTTCCTGAAGATTCTTTGGAAACTTTATGCTATCAAGGTTAGAAGTAAAGGCACAACTCTCTGTGGACAAATTATCGTAAGACATAAATTTTGAAATAGGATAGAGAGTACATGACCAACTTTGTTTCCCGAGAGCAATAGGTAAATCAGTATCAATAGGCTCAAATTTATTTGAGGAGAACTCATGACAATTTTCAGTTATTACTTGATTGGGATTGGAAAGAGACTCCTAGTTGCCTGGAGCTATCATTGGTTCCAACTATCCTGGTGCCTTGGGTATGAGATTCTCCTTGTACCTTAATTTTGGCTTCCTTGAACAAACAAGGATCTTCATTGTCATTTTGTTTTTTTGCATTTCCCCCCGAGTTTAATTCAGCAATAGAGAGATTGAAGTCCAGAAAATTCCAAGGCCGAGCTTCACTCACACTCTGCCCTTGAAGAGAGGGCTTTTGGAAGTAAGGAGTGGTCTCAAAGAAAGTAACATCAAGGCTCGCAAATTTTTTTTTTTGTGGCTGGATCATAGCATTTGTAGCCTTTTTGGATAGGAGAGTAGGCAATAAAAACGCACTTAAGAGCTCTAGGGTCCAGTTTATTTTGATGGTGGTTATGAAGATGGACAAAGGCAGTACAACCAAACACTTTGAGAGATAGACTTGAGCTAAGATAAGAGGTGGGGAAGAATTCCTGGAACCTTTTTAGAGGTGTTGCAAAAGAAAGGACATGGCTTGGCATTCTATTAATAAGACATGTAACTGTTAAAATGGCATTTCCCCAGAAAATTTTTGGCATGTTTGTAGTAAACATCAATCCATGAGCAATTTCAAGAATGTGTGTATTCTTTCGTTCAGCAACCCCATTTTGTTGGGGGGTGTCAACACATGAACTTTGGTGAATTATCCCATGTTGTTGAAGATAATTTTTTAAGGTAATATTAAAATATTCCGTGCCATTATCAGTATGAAGAATCTGAATTTTTGTTTGAAGCTTTGTTTGAATTATGGAATGGAAATTGATAAACACCGAACGAACTTCAGTTTTGTCTTTCAACAGGTAAACCCAACAAATACGAGTATGATCATCAATAAAAGTAACAACCATTTTTTGTGGGAATGATTTAAGAGTATGGGAAGGTCCCCATAAATCACTGTGAATAATAGTGAATGGCTTGGATGGTTTGTAGTTGGACTTTGAGAAAGAAGTACGTTGATGTTTAGCAAGTGCACAAATTTCACATTGAAAATTAAGAGACGTTTCAATCGAACAAATGGAAGGAAATAAAGTCTCAAATATTGAAAATTGGGATGACCCATTCTAGAATGCCATAACAAAAGTTCACTATCCTTAGGAACAAATAGCAATTTGATTACATTCGCTCACATTAGCCTCCTCAAAATAGTAGAGCCCCTCACACTCCTTAGCATTGCCAATCGTCTTCCCCGGTGATAGGTTTTGAAAGACACAGTGAGGGAAGAAATTTAGCTAAGCAATTGGAATTTTTGTCAATTGGCTAATGGATAACAGATTGCATGACAAATTAGGGACATAAAGAACAGGTTCTAGTCTTATAGGGTCTAAGATTTGGATACTCCCTTTGCCTGCAACAGATGAAAGTGAGCCATCTGCAATTTTAACTTTCAGATTTCCAGCACAGGGTGAGTATGAGGAGAAAAGATGGTAAGAATTGGTCATTTGATCAGAAGCACCGGAATTAATAATCCAAGGAGTTTTGTGCCGAGAGGTGGTACTTAAGGCTTTCAAAAAATTACCTCTACGTGCTAAAGAACTAGAAGGAATACTTGTGGAGGACTGACCCGAGGCACGAAAGGTAGAGATCATTTTATAGAGTTGTTCCATCTGTTCAGCATTAAATGCACTGCTTGGAGTGGGACTTTCACTCTTTTCCTCTTGAGGTTGCTCAGCTTGATGGTCAACAGCAGCTTGGTAGCCACGGTTTTGGTTGTTCTGCCTTGGTTTCCAATAAGATGGTTTGCCGTGTATCTCCCAGCAGGTGTCTTTTGTATGTCCAAGTTTGCGGCAATGTTCACACCAATGGGCGTCCCTTCTGTTGTCTTGAACTTGAGTTGGCAAGAGTGCCCTGTGACACCAAGGCAGACATCTCAAGTCCAGGTGGTTCAACAACGACAATCTCCTTCATCATCATCTTACGCCTATTTTCTTCTCGCCTTACTTCCGAGAAGATGTCACGTGTTGAAGTCAGGGGACTTCGGCCAAGAATTCTTCCATGAACATCATCTAGGTCTCGGTTAAAACTTGCAAGAAATTCAAAAACTCTTTCATTTTCGAGTTGCTTCTTGTATTGCACACTATCGCCAGTGCACTCCCATTCTTCTTTGAAACTCAGGTCGAGTTCTTGCTAGAGGGTTGTCATCTCCATGTAATCTCGAATATTTGAGAGGAGTTTTCAACATTAGAATATATTTCACGGACAGCTTTCCAGACATCTTTCGTCGATGGCAAGAAGAGATAGGTCTTGATGATGGAGGGCGTCATGGAATTCACAAGCCAAGCAGTCACCATTGAATTTTTTGACTTCCATTTTTGAGAGAGGAAGCGTCGGTTGAGGTTGGCTTTTTCGTCTCGTTGGTAAGGTATCCCAGTTTTCCTTTGTTGTCGATTACGAGTTTAATCAATTGGACCCATTCACAGAAGTTCTTCCCATTCAGCTTCTCCACCGTGAGTTGAAATGATGAATTATCAAGTCCAGTTGAACCCATGGTGGAGATAGCTTCTGTTTCACTATCTTGAGTTTCAGATTTGTTGTTGATGGCAGTTTCCATCATTGATAGCTAGGTTTAGAGAAAACCTGGCTCAGATACCATGAAATCAGAGTAATATATTAGTATATGCTAGCGATCTCTATTTAAGATACAATATAAATATCAAAAAAGGAAAGAATTTCCTAAAATAAGAGCAAGAAATTTGCCTAAGTAATTTACAGAAGACCAGAAACTTCCTAAATAGAAAACTTTCTAAACAATATTTACCACAAATTACTCCACATTTCCATATTCATTGGGATTTCCACGTTTGGCATGATGTATGGTGTGCCGATAGGGCATTCAAGGAAGCTTACCCGTAAGTTTATGGTATAGCAAGAATGAAAGAAAGCTCGATTGTAGACCTCTTAATCATCTCCAAAGACATTTCCCAATGGAATGTTACATTCCTCAAAGATGCACAAGATTGAGAAATTGATGCTTTTTCGGAGTTCTATGACCTAGTGTGTTTGTTGGGGAGAGTTGAAGACAAGATTTTTTGGTGCCCTCTAAGAAAAGGAAGTTTGTAGTCCATTCTTTCTACCAAGCCTTGATGATTCACAATACAAATCCATTCCCATGGAAGATTATTTGGAAGACAAAGGTACCCCTAAAGGCAATCTTTTTTTGTATGGACGACTTGCTTGGGGAAGATCCTTACCCTAGACAACTTAAGGAAACGTTGAATCATGGTAATGGATTGGTGTTGTGTGCAAAATGAGTGGAGAGTCCATTGACCATCTGCTACTTCATTGTGGGATTGCCATGACATTGTGGAATGAAGTCTTTTTGCTTGGATGGGATTGCCTGGGTGATGTCGAGAAGGGTAATTGACCTCCTAGCTTCTTGAAGAGGAATTTGGGTCAACTCTCAGATTAGATCAATATGGAAGATGGTTTCAATATGTTTAGGTGATGAACTTGGAGGAAGTGGAACGAAAGAGGTTTTGAAGATCAAGAGTGGTCAATGGATGAGTTTAGAAACTTATTTTTCAATACTGTAACTCCGTTGGTCGATTGTAATTGATTTTCATGGCAAGACTTTTCATGAATTCCTTGTTCTCTAAACTAGCATGCTTAGGCATTACTCTTGCATCTGTCCAGTATACTTGGACTCTTTCCTATTCTTATGGTTAATAGCATCTTGTTTACTGGAAAAAAAGTGGTGGGGCCTATTGAAAATAGGTTTGGGAAGAAAATTTTGTGAGATATCTTGGAGTTTTGTGAAAGTTGTTTTGGTTTTTGTTCGTTATGGAAATTGGGATGAGATGTTTTGATGATTGTGATTGTCCTGGTGTAAAGATGTTTGGATTGGGTTGGGAGTACGAAAATTTTGATAACATCTTCAAAAGCTCTTTGTTCCCAAACACGGCCTTTGAATATTACATCAAAATTACAAATTCAATTTTGAGATTGCAAACACGAACTATCACTCATCTTACTCCATCAAGCCCGAGGTAATTCGTTGACAGAAGGGTGAAAATAGTTGAAGCGAAATAGGCTTCATCCCATCTTTAATTCTCTTTCCCCTCGAACAAGAAACAATGTTTTTATAAAATCTCAATAGCTGAAGACAAGCTTCTCCTCCTATGCTCACTAAGTCATTGTTGCAAACACATTCTTCTTCAAATCTCTAAAACTAAGGACATTAATGTCACATAACATTTAATATGCTTCTTGGGGTCAAATTTTTTAACTTAAACTTTATGGCAGAATTTTTTCCCTTACATGCTACTGATTCTTTATATATCAATTTATTTTACTAATGGTACTCTACATCATTCACTGATGGTTCAAATAGAATATATCATTTTTCTACTCAGGATCATCATATATGGCTTGTAATAGTTATCATGTATTGTTAGGAGTATCAATATTTCAGTGATAGTCCCAAAGATTTCATGTTATTTATTTCATTTCTTCTGTTAATGCAGATAGTCATACTAATATCTCAAATTAGGGTGAATTCTATGACAATTTTTCGTATGAAATCAGCTGATGTTAATGGTCCACTGCATCAGTTCGGAAAATTTTCACAGAGCGAGGTTTCTTTAACTAGTAATGTGGAGCAGGTTTGTTTATGGGGTGTCATTTTTTTCCCTCTTCCGTTTCCTATCCGCAATATCTTGTTGTGAATTATCACTGCAACTCTATAATAATAGAGTTTCGTACTTTGTTGACAATAGTTGGATTTTTCATTTATATGTGATCATCACGTGTTTTTAATTGTTGTTACTCTCATAGGTCAAAGTAGGTCAAGCTATTTATAGAATTGGCAGTTTGTTCAACCATTCTTGCCAACCAAACATTGTTGCGTATTTTGTGTCACGTTCCCTTTTTATACGAACAACGGAGTTTCTGGCAGTAGGGTGTCCCCTGGAATTGTCATACGGTCCACAGGTATCAGTCTTGACAACTAGGACCTCTCTGTCAATTAATGCTGCTGATCTCTCTCTCTCTCTCTCCCTCCACATTAATTTTTTGTTCAACCAGTTATAGTAACTTAGAAAGCAGGACTTGACTTTGCCTGCACTTGGAAACCAATCAGCAATTTCCTCATTTTTTTGAACTAAACGTGATGCAGAAATAGCTAGTTCAATTATGGTTTTGTTTTACAGGTTGGCCAGTGGGACTGTAAAGACCGTCTAAAGTTTCTAAAGGATGAGTACTCATTTAGATGTGAGTGCAGAGCTTGTGCAGAAGTGAATCTCTCTGACCTTGTTCTCAACGCTTTTCATTGTGTCAGTCCAAATTGTCCCGGCATAGTGTTGGATAGCTGTGTAGTCAGCTCTGAAAAAAAGAAAACTAGGCACGTCCAAAGTGCCACCGGAATAAGCACCTTGGAGCCCTATATGCAGGTACTCTAGATTCTCACTGATGTTAATTTTGGGTAATGATGTGGTATAATATACATAATCATGGTCTTTTATTGCATCTTGACATTCTTAATGGACACTATTTACTTGTCCCTGAGTGGCAAGGTGGACTTTGTACTTAAGAAAGAGCACCACAGAAAATAGGAAAAACTTGCCAGCAAATGAGGTTGCAATGTTTTAATCAATATAACGGTTGAATGTGTTATGACATTCCTTTGTCCTCATGAGTTGCAGTAAAAACATATTTCTACTTCTTTCCTCTTGCTGAAATTCTCAATGTTTTTTCAGGTTGATATGTTGAAATGCCTTCCAAGCAATAGCTCCCTTCCTATTGATCCTGGATATTGTTTGAAGTGTGATTCTTATTGTGATCTGGAATCTTCGTTTGCTGCAGTGAATAGAGCTTGGATTTCCATAACAAGGCATGTTGCATGGTTCTCATTGAAGCATCATGATTTTAACATCCTCAACTACGTTCTTTTTAATTCTATTTTAATTCTACCAGATCATCAAACAAGAGTTGGTTCTTTGCATTTAGTGTCAAACGGTCTGAATGCCATTTCTGTAGGATTTCCTTTTATTTATATATAATAATTGTACATAATTGTTGCCATAATTAGTGGCGCCTAAAATGCTATCATTGAAATATTTACACCTACTTACACCTAATTTACACATAATTGACTGATTGTTTCAACAATTGCGTCTAGCTATTTTCACATATTTACATTCATATGAACGTATTATGCTGACATCTCCCCTCAAATTGATGCGGGTTGATTAATGAGCATCAATTTACTTTTTAAAAAACAATGTCGATGACGAGTAAGAGCCTTGGTGAAAATATCAGCAATTTGTAGATTAGTAGAAACATGTGGAAGAGGGATAACACGAGCTTTAAAGGCCTCACGAATAGAGTGACAATCAACTTCAATATGTTTAGTACGCTCATGATAGACAGGGTTGGCCGTGATCTGAATAGCACTTGTATTATCGGCATGTAAATGTGTAGGACTATTCTAAGAGAAATTTAATTCAGCAAGTAATCCTCGAAGCCAAATGATCTCGGAATAAGCAAGGGACATTGCCTTGTACTTAGATTCCGTAGAAGACTTAGAAACTCTGTCTTGCTTCTTACTTTTCCAGGAGATTAACGCATCACTTAAAAACATGCACCAACCAGTGATGGAGCGACGTGTATTAGCACAACCAGCCCAATCAGCATCGCTATAAGCAGAAGGCTAGGAGAATTTCCTGCTGGAAAGAATAAGCCACGAGAAGAAGTTCCCTGGGCATATCGTATAATTCTATGGACAGCGACCAAATGAAGATGACGCGGTGTCTGAAGAAACTAACTGACTTGTTGTACGACAAAAGAAATGTCAGGTCTAGTAATAGTTAGATAGACCAGGCTGCCCACCAATTTCCTATATAAACTGGGATCAGGAAGTAAGTCACCCTCCTCTTTGCGAAGTTTGACATTTAATTCCATGGGAGTATCAATAGAGGTAACTTCCTGTAGGCCAGCTGTAGCCACCAAGTCACACACATACTTATGTTGATTAAGTGAAATGCCGGCGGAACTTCGATGCACCTCAAGACCAAGAAAATATGTGAGAGACCCAAGATCTTTCATATGAAAGGACTCGGAGAGATGAGTCTTAAGTTGACCAAGTAAAGTATAATCGGAACTAGTGATCACAATATCATCAACATAAACCAAAAGAACAACAAGACCTGTGTTGGTTTGCCAAAGAAATAATGAAGTGTCATGTTTGCTCTGCTTGAAGGAAAATTGTAATAAAGTGGTTCGAAATTTCTCAAAACAAGCTCTCGGAGCTTGTTTGAGACTATAAAGAGAACGACGAAATTTACACACTTGTGAAGTAGGAGAGGAAAACAACCCCGGGGGTGGTTTTATATAAATACACTCTTTAAGATCCCCATGAAGAAAAGCATTCTTGACATCAATCTGATGAAGTGGCCAGTCTTGAGAAGCAGCAAGAGCTAGAATAGTACGAACGGTAGTCATCTTAGCCACAGGGACAAATGTTTCTTCATAATTGACACCATATTTTTTATTATTCTCAAGTGCCACAAGCCGAGCTTTGTAATGATCCAAACTTCCATCAGAGCGGGCCTTGATGGAATAAATCCATTTGCAACCCAGAGGAACAATAGTGGGAGGACATGACTCAATGTCCCAGGTGTGATTGGCCTCTAGAGCAGCAATTTCTTCCTACATAGCTTGTTGCCAACAATCATACTTGGTAGTGTATGAGTAGCATGTGGGAATATCAAAGTCGGACAGTGCAGCGATAAAAGCTGAAATAGAATTGCCAGAGCTGGAGGAGGGAAATCCATACCTATCAGGAGGTACATACACTTGAGAAGAACGACGTACCAAAGATGCTGGAGATGCTCCAACTGACTGAATCTGGAGTGTGGTAGGATCAGATATTGGGTGAACTACCGGAAGAGACTGTAGGCGAGGACGTCGTGTATGCACAATACCTGGTTTAAAACGTGAACTGAAAGGAGGAAGATCTGAGGACTGCTGCTCAAAAGGGGGAAAAATCACAGTAGAAGAGGATGGCACAGAGGACACAGGAAATAAATATTGATTTTCAAAGAAAATAACATTCCTAGAAGTACGTGTACGATGTAATGTTGGATCATAACAAACAAATCCCTTTTGACACATTATATCCCAAAAAAGCACATCGGATAGATTGAGCAGATAATTTATGTCGCTCATGAGGAGGTAAGTGAACAAAACATACACAACCAAAGGTTTTAAGGTTATCATAATAAGGTTGCTTAGCAAATAAGCGAAAACAAGGAGACTCCATATGTAGGACTTGAGAAGTTAAACGATTAATTAAGTAAGTAGCAGTTTTTAGAGCCTCTACCCAAAACATAGATGGAACAGAAGATTCTAACGAGAGGGTACGTACCATATCTAGGAGATGACAATTTTTTCGTTCGGCTATTCCATTTTGTTGAGGAGTAGAGGGACATAAACGTTGATGAATAATTCCATTAGAATTCAAGAATGCTTGAAACTCAGTAGATAAATATTCACCACTGGAATTTGTGCGTAATGTTTTAATAAAAGCAGAAAATTGATTGTCAACATATGCTAAAAACTCAATGAAAGTACGAAAGACCTCAGATTTAGAACGAAAGAAGTAGACCCAAGTAAATCTGCTATGATCATCAATGAAAGTCACATAGTATTTAAATTTTTCATGTGAACTAACTGGGGAAGGTCCCCAAACATCACTATGTATAAGATTAAAGTAATGAGATGCTCTACTAGCATGCAAAGGGAAGGGAAGAGTTTTGCTTTTACCAAGTTTACAAGAAGCACACTCGAGATAAGGAATAACGATCTTTATTATTAGGTAAACCAGAATTCAAAACATGAGATAAGACTTGAGTATTGGGATGGCTTAAACGACGATGCCACACCAGAGTAAGATTTGAAGTTTTATTACAAGCAAAAGACTTAATAGGAGAAACTGGAGAAAATTTTGGAATAGGTAAAAATAGTGGAAACAAGTGCCCTACTTTAGGTCCCTTCGCGATCGGCTCTCCCGTGACCTGGTCCTGCACAACACAACCATCAGCAGAAAAATTAACAACACAATTGTTATCAACTAATTGGCCAACATAAATAAGATTTGTGGAAAGCTGAGGAGCAATAAACACATCAGTGAACTTAGAAGAGGCATTTTCGACAGCGACTATTGGCAAATAACTGCCATTAGTAGTCTGAATAGTAGAATGAGCAACGTAGGGCCGAACATGACACAAAGCGGTGGAATTATTAGTCATGTGATTAGAGGCCCCTGAGTCCACATACTAGAGTTTAGTAGAATTGTTATCTGGGAATCCCATTGCTGATAATGCCGAAACAAGCATCTGCTGCACCATTTCGGGTGTGCAGTAATTTGTTGTAGAAGCAGAGGTGGTACCTAGATAAGAGCCATGTCCTGCAGATGCCGCTGCTGGAGAGTCATGAACAGAAGTTTGAAATGCTTTAACTTGGCGATTCTAAGGACGAATACGACATTCTTTGATAGTATGACCATTTTTCTTGCAGTAGGAGCAATATTTCTTGGGACAATTTGTAGCAATATGTCCATATGCCTTGTAGCAATAGCATTGCAAGTTTTTAGAATCCCTGGGCGGTTCTCGGCCTTGGGCAGCATAAGCCATAGTTGCTGACCTTGAATTGTCATGAGATTGCTCTAAAATAGCTTGAGTATTAAGACGTTGTTCCTCACGAAATAATTCTCCAAAACAAATATCTAGAAAAGGAACTGGAGATCGAGTCAGCAGAGAGGAACGAATAGATTCAAATTCAGAACGTAATTTCATAAGAAACTGATCACGCCGACTAGTCTCATGAAGATTTTGAATAGTGGAAAGGGTATTAATAGGAACATCTGTCGTAATTAGTTCAGAATATTCGTTCCAAAGTGTTAGAAATGCTGAGTAGTAATCTTGGATCGAAAGACTACCATGTTGAAATGTGGCAATTGCATGCTCTAACTGAAAGCGACGAACACTATTCTCTTGATGATAAACCGTCTTTAAATAATTCTACATAGATTGAGCAGAGCGAAGAGGTCGTAAGTTTGTAACAATATGTGATTCCATTGAACTAAGCAGCCAAGACATGATCCGTGCATCTAGCACAGCCCATGAAGGAGAAGATCCGAGATCCTTAGATTTGTCAGAAGTAGATGATGGCACGACATCCGTGGCATCAATATGACCCAAAAAGTCTTTTCCTTTCAGAAATAGTTCAAATTGAACAGCTCACGTAGAGTAATTGTTCTCCGTAAACTTGGAACACACAGGTGCGGAGTCCATCGCAATAAAACTCAAGATAAAACAATATCAATTTTTTTTAATATATATATATATATTTTTAACTAAACGTAAAGACAAATTAAATGAACTGAAATAAGCTAAAATAGAATAAAGAGGTTTTGTACCGAGGGAGCACTATCGTAAACTTGATTACTGAAGTTTGTCGAAATACTACCAAAAACTCCAAGATCAGACGATTGCGTGTTCGATCCACGTCGGGTTCACGCTCACCGCACCAAGAATCTGCACAGAAGTTGCCGATAACGCCAACCCACTGTTCCGAGAGCCACACGACAACAACAACGTCAAATGGAACCAAATAAGGTTGTGTCGGCAGCCTTCAAACTATAGAACCACGAACAAGATCGATGGAAGTCGAGAACCACCATACCAAGAAACTGCATAGACCTCACCGAAATGAGGAGTCCTCTGTTTTGAGACCAATACAACCAAAGAAATGCCGAAAAGAAGAAGATAAGGCTGTGTTGGCTGCCTTCAAGTTACAGAGGAACCTCAAATCACGAAATTTCTTGCCGAAACTTGCTAATATATGGACAGAGGTCGCCGACAGCACCAACCCAGAAACACCCAATCGAAAAAATGAAGAGTTGAGATGTCGAGAACTTGCCGAAAAGTTCAATCTCACACAATTTGACACAACACAAGGTGGCGACACCTACTCAGAGCAAGAAATAACTTGCTAAATAAATAAAATCTCTTAAGAATTGCGATTAGAGATCGCACCGAGTGATTCAGAAATCAGAGTGGCTCTGATACCATGTCAAATGGTCTAAATGCTATTTCTGTAGGATTTCCTTTTATTTATATAGAATAATTGTACATAATTGTTGCCATAATTTGTGGCGCCTAAAATGCTATCATTGAAATATTTACACATACTTACACCTAATTTACACTTAATTGACTGATTGTTTCAATATTTGCGTCTAGCTATTTTCACATATTTACACCCATATGAACGTATTATACTGACATTTAGTACCAAGTTTATGCTAGCCAAACTTCGCTGTATACTAACTGATATTAGTCTGTGATTGCTTTAACCTTCTTCCTTCAATCTGTATGATTAAACATCCATGGTAAAACTAAATTATGCATTTTGCACAGTTAGAATATCAGCACGTGTGTTTTTACATCCGTAGGTATGTATGTTTCACCTACAGTTTGTATATCAATACTCTACAGGTTGAAGGATAGAATGGTTTCAGGAGAAATCTCAAGCACTGTCCTTGCGGATGCACTAAATTCTCTTTGTCTGCTAAGATCAACTTTGCATGCATATAACAAGCGTATTTCTGAAGTGAGTTCTAGTAGCCCTCCTTTCCACCTTCTTTCCTTTTTTTGCGCTTTAGGGTAATGCCATCTATTTTTAATCATTGCAAATAGAAGTGTTTACTAATGTTACTGAGCAATGATGAGTGTTTTTCCACACTGGATGTCAGTAACTCCATCTACCAGGCATAGTAGTACTATGAACATACATGTGGGGTAGAGTACAACTGAAGTTAGTGTGCATAATTGATGCAGCCAAAATATGCTGCAACAATAAGATCTTGCTGTAAAGTAACGAATGACCCTTAGAAGGATAATAATTTAATAAGAGAGGACTCCAAAAAATGCACATTAAAAATAAGTGTCATTGGGAATCAAATACTGTTTAGAGTCAAATAATTGGTAGTAAAGATTGCTAAGCTCCGAGCACATTGAACTATGATTGGTTGCTGAACTGACAAAATATGTTACTGATTTTGTGGTTTAGTTAGTTTGACCAGCTGGCTACATCAATGACTGTATATGATGTGATATTCGCAGGTAGAGGACAATCTAGCCAAGGCATTTTGTGTGGTTGGAGAATTACAGCTGGCCGTGGACCATTGTAAGGCATCAATTGAGGTAAAATATCCATCATTACAGGAGTCTTAGTGTGCTGCAACTGAATATGGTGCGAATCATTCTATGGAGATTAGCACTGCACTGGTGGATGATTTAAGAGTAGTAAGGCATGATATTGGCGATCCCCATGGGGCCAAGCAATAGGTTGTAATGCCCCGAATTTACAACTGACAGAGTCCTGTCTGAAAGATGGACTTCCCCCCTTTTACAAATTTCTCAAGCCTTACTTTTCAAGGCACATATTCTCAACAATTCTCAAAACTGTAATAAAACACTCCAATATGATCTTTCCCAAAGAATTTGTCAGAGCAACTATAACCCAATAACGTAACATAAATCCCAAGTACAATTCATTGACTTGAATAACATATAACAATATATAGGTAATCTAAAACAAAATCCTTAGCTATCTAAGCCCTCAAGTCTTCGCATAGCAACTCCACCTTGCCTGATAATTTGTCAACTCCCTACTCCCTAGTCACAAACCTCAAGCAGATGGATTCTCTAAAAAAGTAAGAAATACAGAAAGTGAGCTGCCACGTGCTCTGTAAGTATCATAATTAATGAGGGTAGGGGGTATGATATTGGCAATCCCTATGGGGCAAGGAGCAGTTTGTAATGCCCCAAATTTACAACACATTGTCCCATCTGAAAGATGAACTTTCCTCTGTTTTACAAATTTCTCAAGCCTTACTTTTCAATGCAAATATTTTTAACAATACTCAAACTATAATAAAATACTCCAATATAATCATTCCCAAAGAATTTGTCAGAGTAACTATAATCCAATAACGGAACATAAATCCCAAGTACAATTCATTGACTTTAATAACATATCGATATATAGGTGATCTAAAATAAAATCCATGGATATCTAAATCCTCAAGTCTTCACTTAGTAACTCTACCTTGCCCAACAATTTGTCAACTCCCTAGTCACAAACCTCAAGCAGATGGATCTTTAAAAGAGTAAGAAATACAGAGAGTGAGCTGCCACACACTCAGTAAGTATCATAATTAATGGGCTTAACCCAAGTTCACAAGATGGTATAGAAGAGGAAACACCTATCTAGGATAAAGAAAAGGAAACAAGAAAGTCATGAAGGCTTAGGCCATTAAAATCTATAGCTATAGTCCATAGGAATAAGGTTCTAGCAAAAAGAGATCTAAGATCCTCAATGAGAGCTCCTTGTCTTCGAACGTTGTTTTGTTTTGCTCCTACCATAAGCACGATAGAATACACATTGGAACCATCTTCCAATTGGCTGAGATTTGTGGAATACCTCCTAAATTTGTCCAACTAGCCAAAAGCGCCACCATTGTGGTGGTCACCATCCAATTTAACTCTAATATGCTAAACACCTCATCCCATACGCTCTAAAACCTCACAATGCTGTAGGAGATGATTCGCAATCTCACCACTTTTCTTGCACATGCAACACTTATGATCACCTGCTTTCTGCAAATTATTCGTCATCAAGTTCTTATGGACAGAAGTTGTCCATGCAAAGAAATGTGGCTTTGGGAGGCGCCTTATTGCACCAGATCCACCTCCATGGAAACTGAATGTTCTTTGCCTATGTGAGAGTTATAGAATGAACGAACCGAAAATGTGCCTTTAGCTGCAGGTACCCCCCACATCGTGTCATTTCCTTGGTTGCTCAATCTCAAGGAGTACAAAAGCCGAAAAAGGACCTCAAAATTGCCAACTTCCCAATCTTGGGCTGCCCAACTAAAATTAATGTTCCACTGTATTTGATCCCGCTATCACCATGAAATCAGCAATTGAAGCTTCTTTCTCAAATGTAATCTAGAATATTGAGGGGGTTGAGTCTTTTAGGGCATTATTTCCACACCATATGTTGCTTTAGAATATTATTCTAGGTTCATCTCTCATCACAATTCTAGTATGACGAGCAAATACCCCCTACCCCTGACTAATATGCTTCCAGATCCCTGCTCCATAAGACTCACTAACTTATCTAGTGCACCTACCTCCTCAACAAATTTTCATATTTGCAATCAATTACCAACTTCCAAAAGGCTTCTGATTCCATATTATATCGTCACAACAATTTTCTGAGTTATGCCCAATTGAAAATTTTCAGATTTCTAATTCCCAACATTTCTGAAGAAATTAGGGAACATAGCTTATTCCATTTAACTAGATGAAATTTGAATTCATCCCCCATACCACTCCAAAGGAAGTCTCTGTGAAGTTTCTCAATCCAGATTGCCACACTTGCTGGGATTGGGAAAAGAGAAAAAAAAAATACGTTGGTAGATTAGACAAAGTACTTTTTGTTAAGTGATCGTGCCATCTTTCGACAAGTACATTCTCTTCCAACCCACCAATCTACGTTTAATCTTTTCAATCATTGTATCCCATATCGGTATAGCCCTTGAGGTAGTCCCCAATGGTATACCCAGATAATTCATAGGAAAGGTGGAGACCTTACATCCAAGAGTGTTAGCCATCTGTTGAATGCTTTAAACATTACCAACTGACACCAATTTTGATTTTTCAAATTTCACTTTCAAACCTAATGCTGCTTCAAAATAGAGAAACAATGCATTCAATGACTGCAGTTGGTTTTGTTCTGCCTTATAGAAAATAAGCGTATCATCTGCAAATAGCAAGTGAGAAATATTAATAGTACCCTGCTTGGTAGATCACCAACTGAGAGTCCAGCCATAAAGCCATTGTGAACTAAAGCCGAGCTCATTTTGCCAAGTGCTTAAATAACAATGACAAAGAGGAGTGGGGATAGTGGATCCCCTTGTCTCAGGCCTCAAGAGTTGTATGCCTTCTCCATATCTAACTTACATAGGATTCGTGAGTTACCAGATCTTTGTCTACTATTTAAGCATTCATTTGTGAAGAAAACTGAGACTAAGATTTGCCTACCTCGTACAAATGCGTTTTGGGGTTTATTATGATCTTCCCTAAAATCTCCCTAGGTGGTTTGTGAGTACCTTGGAGATGATCTTATACACCTATTCACTAGACTAATGGGTTGAAAATCATTTACCTTTGATGCCCCAATCCTCTTGGAAATTTGTGCTATAAAGGTGGCGTTGGGGCTCTTCTCACATTCCAACGAAGTTTAACTCCTGTAAAACCTTCATTAAATCCTCCTTCACCACTTCCTAACAATTTTGGAAGAATACCATAGAAAATCCATCTAGACTTAGGTGCTTTGTCTTTAGTCATTTTCCTCGCCACATCGTGAACCTCCATCTCCTCAAAGGGACTCTCCAACCAAGAGACTTTCTATGGTGCAATAGAGTCAATCTAATCCATCAAGCTTTGGCCGCCACCTCATTTGCTTGGTGAGCAAGTGTTCAAAGAAATCAACAAGTTCTCTAATCACAAGGGCCTCTGTACTGTTAAATAATTGGCCAAAGTACCTCAATCGAGATGTTTCCTACTCATTAAATTAAATAAAAGCTTTAGGGTTACAAAATTTATCTTATCTAAATATGTACAAGTAATTTAAATACAAGATAATTTTAGAAAACTTATCTTGTTAAGAGATTGCCACATCATAGTAAAGAAACCCTAGTTTCCTTTGATACCCTTCCTCAAATTGATGCTAGTGAGTCGACTAGCAATAATTTGCTAAGTAAGTATTGATGCCGTTATCGAGTCAAGGCTTTGATGAAAATATCAGCTACTTGGTGTCCAGTGGGCACATAAGGGAGAATTATAGCTTTAGATTCATAGGCATCTCTAATATAGTGACAATCATGAAAAACCATATTGGTTATAATTTGAATGATATTTGTATTATCACCATGAAGAGGTGTGGAATGTGTTTGTGTAAACTCGAGTTCTGAAAGAATATCGCGCGACCACATAATTTTTGAACATGCAGCAGACATTGCCCGATACTCAGTCTCTGTATATGACTTAGATACACAATTTTGCTTCTTACACTTCGAAGAAATAAGAGAGTCTTTAAGAAAGACACCATCTAGTAGTAGAACGTCGAGAGTCCGGACAACCAGTCCAAATTGCATCATTGTAGGAAGTTAAGTGAAGAGAAGAATTCTTCAGAAAAAACAGTCCATGATTAGGAGTCCCAAGTAGATAGTGAATAATCAGACGAACAGTTATAAAATGGAGATGTCTGGGAGAATCCATGAACTTACTAATAGTGTGGACAGAATGGAAATATCAGGGTGCGTGATGGTGAGATAAATCAAGCTGCCAACCAACTTAAGGTATAAGGTAGGATTTGGGGGAAGTTCGCCTTCGTCTTTCTTATGCTTAACATTTACCTCCTGAGGAGTATAAACTAGAGTAGTATCTTCAATCTCTCTAACTGAATTAGGTTTTGAATATACTTTTGTTGATTGAGAAATAAACCATGTAACTGAGACCCAACTTCCAACCTGAGAAAGTAGATAAGATCCCTAAGATCTTTCACGTGAAATACATTATGAAGATGTTGCTAAAGTTTTTGAATCAATTGGCCATTTGGACTAGACGTGTTTATATCATCTACATATATTAACAAAAATACTACTTTAGCATTGCCATTGTACATAAGGAAGCATCGTACTTACTTTACTCAAAAGAAAACCCCTATAAAGTATTGCGAAATTTCTCAAATCAAACTCGAAGAGTTTGTTCAAGACCATATAAAGACTTCTTCAATTTATAGACAACCTTAGGGGATGAAAGAGGGATACTAGATGAGAATTTCATGTAGATATCTTCCTTTAGATCCCAATACAAGAAAACACTCTTGACATCCATGTGATGTAATTGTCAAGATTTATAAGCAACAAGAGCGAGTAATAGGCGAACAATAGTCATTTTTACAACCCTAGCAATTGTCTCATCATAATTTATGCCATACTCTTGGCGATTCCCCAAATAAACCAATTTAGCTTTGTATCATTCTAGTGAGCCATTAGAACGAAGCTTGGCAGAGTATACCCATTTGCTATCAGTTGGCTTGATCGAAGGAGGACATTGTACCACATCCCAAGTCTGATAATCCACATGTGCATCAAGTTCTGTTTGCATCGCTGGCTTCCAGTAGTCATGTTTCATAGCCTGCTTATAAGGAGAGGGGATAACAATGGAAAATAATATAGCAATCATAGAAGTAGGGGATAAAAAGGCATACCAATCTGGTGGGTGGGAGACACGGGTAGATTCTTGAGGGACAGGAACATCAAGAGCTCTGGTGAATGTCAAATCAGGTGCTTGAGGAGGAGAAACTTGAGAAGCCATAAAGAGTCGGCCAAAGAGGTGCGATGATGTCGAGTGTAGACAAGACTAGGTTTAAACTGAGCTACTGGGGCAGAAGAGGTATCATGATTTGGCATAGGTAAGGACTCTGGCTCATCATGAAGAATTGGAAAAACTAGGTGAAATAGGATCAACATGAGAGAAAAAGTTGCTGCTTCTAAAAAACTAAAACATTCTTAGAAATTCGAATTCTTTGAGCACTAGGATTGTAACAAAGAAATCCTTTGAGTTGAACTATAGCCATGAAAAGCACAATTAATAGATTGAGAAGTCAATTTCTATCTTTCACGTGGTGGAAGATGAATGAAACACAACAAAAAATACGCAAATTAGAATAGTTAGGTGTTTGACCAAATAGTATGGAATAACGAGAAACATTATGTGGGCAATCGATTAATTAAATGGACAGCGGTAGTTAAGGCCTCACATAAAAAACGAGATGGAACTAATGAGTCAAGAAGAAGATCCCAAACCATATCAAGTAAGTGCCGATTTTTATGCTTAGCTACCCCATTTTGTTATAGAGTAGATGGACAAGAATGTTGAGAAAGAATACCTTTATCTTAATTTTTTTTTGAAATTCATGGGACATATGTTCATCCTCAGAATCAGATCGTAAGACCTTGATAGAGGAAACAAATTGTGTCTGAATGAGTGCGAGAAAGGCTTTGAAAACAAAAAAATACTTCATTTTTGGTACAAAGAAAATAGATCCAAGTGAATCTACTACAAACGTCAATAAAAGTAACAAAGTTTTTATAGTGAGCACAGGAGATATACCCCGAACGTTGCTATGAATTATGTAAAATCCTCGAGAGGCATGAGAACCATGTTGTGAAAACGGTAACACTTTGCTTTTGGCAAGTTTGCAAGAGGTGCAATAAAAAGATCTCTCATTTTGATTGACTCAGAATTTTTATTATCAATTGTACCAGATTTAAGCAAAGTTTGGTGTACGTTAGGATTGGGATGGCCTAAATGGCGATGCCAATCCTTAATACTTATTTTGACAACATTACAATAAATTAGAGGACTAGACTCAAGAAAAACTGAACTGAGATTTAGTGGAAATAGCCAACCCTCCTTAGGACCCCTCGCGATCATCCTCCTAGACACTCAAATCTGGATAACACAACTAGAAGATGAAAAAGAGAAATTACAATCATTGTTAACAAGTTGTTCAATAGAAAGTAAACTGGAGAAAAGGTTAGGAGAAACCAACACATTTTGAATGATAGAGGACACATCACCCACGGCAGAAATTGGTAGTGAACTACCATTTGCCATGTGTATTTTGAGAGAATCATCATAAGACTGAAAATTATGTAACAAACTGGAATTATTAGTTATATGATTTTAGGCACCAAAATCTATTAGCCAAGATTTATGGGATTACTTTGGTTTACTTGAGATTCCTAAAGCAGAAAAGGCAGAAATAAGCATTTGTTGTACCATATCAAAAGTAGGTTGTAGGACTAGAACCGGTAGGTATTGAATCATGAGTGGTGGCAGCAGCAGCTGTAGAAGAGGATGCACCCAAGACGTTAGTTGAGGTGGAATAGGCACTCTTGTTTTCGAGACGGTTAGGTTGGACAATTCTTGATAATATGGCCAGATCTTTTGCAATAGTTACAAAATTTCTTTGGACAATGGGTGGCAATGTGACCAAAGCCTTTGCAACTATAGCATTGTGTATTGCTATAGTTTTGGCCCTTGAATTTTTCCGGAAATTTGACACACGTGGCAGTGGAGTCCATGGCAAATAAATAGAATCCGATGCAAAAGGCTGAGAAGCCCCAAAATGAACCAAAGTTGAGAAGCCCAAAATTAATAGATTAAAATACAATTCCAAGAGCCAAAAAAAAAAAAAAAGACAATTAGACAACCACTAAAACAAGAGACAATAGCCATTGCAAACAGATAGAGGCCCTCGAACAGAGAGGGTCCAAACAGATACTGCTGAAATAGAGCCCAATTGAAAATAGAAACTGTGGAAATCCAAGAGCCTGCGACTGAGAGAGCCGAAATCTAAGAGACCAAAACAAATGTGCAAACCAGCCGAGAAAGAAAATCAATCCATGCGACAAGAGAATTCGCAAAAAATAATCCAAAAGAGGCCCACAAGCAACCGCAATAGCCACAATCAAGAGGTTACTGGAACCTGGGCAGAGATGGCCGAAAAATCCTTTGGTTGTCTGTATAGAGAGTTCGAAGGACACTGAGAAGTCGATTGGCAAAAGACGGCAACCCAAGTGCTGAAACCAGGAAGAACCAGTACAGAGGGTGTCGACAGACGAAGAATTAACCTCAGACAGCATTGAAATGGCTCCACGAAACTAGAGAAGACAACCCAAGATTGCAACTGAGGGAGGTGTGATAGTCACGAAGACCTAGAACTGCTGAAACTGAAAAGACCCACAAACTCAGAAGTTTCCGAGATGGAAAACCCACGAAGAAGCCACCGAGAGAGGAAAAAAATCGTAAAGGGCAAGGTCTAGTAACATGCTCTTTATACCATGTCAAATAATTGGCCGAAGTATCTCAATTGAGGTGTTTCCTTCTCATTAAATAAAATAAAAATCCTAGGGTTATAAAACTTATCTGATTGAAATGTGTATAAGAAATTTAAATACAAGATAATCTTAGAAAGCTTATCCTATTAAGAGACTTCCACATCATAGTAAAGAAAACCCTAGTTTCCTTTGATATGTACATGCTGCACCATCTATATTCAACATCTCTATGGTATTGTGAGAGTTGGCAACTCTATGAAAGAATTTTGTAGTTCTATCTCCTTCTTTCAACTCCAACACACTATATTTTTGGCTCCACGAGATCTCTTCTAATAAAATAACCATCTCTAATTTAGAGACCACTTTTGACTTGCAAGTTAGTTCTTCCATTACCCGGCCCTCTTGTATCCTCTCTAACTCATGTAGCTCTTCCAACATGAACTTCTTACGTTCACCTATGTCACTGAAGGTTTGTGTATTCCAAAGCTTTTAATCTTTTTTAAAGCTTTCAATTTACCAGCAAGAATGAAACTAGTGGTGTCATGGATCTTATATGACGACCACAATTGCCTAATCCAGTCCAAAAAAATCTATCCAATCTAGACCACGTATGATTATTGGATCACGTGAATGCCCACTCATGAGAGGGATGTCCACCAAACTCAAGTCAAATATAAACTCCGAGAATTCAATCATTGCTGGTTGCAGTTTACTTCTCTTGAATGTTCACTTGGAAACCTTATAACATTAAAATCGTCATCTATGCACCATGGTAGTTCCCACTAGCTTTGTACTCGAGCTCTTCCGATAATGGACTTCTGTTGCTGTCCAAATTTGGCCCGTAAATACTAGTAAAAGCCAACGTAAAGTTGTCTTCCACACCTAAAGGAACATGTTACTGTGGACTCCCCTATGAATTCCTCAATTTTCTCCACCACCCATCTATCTCACATCATTAACACACCTTCTAAAGCCCCATCAGATGCAAGATAAGCCCACTCCACATATGTACAACTCCATATACCATTCTTCCTATAATATATTTCGATTTAGTTTCTTGTAAGCATACAATGTCCGTCTTCTAGTCACAAAACAAATGTTTTATTTGAACACTTATTTGCCTCATTAAGCCCTTAGGCATACCAAAAAATAATTTTGGGCTTCATAAAGTAGGTAGTATTCCCTTCCCTTTAGATTTCCCTTTAGATCTCTCTTGACTTACGCTGCCTTAATAGTTAATAGACCACGTTAGTCTCTTTAGCTGCCTTGTTCTCAAAACCCTCACACTCCATCCCCACATAATGTTGAATTTTCTTTACCATATGAAGAACCCATTCTGAGAAACTAGACTGACCTAGAAGCATACAATTAAGGGGTATGGGCTCCGCCTCCCTGGTGGCCCACTACAAAACCAATGGTGTCCACCTTGCATCGAGATGCTCCTGGAAGACCCATCATCTACTCTCGTGTCACTTTCTTCTTGTGAAAACAAGTCATAGCTTTCATCCATATGTTGTGTGGCCTTCACCGGAACAAATACTGTTGGAGAGACAACGACAACGACTTCCCTGTCACTCACCACTATTGTCTAGCTCTATTGCGCCCAAGCCATTTTAGAGATGTCTTCCGTCACCTCCCCCACGGTCATCGTCACCCTAAGGGCCTTTGTTGAAGGCTCCTCAGCCTGTCGCAAAGTGATCGTAGCTTTTTCCGGAGAGGTTACCAAAATCCCGTTGGTGGAGGGCCTTGGATTGTCAATAATTGGCCGAAGTGCCTCTTCGAGGTATCTACTTCTCATTAAAAAACCAAATACAATTGTTCTAGAGTTACAAATATGAATTTGAATCTAACTAAACTACTTGACTTTATCTTATCTAAATATGTACAACAGAATTTAAATACAAGATAATATATAAAACATATCCTATTAGGAGACTGCCCATCTTAGTTAAAGAAAACCCTAGTTGAGAAATAATACATTTTTCTTGAAGAAAATTCTGAAATTCATGAGACATAAATTCACCCCTAGAATCAGATCGTAAGACCTTGATAGAAGAAGTAAATTGTGTCTAAATGAGTGCAACAAAGACCTTGAAAGCAGAAAAGACTCCACTTTTAGTTCGAAGAAAATAGGTCCAAGTGAATCTACTATAATCATCAATAAAAGTAACAAAATACTTATAGTGAGCATGTGATATAACAGGAGATACCCAAACATCGCTATGAATTAAGTCAAACACTCGAGAGGCATGAGAACCATGTTGTGGAAAAGGTAACACTTTGCTTTGGCATGTTTGCAAGTGGTACGATCAAAAGAATTCAGTTATAATGAATCAGAATTTTTATCATCAATGACACCAAATTTAAACAAAGTTTGGAGTACGTTAGGATTGGGATGGCCTAAACGGCATGCCAATTCTTAGTACTCCAAACTTTGACAGCATTACAGAAAATAATAAGACTAGACTCAATAAGTTTAACTAGGATTTAGTGGAAATAGCCGACTCTCTTTAGGACCACTTGCGATTATCCACCCAGACACTCGATCCTGAACAACACAACCAGAAGATGAAAAAGAGACATTACAATTATTGTCAACAAGTTGTCCAACAGAAAGTAAACTGGGGGAAAGGTTAGGAGAGACAAAGACATTTTGAATGATAAGGGGACACGTCACCTATGATAGAAATTGGTGGTGAACTACCATTTGCTGTGTATATTTGAGAGGACCATCATAAGACTGAAGATTATGTAACAAACTGGAATTATTAGTCATATGATTCAAGGTATCAGAATCTATTAGCCAAGATTTAGGGGATGACTTTGGTTTATCTAAGATGCCTAAAGCGGAAAAGGCAGAGATAATCATTTATTGTACCATATAAGGAGTAAGAGTAGTAGGACTGGAACTGTAAGGTACTAAAGCATGACTGGCGGCAGCAAGAGCTATAGAAGAGGATGCACCCGAGACATTAACTGAGGTGGAATAGGCACGCTCTTGTTTTCGAGGAGGTCGGGTTGGACGAGCTTTAATAATATGGCCAGATTTCTTGCAATAGTTACAAAATTTCCTTGGAGAATGGATGGCAATATGACCAAAGCCCTTGCAACTATAGCATTGTATAGTTCTATAGTCCATGGCAAATAATGATATCCGAGACAACACAAGTCAGAAAACAGCAAAAAAATTACCCAAAATAAGGTCCTGTCAGCGAGATGAAATAAGAGACAAATCCACTATGCAACCAAGAACAAATGACAGAACAAATTGACCAAGAGGCACGTGCCAAGAAGACACGAGACTGAAATAACCTTTAGATGGCTATATCGAGAAGCACTAGTACCCAGAATTTCGAAGAAAAAAAAACACGAGAATACTCCAGCAGACCTGAACTGAGGTGCTGGAAGCCAAACAGAACAGATGAAGGCATCGAGAACACCAGGCGGGTGTACAGAGGGCATCGATTGACTCCAATCACCCCATAGAACCAAAAGATGCCACACAAAAAACACTCAGATAGTGCAGATGAATACACGCGAGAACCCACGAACCAGAATCACCAAAGCAGCCTTCTTGGAAGAACAGAGGATGCCAAGGAGCCCAGTGAACCACGATAGAAGCCACAAAAATGGGCAAAGCACACCTTTTGGAAAAAAGTGTGTGCTGATAGAGCCAAAGAAGTCTGGACCAAGAACCACGATCACGGAAAAATGCCAAAACAACTTCAGGGCTAGGGACAGATAGCACCAAAAGGCCAGAAATAACTTGTTTGCAAGAGCAGGGTGTATCGGAAATGATAGAAGCACTATCCCACAGAGAGTCGATGCCAAACTACCCCCAAAAATACAAAACCACCAAGAACGAGAAACTCAGAGAACAAGAGAAATTTCGAATGGCTCTATACCATGTTAATAATTGGCCGAAGTGCCTCTTTGAGGTATCTACTTCTCATTAAAAAACCAAATACAATCGTTCTTGAGTTACAAATATTAATTTGAATCTAACTAAACTACTTGATTTTATCTTATCTAAATATGTACAGCAGAATTTAATTACAAGATAATATACAAAATCCTATTAGGAGACTGCCCATCTTAGTTAAAGAAAACCCTAGTTTTCTTTGATATGGATCACCCCTTGTCTTGATTCTCCACATGGGTTGGGCCCTGACGGGTTCTTTGCCTGCATTTTACTCCACGAGCTGAGGCCTAATCTTGTCAACGATATATATATATGGTGGTAAATATATATGGCTGTAATTATAGCAGTTACTATATATACGTATAGGAGACAATTTTGTTAGATATTAGGCTGTTGTATAGTTTCCTTGTATTGTTTTATTGTTTCCTACTTTACGTGTGATTTGTAGGCTATAATTAAGGGATTGGGGATTATATAATACAATTACACTTAGTTGAGAGGCATTTGAGAAAACTTGATACGGTACCAGAGCCCTCTATTTTTCTAGGGTAATTTTTTTTCTCTCTCTTTTCATTGTTGTCGGCAATGTTTCTTCCTGGGACAGTGGTTTCTGGTCTTTTCGGCATTGTCTATTCTTGGACCAGTGATTTCTGGTATTTTTGGCATTGTTTGTCCTTAGGCCAGTCATTTCTGGCATTTTCTGTGGTGTCGGTTTTTGGGCCAGTGCTTTCTGGCATTATCGGCATGGTCTATTCTTAAGGCCAATGTTTTCTGGGTGGTTGGTGTCTTTTGTTCTTGGGTAGGTGCACTCTGATGTGGTCGGCAATTCCTGTTCTTGGTGGTCGTCTTCTTCTGGTTCTAATTCTGGTGTGGTTTATCGGTAATTTTTTTTTTTAACTCATTCTAATTATGTGGTAATCTTGTCAGGCGAAAATTCAATCATTCGTTTTAATGAGAAGAATTATGGAAGCTGGGAGTTTCAGTTTAGGATGTTTGTGAAATACTCATAAAACCAGTTGGACAACCTCTAAATAAATTTGGGAATACTCATACATATTTAATAATATTAACAATGGGACTGCAGAACACTAAATTTATAACACACCCCGTTGGTCATGGTGTTTCCCATTTATCCCAACTGAAATTGGAACTATTCTCTGTAAAAATAAAACCTTCTACATCCAGCCCCCCTTTTGATAAATCATTTATTCAATTAATTTCTCAAAACTAACATCCTCAATTTAATAGAACCCAATCCAGTAGTTTCAGATCCTATTTACGTTACCATTGACAATAATTACTTAATCGCAATATATATTTTCTAAGCTACCGCAATATCTATTCTTGTCAAGAATATACACCATTGAACATCAGCCAACCAATCACGGGATCATCTAATATTTTCTTTTCAAAATTCAGAACGCTAACTGTCCTATATTCTGAAATAAATACAGTCCAACTTATTTCCTTCCAATTTTCCATCAATGATGCAAGAGTCTTAACAGAAAAATAAAGTTTAGTGATGGTTACCTTTGATATCTGCCAGGAAAAAACACATAAAAACGTGCCCATTTCAAAGTTATTATAGAAAGAACCTTCCATTAAGGGAGGAGGAAAAAATGGCCATAAACTTCTCTGCCCTGGTTGTAGGTTATACGGTACAATAGTGAAGTTGGGTGGAGTGAGTTTGGACCTATGAAAGTGTCTGGCTTAATGTAAAAACTGAACCTATACAATTGGTAACAAATTTTTTTGGAACTTTTGGGATTGATTTACTATCGATATATATTTTTTGTTGACAATTACTGAGGCTACTTAAATTAAATTGTCGTAAATAGCTGTGGGATTTTTTATTTTTAAGTAAAAATATTATTTATCAATAGGAGTTACCAATTACATTAGAAATATACAAGAAAACACCTGTGGGGTATTTTTTGATCGGGCAAATCTTACCAATAAAAAAAGAAAGATTTGGGCACTTTTAATAGTTTTTTTTTTATTTTACGTTAAAGTACCACAGGAGTGATCGTTACAGAGCCTTGCATGGATAGCATTGATCGGGTTGGTAATCACAACATAAAAAAAGGGCGTTTGGTAATAAACAATTTATTTTATCACTATTTTGCACCTGTTAGAAGAAGTTCAATTCTTTTAGTAGTTCACATTGCAAATAGGAAAGGAGGATTACCTTTGCAATAATACGATGCAGGCAAAATTAGCCTTTTGTCAGTCACAGCCCTGATAAGTAATGAAATGCAAATCTGATTATGATAGTTTTTCATTTGGCAGATTTTGGAAAAGCTCTATGGTCCGAATCACATTGTCATTGGATATGAACTTGTGAAGCTTTCATCTATTCAGCTATCCATGGGGGATCGTGCTGCTGTCAAGAGCATAAATCGAGTTGGTGAAATTTTTTCTCGTTATTATGGTTCTCATGCAGACATGATGTTCCCATATCTACAATCCTTACGGGGGAAACTCACCAAGTTAGTTCAATAAAGGTCTAATCCCATTGCTGACATCAAGATAAATTCCAGATGAAAATAGAATGGGCATAAAAGAATTTTGAAGATGACTAATAACTAATCAAGGTAACTTGTTTGAACATGAAGGGATCAATTATAACTTTCGCCTGATGAATGGCATTTGATATGTTGAGATTTTATCCGTTCCAGTTAATTCTGTAAAGAGTTGGCTGTACTGTAGTATGGGTTTAATAGTTATGTAACAGTCAGGCATTGCTTGGACTTTTTAAGGTCTAAAGTTGTGTTTGCATATTCATTTGAAGTTTCAAGTCTACTTCTATTAATTTTTTTAGAAGTATACTTCTATCATTGGATGCTTTATGTATCTTGTTACCCCCCTATCTCGTCTTCCACGAGAATATCAGCATGTATACTGCGTATGCCAATAATTTTTGTTCCGTGCAAGGACAGTTAAGAATGCTTGGTGCATTTGGAGTCCGAAATAGTCACTGTAGAAAGGGGGAAACAAGCTTTCCAATGGGATTGAGTACTACCAATTGGGGAACGCATGCGGCCCAGGATCAATGCACTTGGGAGTCCAAAATAGTCACCATAGGGAAGGAGAAACAAGCTTTCCAATGGGAAATTAGTACTACCAATTGGGGAACACATACGGTCCAAGCCATCATTGAGGATCGTGCATAGGGTGAATGAACTCATTAAAGATCCACTTGCATGCCAGTGGAAGAACCTCAAACTCTCAAGTTAGCTATGGAGATTTTATTTTTGTCATTTTTCTCATTCATGTGTAATTTTAGTGCTTACTTTTCGTATTTCGGATTGGGGGAGGAGTCTCCCCTCTTTGTAGGATGTTTGGTGGGTCTTCTTGACCCAGATTGGTAAATAATGCTCTTAACTATTCTTACTTTTATCTTGGAGTAAATAGAAAACACTGATGGCTATGTGGTTCGACAAGGTACATGCGTCCATGAAATTGCAGATGCTTTTATTCTAATTCTATTAAAAAAATTACAGGTACAGTATGCAGCAAAAGCCGCAAAACTGTTCACTCGTATTATTTGCTATAGTACATATATATAAAGTATGCAGCATAATCCTAATAATAATAATAATAATAAAAAATTATCGGATTATTTGTTGGAGCGAGTATCAAGTGAACTTTTCTTTAGAAGTTCTTATACACAGAAAAAGTGTGTGTAAGTTTGTAACCATCATATTATCAAAATCAAATATATAAATAAGTTAAGACATTAACATATTATTACTGGCATATTATCACTAGCATATATAGTATTTTATAAATATAAGTTATAAAGAAGTATACTATATTTACAGAAAAATTAGATTCTCTTTCAAATTTTTATGTTACTTATAGTATTAATAAAAAAATTTTAATATTTGTTTTACATTTCAAAATCTTCAAATAAAATTTCAGTATTTACTATTTACATAATCTATTGAGCCGCCCCTTATATATATGTGTGTGTGTGTTTGAAACACTGGAATTAACCAAAAGAAGCTAAAGCCTTGAGAAGGAAGCCGAAGAGCAGAAACAGTGTGGAGAAGAAGGGATTGTGATCGTTATCCAAAACATACACATGGGATGGTGGTCACCTTTTTATCATTGCATCTTGTTGTTCTGGTTTCACCACTCGATCATGCGCAGTGTTAATGTATAACCGCAACACCTTATCTATGTTCTGATCATCTCCTGTAAAACGAGCAGTGCGTACGTAATGCTTTGAGTGGTCCTGGCTTCAAAAGCATGGCATTTCGGTCATGCTTTTGGTCATTAATATTTCGTGGCTTTAAAATATGTGCGTCTCTATATATGCATGTGTATCTAGTATCTACTATGCACATGCACATACACATAATTGAAGCAAGCAATTGCGAAAAATTGACCTCTCGGGGCTCAAAAGGTAGATGATTTTCCGTTGAAACTTTTGCACTTGTTGGATGCTGATCTGGACCCAATCCAAATCCTAATTTGTGAAAATCCCCAAATTCAGATAGATCAGGTATTCCCTATTACAGATAAAATTGAGGATTATTTATCTTCTAATAATCTAAAACAGACTAAACTCCCCCTACATCCATCATTAATCATGGGCTAAATATTCCAACCAATTTCTTACTCCTATATTTCTAAAAGACACATTGCATTATCTTTTTTCATTTTATTACCCTCTTTTGTTGATTAGTAATTAAGTTGGTACTTGTCAGGGCCAAATTTGAGAAAATGTGCAATTAGTTTAAGAGAGGGGGAAGAAACTAGTCTTAATTTTGAGGCATCATGGAGATTGCCTCCCAGCAACGTTGCTCTCATTTCTCATGCCATTGAAATAATATTCTTTATAAACTAAGACGTTATATCAATAAAATGGAATTAGTAATAAATAGCGTCTAAAAATATTTTTATTGTTTATCTTAAGATCTGTATGTTACAAACCTCCCTCCTAAAAAATATTTCATCCTTGAGATGAAACGTACCTTATTCAAATATAGCTAGGTAGGGATATTTATCCCTGTATCGTCTCATGTTTCCGAGTGGCTTCTCGCTTAGTATGATGACTACAAAGTACCTTGCAAATAAAGAAAAAAGTTTTTTATTTTGCAAAAAACAGTTTTTAGTTTAATTTAATTTAATTTTTTTTTATTTGGCAAAAACACTGCTTTTCTTTCCAAAAAGTCTGCAAATCTCTCAATGGATACCAAATTGTGATGTCCTAAGAGAGGTCCAAGCCGCATATGAGCTTATATTTTAAAATGACTAGTTAATAATATAATTGGAATCTCATTAGATCCATCATAAAAAATTTCTTATTTTCATAAAATGTAAAATCCCATACAACACCTACCATTTATCACTCAGTATGGGGCTGGTCTCACACACTACTTGAGTTTCTCTTTAAAGGTTGCTTACAAACTTAATATTTAGTGCAGATATGGCAGCTGAGGGTTGAAGCCTTGCCGACTTTGTAATGACTTCTTGTGCAGACATACTCGTATTTTTCTGAAAACAGCTAGCTAGTTTAATGGCCTTTTATATGAAATGCAGCAAAAAATAAAAGTACTTGTTTTACGTAAAGGGGTGTGCACATGGGTTCCAGATCTGAAAATCCGGGTATCTTGACCCCGAACCGGAATTCAAATCCGGATCCGAAAATCCAGAGATCCAAAACCAGAACTGGATTTTAGATCTGGGCCGGAACCCATGTAATTTCGGGTTTTAAAAAAGTAGGTTCCGATTTCCGGATTTGAACCCAATTTTTTTTTTCGGAAGGCTTATATTTTATTAAAACAATTATTGCATTTTTAAGTTTTAACAAAATACATCTTTAAAAAATTTAATATCTACAATCTAAAATATTTGCAATAATTCAATTCTTTACATATTAAATTATACTCAATTATATTATATTACAAAACATAAAATATAACTTCAATCAATATTTTGTAATCAATTCTTTAACTTCAAAATACTTTCTAATCCTCTGCTTTACTCTTCTATCACTACCGTGATTCTTTCTGTACAAATAGTACCACTGAACTTCAACTTCCTCAAATTGTACTCCCTTCACCAATTCAGTAGCTACATGACATTCAAAGAAGGATTTAAAACATGCATACTTTAGTATTAAAAGAAGGGTTTAAAACAAAACTTCTGGTTTTTTTCTTTCCTACTAAGCTACAGACTTCAGTATTAAGGTATCAGCGAGTGCAGGGCATCCAAGGCAAATTAATACCTCTCTGCGTCCATAAATGGCAAGCCACATGATGCAGGGGAGCTGTAAACATTACCTCAAGCATATCAGATATAACCAACTGGCTAAATCCACCAAATATCAGTAAAGAAAAAGTTTTTTTCTAAATCTGTATATCTTACATGCAACACAAGAAAAGCATACCAGCTGCTGTCTCATGTCTGTCCCAACACGTTTGATCATTAAATCAAATTGGTTATGTATACCAGCTACTGTTTCATGTCTGTCCTTGTAACTCAACTGGGAAAGGTGCACCTTAATGGGGTCCAAGGAAAAGATCTCTAAATCCAACAAAATCATGTTTGAAAGATTGCACAATCACATTAATAGAATGTGTAAAAACTATAGGGAAATTACTGTACATAATTTTCAAGAAGTTAAACATCATAATACTTTTGAGCAACTTACCATCAATCAGCCTTTTAGCAGTGACAGAAAGATATAGCCAAAATGAAATGCATCATCTTTTCCTAAAAACGATGAGCCCTTCTTTTTCATTGCATTTAGTCAACAAACAGAAAAACTATTCATCCATATGTACACCCCCAATACGAAATTACAGGGAATCAACTTGGAAACCCATAAAGCCCTTGAATCAACTTGAGTTTTTTTTTTTTCTTTCAACAAACCCATTCCTAATCTGCACGCAATTACAAGGAAGAGAGAAAGAGAGAGAGAGAGATAGAGAGAGAGTACCAAACAAGTCATGGTGTTTCTGAGGATGAAAGAGACTTGGCAAAGGAGATACGGTGACGGAGACTTAGAAACGAAGATTCAAAGACGGCGATGGGTCATGATGCTTCGATGATGAGGTGGATGGAGGCTAGGGTTTATGAGCAGAGAGAGAGAGAGGGAGAGAGAGAAGTGAATACGATGAGAATGAGACTCGGGGGGGGGGGGGGGTAAGAAACCGGAGGTCCGACAGTGTCGTTTTGATTTTTTTAAGAAAATCGGATATGGGTTGGCAAAGCGGGTTCTGGATTCAATGCGGATATCTGGCCCGGATTTATTTGGCTTGCTGAAAACGGGTTCCAACCTGCTTTTATGTCATCTGAAAACCAGATTTAAGATCCGGATATCCGATTATCAATTTGGGCTAGGTAAAACCCGGCCAATGTGAACGGCCCTACAACATATTAGTAGTATGATGACGATGATGAAAATTTATATATTTGCGCAGAGTGCAAGGTTGTCCGTATGTGTTTTTCAACTAATTTGGTCAAGTTTGCCATTGTGGCTATTTCTTACTTTTTGTTGTCATGTGTTTTATCTTCTGCTTGTTACTACAACAATATTGAAAGCAACTTGAGGAAACCATGGAGAGATTTGTACAAGGTGAAAGAAAGATCCTTACATGCACAAATATTGTGGAAAGTGGGCTTGATATTCAAAATGCAATAACACCATCATAATTCAAGATGTTCAACAATTTGGCCTAGCACAATTGTACCAGGTTCTGTTCTTTATTTTTCCTCTTATGTAAAATAGGATTCTTGATTTGTGAATTGAGTGAGAATATCTCAATGTTACAAATATTCATTTATAACATAAAATATATGTTCAATGGAGCTATGAGGTTAGAGATTTAGGTTATATTTAGGTGTTGAGAAGTGTTGTGAATAATAGTAAAAGAATGTAAAAAAGTAATAGAATATTAAATAGTAGTGAAAAGTTATAAATAGTAGTAAAAATTAGGTGACAAGTAATAATAAAGTAATGATTAATAATATAAGTAAGTAAAAAATAATAATAAAATAATAAATAATAATTAAGTATTTGAGAATACTTTTCGTTGCCAAACGTAGCCTTAATTAGTTATATTTGTTAATGATTCAAAATACGAGACAGGATCAGATATGCATGATAGTTTCCAAGTGCCAAAATACACTTGCTAAAAAGCTAATTTTTCACCGAAGTCAAATATACCGTCAGCTACTGCAACAAAAGACAAATGAAAAAAATTAATATTATAATATTAGATTGTATTAAAGTTATAAAATGGGTAGCTTTAACATTTTCCATATTTCTGTTTTGAACACGCCCAAATAACTATAATTTTTAGTTTCATGGCACTTCTTCTCCCATAGTACGAATCGTCTGTATGTAACAGGAGCATAGGTGTATTATGAACTTTTAAGTTGATTTATATTCTCCCTGTAGACGAGACTGAATCCCTTTATATATATATATATATATTTATCATTTTTTTCTCTTAATATAGTTACGTGGAGGGGTAGGATGAACGAATAAGGAAAGGCATGCATACTTGTTTTACCCAGATAAGTCATTACCATCTGATCAAGCATTGGTAAGTTTTTTGTTTTGAGCCTCAACTTTTTACTTGTATGTGCACTTTGGATAGTTTTTTTGACCAGTCAATTTTATTAAAACTGTTGAGAGGTAGCTTGAATTGAGTTCAATCAAGCGCCTATTTAATATGCTCACTTGACTCTCGCTCGAGTGAGACTCAGTCTGTAAGTTCGTTTGACTCTCGCTCGACATCTACCTCGAGCGATACATCAGACAAGGAGTTCGCTTGACTCTCGCTCGACATCCAGTTCAAGTGAGATTCTAAACAACGATTCCGCTCGACCTTCGCTCGACATCTCGTTCGAGCGAGACTAAACTCTAGACATTTGCTTGAGCCTCGCTCGAGACTTGCTTCGAGCTAATATTCTGTAATTAGGGTTGGCGCCGTTTGAAATAGTATTTCGCTCGAGCGAGAAGAGTCTCACTGAAGCGAGATTCCACTTATATAAGTGGAATGACGTTCATTTGAACGCAGAACGTGAGGAGCTCATTATTTTGTTTAGATTTCTGAGTGGAGATCATTTGTATAATTGAGAGTGTGTGAGAGAGAGAGCTTTGCAACTTTGTAAGTGAGGGAGAGTGATTCAGTGTAAGAATCTGGTGATTCATCTCCTGTACTCCATATTTGTTTTATAGTAGATTCATTGAGACCGATCCAATATTGCACGTAGGCTTGTGTTGAGCCGAACCACTTCAAATCTTGGTGTCCTGTGTGTTTTGTGTGATTGTCGTGTTTTTTTTTTGTAGCATTTCCATTGCGTTACTTCTTATTTAGTTGTTTGTTAAACGGTCTATTCCCAACAAACTGGTATCGGAGCATTTGCTCTATGAAGATCTGAAGGGATGACCATAACAAGATTTGAAGTAGAGAAATTCGACGGACAGAACAACTTTAGTTTATGGCACATCAAGATGAAAGTTTTGTTGCGGCAACAGAGTTTGTTCAATGTTCTAGAAGAAGTGACTAATGATTCTCCTAAACCGTTAAGGAACGAGGAAGAAAGAGCTCACAACACTATTCTGTTGACACTATCAGATAAAATTTTGAGAAAAGTTGTTGAAGAGGAGATCGGTGTTGGTCTTTGGGATAAGTTTGAGAGCTTGTACATGAAAAAATCTCTCACAAACCGTTTGTATTTGAAACAATGGTTATACACTCTCAAAATGAAGGAAGATACTTATATTTCTGAGCATCTAGATGAATTTAATAAAATTATTCTGGATATGAGGAATATAGACATTAAGTTTGAAGAAGAAGATCAAGTATTAATTATTTTGTGTTCGTTGCTTATTTCGTTTGATAATTTTGTAAACTCAATGTTGTATGGTAGAGATACAATCTCCTTGGTAGATGTGAATTTTTTTTTGAATTCTAATGAATTAAGAACAAAATTAAGGGCATTAGGCAAGGACGATCAAGTCGAAGGTTTATTTGTGGAAAGTTCCTCCGATGATAGATCCGGGGAGAGATGTTCAGGAAAAAGTAGGGGTGATTCCGATGGTAGTTCTAAATCTAATAAGAAAAATGTTAAGTGTTACTACTGTCATAAGTTTGGTTATTACAAGAGTGAATTTCCTAGACTGAAAGATAAAGAGGAAGAAGAAAGCTCTTCCAATGTAGTTAGTATTGAAGATTAGTCTAATTACTCTAATATCGTCCTAGTGACTCGTTCTAAAAAGTGTTTTAGAAATGACTTCCAAGTATAAGAGTTATCAAGTAATATTAGGGAAGTCTCTAAGTCATTTTCTCAAGGAACGATTAATTTAATATACAAATTTATCCACTACCAAAATTAAAATGAAGTTATAATATAAAACTATTTACAATGATATTCACAATCAGCATGTAGTTTTTTTTCTTGACATTATAAAAATGTCAAGCTTCTTTTTGTTTAAGATGATGAATTAACGCTAAGATTTAAGCTAGAAAATTGAAGGAAAATAATGCATCACATAAAAATATATAAACCAACTCAATTTAAATCTAAGCAACACAACTTAAGCTAAGAAAAGGTAAATGATCAAGATTAATCCTCAAGCTCCGACTGAGCAGCACACCGGCAACAAGAATTAAACTTGAATAAAGTTGACCAACGAGCCATCACAAAATAAACAAACGAAATGAGATATGCGCTGAAACGAAATGAAACGATATTGAATAAATAGATTAGCTAGCTACCGAAATTAAAACACAAATGAATGCAACAAAAGCCACTGGGTAAACTTCTAAAATGAATCTACCTAAGATGGATAAACACTAAACTAATCCAACAAAAATTACTACTGAATGCAAGTTAATGAAGCAGAAAAACTCCTAAGGTTAAACACAAAGTAATTTAAGAGAAGTGAGCAGCTCAAAACCAGCCCAAGAGTCTTGGATTCAAACAACTATAAAGACAAAAACTTGAAAGAAACGAAAGTTTTGGCTAGGCTAGAAGGTTCGGCCAGGCTTCTGATCTCCGAAGTCCTCCCAGAAAAAAGTCTTTTTTCTTCCCCTCATTTCCTTTTGTTGCTCCTTGCTGCCAGGTTTCTTTCTGTGTCCGGTTGGGGTATTTTTCTCCATAACTTTCGTTGCTAGCAGCTGTGTGTCTAAAACCAGTAAATAAGGGCGTGTTGAAGTTGCAGCTACGATTGTTGCGAAAGAAACTGAAAGAGAGAAAAGGTTGCTGCTATCCATTTCTCCTTTATAAAAGCATGTATTGAAGACCACCCAAACTTTGCTGCTGATCCGTTGCGTGTTGATAGAAGGAAGACATTTGCATGTTGTAAAACCGAGAGGACCATCTGATCTTCCTTCTTCAACCCAACAGACAAGGACCGAAAGTGTTTGCTTTGAGCCTGCTGCTTATCTGCCAATGCATGCCATGTTGCTCTATACATGAAAAAAAAGACTTTCCGTAAGACATGCTGCATTGAATCAAAACAAAAAAGTTGCTCTTCATTTATGAGAAAAAGAAAAGGTCCATGAGTCAAAAAGCCAACCAAATTTAAGACAATCAAAACTCATTTTTATCTTTTCTTTATCTTTTTCTTTTGAACCCAAGAACGACACAACTTTATCTTTTCCAGTAAAACTCTCTTGCAAATTGTAGAATCCAAAGCAATCAGCATGCGCTTCTATTGTTTTTCTTTTTATTTTCATTAAACACGAGCTTAAAATGTCTTATCATGTGAAGAAACATAATTCAAATAAATCACAAGTTATAAAATTAAGCATAAACTATGCTATTAAGAGATTTTAAGCATGACTTTAATTTACACCTCATAACCATTTTTTCATTTAAAATCAATGATAATATTATGCAATAATCAAAGATTATATTGATTTTAAAAGTATTAAATATGCAATAATTCTACTTAATCACCTAGCAGTTGGCAGCCCTAACGATATGTTGGTGACAAGTGGATCATGGATTCAGTTTGTACATCCCATATTTGTTCCATAATGGATTGGTTCAGTACCTATGAATCAGTCAACGGTGACTCCATTTTATTTAGAAATGATATGGTCTGTGATATTGTTGGGGTTGATTCAATCAAGATTGAGATGTATGATGAAACCGCTAGAACTTTGTCTAACGTTCAACACATTCCATCTTTGAAGAAGAATCTCATATCTTTAGGTACTCTAGATTTTGTTGGTTATCAGTATTTAGCTGAAGATGAAGTCTTTCGAGTCTACAATGAATCTTCGGTGGTGATGGCAGCGAAGAAAATGAATGGTCTTTACTTCCTTTAGGGCAGTACGGTAATTGATGGAGCATTCTCACATGTTCTAGATTCAGATACTACTCGCATGCATCACATGTGAGTGTGCCAGATGGGGTATGGTCATTTATGAGTAGGAATGTTTTAGATGGTGTGATAAGAATACAGTAAAACTAGATCTTTCATTTGCATTGTATTCTTACAAAACAATGTAGAATGAAGTTTTCTGCAGTTGTTTATTTCTGATTGGAATACATCTTGTGTAATAATGTGTTTTGTTACACTCATATTTGTTTATGACCATTTGAGAAAGAGTTTGGTTTTGTTCATCTGTTTTGTGATGTGTTTGATGTGTTCTAACATTTAAAAAGACTAGTGATCAACAAACAAGAAGGTAGAGTATTGTTCAGACCATACAGTTGGTTTCACTCCACTGAAATGGAGTAGTTGAATGGAATGAGGTGGACTCGTGTGTGAGAGTCCACAGTATGCTTTGGGTTTGCCAGGCTTGTCTACAGATTTTGGATGAAACAGACAACACAATTTGCTATTGAGTGAACCTTCTCCTTTTATTCTATAGGAAAGAAGAGTAGAGTTATAACAAGAAGGTAGAGTTGCAGAGAGAGTTTCACAATAGAGTATATATGATACTCTAGATTATGCTTTTGAGATGAAGTATAATTTTAATTTTGATTTTGGCATTGGTGCATAGTGAGAACAAGTATATAGCTAGTAGATAGAGGAGGCAGTTTGGCCACCTTGAGATATGCTCATGCAGGCTTTGTGGGATTCTTACTTTGGCAGAGAATATTTGTTGGTTGTCTTTGTTTGTATTCAGAAGCCGTTGTTCAAATAAACAATCTGTATAGTGGTGCATTATTGTTTGTGTGAAGATGTTAATTCTTCATTAGGACCAAACTTGTGATTTGATTAAGTCGTTTATGGTGTTGAAGACTTTTGTGTGGAAATTAAGTTCTTCAAGGATAGATTTTGTGTTTACGTTGGAGATTTCCTTTTGTGATTTGATTGAGAGATTTGTTGGTCTTTTGTAAAGAGTGGATTTTGTGAGGCTTGTGAGAATTCAAGCCATGGTGGAGATTTGTTGAGAGATGGCTTGAATTGAGTTCAATCAAGCGCCTCTTCAGTATGCTCACTCGACTCTCGCTCGAACGGTAGCTTGAGTGAGACTCAACCCGTAAATTTGCTCAACCCTCTCTCGACATCCAGCTCGAGCGAGTCATCAGACAGAGAGTTCGCTCGACCCTCGCTCGACATCCAGCTCGAGCGAGATTCAAGCAGAGAGTTCACTCGACCCTTGCTCAACATCCCGCTCAAGCGAGAGTCAACCCTAGACATTAGCTCGAGCCTTGCTCAAGACTCGCTTCGAGCTAATGTTCTGTGATTAGGGTCGGCGCCGTTTGGAATAGTATTTCGCTCAAGCGAGAAGAGTCTCGCTCGAGTGAGATTCCACTTATATAAGTGGAATGACGTTCATTTGAACGCAAAACGTGAGGAGCTCATTATTTTGTTTAGATTTCTGAGTAGAGAGCATTCGTATAGTTGAGAGTGTGTGAGAGAGAGAGCTTTGCAACTTTGTAAGTGAGGGAGAGTGATTCAGTGTAAGCATCTTGTAATTCATCTCCTGTACTCCATCTTTGTTCTATAGGAGATTCATTGATACCGACTCAATAGTGGACGTAGGCTTGTGTTGAGTTGAACCACTTCAAATCTTGGTGTCCTGTGTGTTTTGTGTGATTGTTGTACTTTCTCTTGTTGCATTTCCGCTACGTTACTTCATATTTAGCTGTTTGTTAATCGATCTATTCCCAACAGAAACTGCAAATGGATACAACCAACTATGGATGGTTGGATGTATTAAGTATGTTTTGTCTACTTCATTCCTCCTGTTGCTGGTCACCAAAAAAAAAAAAAGTCTCGATTTCCTCAACTTATTCTTTTTAATAAGTTTCTCCATCTTCTAGGTGCATTAACTAGCTCCTATTTTAGGGCGTTTCTTGAATTGTAGTTACTTAAAGGTTTATTGTTGGTTGTGCTAGGAGAGGCTTGTAGCTCTAGAAGAATGTCGTGAACTCGGCCAAGGATTTCAACTGGCAGAGAGAGACATAGGCAATAAAGGTTTTGGTACAATCTTTGGTGAGCAGTAGATGGGTGATGTTGGAAATGTAGGAATTGATCTCTTCTTTGAGATGCTCATTGAGAGCTTGTCCAAGGTACATTTCCTCCTACATTTGATTTTTGTGAGAATAAGCATTTGGTATAATGAGCTGTGTGAATAGTTAATAGCTTATGCTTCCACTTTGGTGTCTTTTATTTGTTTTTCCTTCTCCAATGTGCTTCATTTGTCTAAATGTCTTAACAAGGGATATGAGAATGCTTTGCCACTTTGTTAATGACCAGACAACTCCGCTAGTCTATATTGTTGCGTGTGCACACATGAATTTGCATGCTTACGTGTGTAGGAATTCATGTTATTTGTTGACTAGGCTTTATGGGCATCTAGTATGCTTGCTTTGCTTGGTGTGCTTCTAATTACAACATATATTATTTCTAGTGATTCCCAGGTTGAAGAGCATCGTGTAATTTTAGTTCCTTACTAGGCTGTACAGGTATTGAGTTCTTAACCTAGGAAGTTTTTGTATTTAACATGATAACAAAGGTTTTATAGAAATCCATTCTGATGTAGTTTGTTTCCTGATTTAGATTAAAACAGGCACTTACACATCTGAATGGCTCTTCAAGGAAGTTTTGTTGAACGGTCTCATATCGTTTAGAATCTTAGATGCCAATAACTTTGAGATGTCCTCGAACAAGACAAGCATTGGTCTTGTTTAAATATCTTTGTCCAAAAGAGACCCTTAAATTGGTCTCATGTTTAAAAGAAACTGTGTCCAAGCTTACCTGGGCGTGACTAAGACTTCCTTTAATTGGGTTTTTAGTTTTTTTAAAAAAATTATCTCATAGTTTTATAGTGTCTTCTTTCCAACTTCCAAAGATCATGTCCATTTTGGTTGGCCTTTTTTTTTTTTTCGATTGGCACGGGGTGTCCGAAATAGTGTTTTGAGACCAGGTGCATGTGGTCCATTTTGGTTGGTCTTGATTTACCAAAGTGAAATCAGGGTTGTCTTGGTATCTGTTTACCTTTTTAGAGACGACCCAGATCTCTCTAGAAGATAGAAGAGCAAATTTTAGGTTTCATCAAGCTTAATTTCTAGTTTGGACATTCATGCAAAATGTTATCTAGTAGATGCCTTTGATAGGACTATCTGCATATTAGAGAACTTTATTTAAACTTTGTTTGAACTTTTGTTTACTAATATGTCTTTGGTCTTATTTTTGCATGCTAAATGGATATAAATATAAACCTTCACCTCCCTTAAGAGTAGATAAATAATATGGAGAATCCTATAGAAATAATTAATGAAGTTGAGAAAGCTGCTGAGAGTGTTGAAAGATGGCTTGAATTAAAGCACCTATATGTATGTTCACTCAACTCTCGCTCGACATCCAGCTCGAGCGAGACTCAACCCGCGAGTTCGCTTGACTCTCACTTGACATCTAGCTTGAGCGGGATTCCATGTAGTGAGTTTGCTTGACCCTCGCTCGAGCGAGATGCAACCCTGGACGTTCGCTCGATGATCTCGCTGCGAGCTAATGTTCCCTTTAAGGGTTTACGCTGTTTACAATAGTGTCTCACTTGAGCAATATACTCTCACTTGAGTGAGTGTCACTTATATAAAAAGAACGACGTTCATTTGAATGCCGTAGCTTGCAGAACTCTGTTTTTATGTTTCTGTTGTTCATTTTGAGAACTTGAGAGTAAACACGTGAGGGAGAGTTATACACGTGAGACTGAGTGATTTTTTTGTAAGAATCTTGTGATTTATTTTCTGTACTTCATCTTTATTTTATAGTGAAACTTTGAGACTGACCCCATAGTGGACGTATGCTTATTTTGAACCGAGCTACTTATATCTATGTGTTCTGTGTGATTGTCGTATTTTCTATTGTTGCAATTCTGCTGCGTTACTTCCTATTTGCTGTTTGTTAACTAGTCTATTCCCAACAAAATGGTATCAGAGCATTTGCTCTGTGAAGATCAGAAGGGATGGCTACAGCAAGATTTGAAGTGGAGAAATTTGACGGACAGAACATCTTCAGTTTATGTCGCATCAAGATGAAGGTTTTGTTGCGATAGTAGAGTTTGTTCAAAGTTCTAGAAGAAAATTTGTCTGCTGATTCTCCTGTACCGTTTAAGAACGAAGAAGAAAATGTACACAACACTATTCTTTTATCATTATCTGATGGAATTTTGAAAAAGGTTACTGAAGAAGAGACTACTATTAGTCTCTGAGAAAACCTTGAGAACTTGTAAATGAAGAAATTTCTCACAAATCATTTGTATTTGAAACAATAGTTATATACTTTCAAAATGCATGAAGGAAATCTATTTCTGAACATCTAGATGAATTCAATAAAATTATTATGGATCTTAGGAATATAGACATTAAGAAAAAGATCAAGCATTAATTATTTTGTGTTCATTGTCGACGCCCCCCCTTGCGCTTGGGATCGTACGTAAATCGAGACGTTGGGGATGAGCATCACAAGGAAGTTCACTCCTCGTCGTATCACATATTTTTTTTAAATAAAAACAGTAATTAAAGGTTTTCGTAGCGAAAAAAGGCCAAACATTTCTAAGCGTACATCACATGGCTCAATGAATTTAATATCCCAAAGTACTCCACTACTATTAATATAAACATAAAGATCATTCATAATTGTTCTTTCTTTCAAAACAAAGGAAGCCCAAAATATAAACGAGTAAATACAAAAGTCACATAGGCGATTCCCATTGCCCTTATTTCTAATCCAATGACTCTTTCTTTAACTCATTGAAATCAGGGCCATAAAGCAGATGGTTCAGATTCAAGGTAGGCCTTACTTCACAAATCATCCCAAAGGATGACTCATACAGGCGTCCCAAATGGAGGAATCATCTACACCAAGGACCAAGCAACACCAGTAGGGTGTAGGTACTCCAAAATATACGTCGCCAAAGGCAGTGACTTCACCGCCCAGCTGCCTAATAAGCCGAGAGTCACTGACTCGACGGTAGCGGACTTAGTCGGGCCCTTGGGGGTTCGAGGTGTCATCTCGGGAATCATACTCTGTTGGGTCGTCATCACCTACAACTACTTCTATCGTCCCGAATAGAGGGGTGATAGTAAAGATATAATAAAGGGGGGGTGAGATTTCGGGAAAAATCTCAGTAAGTACATTAATATCTCAACAGAAGCATTTCAAGCATACAATTAAGCGAATAACAAACAATCATATGTGTATCATGCATTATGGAACTCATGACGTTACTTATGTACATGCTCATGCCATTTTCTTCAACTTATTTTCTATAACTTTTTCATGTGTTTGCTTGTAACCTCTTAAACAAAATGTTTGAACTTCTTTTCAAAATTTATCTTTTCAAATGCTTTTCATCTTTTTTTATCTTAGGCGTCACTTATCATATCATATCATATGGCTCGAGAGCCCATCTTTTCGTCATGACATCTTATTTGGATACCCCACGGTTCCCCTATGCACCGTGTGTTCCTGCTAGTTATCGTAGCACCCGGTGACTGTATCAAACCTAAGTGTCTACGCTTCGCGTCCTTTCGCGCTCTTCATCACTCGGCGATTGATCACTCACCAAGCAACTATAAACTTTTCTGTATCTGTAAGGTAAAAGCCAGCACCGTCCTGTAGGCACCCACTAGCTTTAGGTGCGACCACGTTTCGGACACCTTTTGGAGCCATACATGGTTTGCTGACAGTTCTTTGTCAACCCAGGGGATTTAACTCGACTTTATTCACTTCTGAGTGAACATGGAGTTCCATTGGGGCACTATATCGTCCTAGTCTTTGAGGTTCTTATAAAACTTTAATTCTTTTTCTTTTCTTTTTAAAAATATGTTTGACCCAAAAACATGGTTTTCGTGCTCTATGCATGAGACATGCAACTCGTGACACTTAACATGCGATATGTGAGACGAGCACACGTGTACTAAGTGTCATATTCTTTCACAAGTCAAGCAGCATAGAGTTCTACTTCTTTTTCATCTGAAAGCACACAATGGACCTTGCACACACTTAGGGGTGCTCGGCCCTTTCCCACTAGGGTTGGGCCGAGACCCTCCCTAGCTACTTCCTAGTATTTTCTTTTCCTATCCTTCTCCAAATACTCCAATCTAGTCTCAATAAAATAATTGAATATTTCTAACACCAAAAATATGCCTTGGCTGAATCCTAAGGTCCTTACATTCATTATTTTAATCACTTTTATTTCATCAAGATAGCTCACTTAACCATTCATGTAAAAATCAAATATTATGCCACTAAATTCTTCTAGTTCTCATACCTTTAATTTCATCCAAATATTCAAGATTGAATCATAATATAACATAGTAGTAGAAAAGAAAGCTCAACTAAAAACTCTTTAACAATCGAAACACCTATATGCATCAATATAGCCTTTCTTAACTCCAAGTTAAAGTTTAACATGCATACATGTCATCATCATCCATCAAAGTGATCATGCTATATTCTTTCTTTATATCAAAGTATCCAAATCCACAATACAATATAATCTTTAATCTAAAAAGATACTTAGACTAAACATGTATTTTGCCACCAAATGAACAAAACATATCTTTTAAGTAATCTAACCCACATAATCCAATATCCTACAAGTTAATCTTAATCATGCATACATTCCTTCAATCCACCCATCATGTTGATTTCTTTAAAATAAGTTGATTAAATTCATCCATCATTTTATATTCTCAAACTTAAAGAATCATAAACTTAGACATGGATTCATACCTAACTAAGCATGACATTTTCACTAAGGAATTTCATTTTAGCATAAACAAACAAGGGTTCAAACAATACACCCAAATTCTCTCAAAAGTATACTAGAATTGCTAAGGGCAAGATAAGAAAATACTTACAATACTTCTAGTTAGTTTAGATGAAATCTAAAAATATATTAAGCATCTTATTAGATTAATCTAAGAACATAGTATTTTTGAAGAGAATATTTCTACACAAAAGCATGGATGTGGTGTGTGTATTCTTCTCTAGGTTTCTATGCTTGCATTACTTAGAGATTTCACTTACCTTTTCAAGAGCAACTCCTCTTCAAGAATACTAGTTTCTAGCTCCTCTACACTTAGGATACTTTGATATTTATAGGATAGAAGGAAGTGAAGCAAAAGAAAATAGAGTGAGAGGGAGAGTTGGCCGAGAGGTAGAGAGAGTGAGAGAGTTTGTGTGCAAATGAAACAACCAAGTGAGGGAGACCCTATTCATAGACCATTCGGCCATGTGAGTTTCTAGGTGCCTTAGGCACTCATTTCCTTCCTCTGGGATAGACATTTGATGGATGGAAAGACTCCTATGATTGACTCCCATCACTAGAGTGAAATCATGCCTAAGCTAGTATGTACTTGGTTTGACAACTTCTTTCCTCATTTCTCTCCTATGGCCGGCGCATGGCATGGGCTCCAAGCCCTTCTTTGCTTTTCACACCCTCTCAAGTCACTTCACATGTCAATCCAAATGATAACAAGATCACATTTTTTGAGAAAAAGACAAGGCATAGTTCGGCTAGCCCATAGTCTCATTCGAAACCTTCCCATGTCTTCCATGAGTTTTCCCCTCTCTCAAGCATCTATCCATCAACTTGTCAAGTCATCACTCTTCCCTACAGTCTTACACACGTGTCCCTTCCCTTCTTACACAACCTCATGTGTCCCTTCTACTAGATTTGGCAGCACTCTTGGAAGACCCCAAATGAGGCTCACGGCAAGGCAACCCAAAGCCCTCCCATGATTCTTCTTTTCTTTCTCTCCAATGATGCCACTCCTCACTTGTCAATCACTTTGTCAACTCACTCTTACAAGATCTATTTGTGATCATTTGCTTAGGTTGAGATTAGATTACATAGAAAATACCCCAATGGGGTCCGGCTAAATGCCTCCACCAAAACTCCTTTCTCTCTTCTCTTCCATTTCCTATTTCATCTACATGTGTCATCTTTCTAGATATGATATACTCCTAGGAAGACTAAAATAAAATATTTCTTTGTACTTCTCAAGATATCCCAATGATGGGAAAATCTCATCATGAGATCTCACACTCCATCCTACAAAGCAACCCACTAGTCAACTCCCAACAACAAGCGATTCTTACTTTTTATCTACTAGTCTTGGATGACTCACTTGGATTTCTCTAGAGATGACATATGTCCCTTGTGTGACCTTGGTGGATCATGGGTTGGGCTTGTGGGCTTGTAATTCCTCTCTTGGCCCACTAACTTAAGTTATGCTTTCAAGGCCTCAATTCTAAGCCCAAGCCTCCATCCTCACTCCTCTAAATTATTAATATTATTATTAAAATAATACTTAATTAAAATAATATAAAATGAAAGTCTCGGGTCGTCACATTCATTACCAATGTCGTTTGAAAATTTTGTGAATTCCATGTTGTATGAAATAGATACTATTTCCTTGGCAGATGTGAAATCTGCTTTGAACTCTAAGGAAATGAGAAACAAATTCTCTGACAAGGGTAGTGAAAATCAAGTCATTGGCTTGTTTGTTAAAGGTTCCTCTAACCGAGGAAGATCCAGTGAAAAAGGTTTAGAAAAGGGCAGAGGCAAGTCTCAGGGTAACTCACAGTCAAAGTTTAATAAGAAAAATATTAAATGTTATTACTGCCATAAGTTTGGTCATTATAGGAACGAGTGTACTAAACTGAAGAAAAGAGAGGAATCCACTAGTTCCTCTAATGTCATTTGTGTTGTTGATGAAATATCTAGTAGCTTAGATATTGTCATAGCAATTAGTGACTCGAGTAGTCGCTTTAGTGACAAGTAGGTCATGGACTTAGCTTGTACTTTTCATATGTGTCCCAAGAGGGAATGGTTCACAACTTATAAATTAGTCAACGGTGGTTCTGTTTTATTGCGAAATGATATGGCTTGTAAGATTGCAAGACTTGGCTCAATCCAGATAAAGATGTATGATGGGATCGTTAGGACATTGTCTAATGTTCGACACATCCCAGATTTGAAAAAAAAATCTTATCTCGATGGGCGCTCTTGATTATTTAGGTTTTAAGTACACAAAAGAAGGTGGAGTGATGAAAGTCAGAGGAGATAAATCAGATGGACTTTATTTCCTTCAGGGCAGTACAGTGACTAGTGCAACTACAGTATTTGTATCAGATGATCTAGATTCAGATATCACTCATTTATGGCATATGCGATTGAGCCATATGAGTGAGAAGAAGAAGTCTATTCTCAATAAGTAAGGGTTGTTAGGAAGTTAAAAGATAGACAAACTTGACTTGTGTGAACATTGTATGTTTGGAAAACAGTGCAAGGTTCAATTTGCTATAGGAGTTCACAGAACCAAAAGTACTGTGGACTATATTCATTCCAACCTTTGAGGTCCATCTTCTGTTCCATCGAAAGGTGAAGCTAACTATTTGCTTCACCTTTTATTGATGATTACTTACGTAAGGTGTGGGTTTATTTTCTCAAGTAGAAAAATGATATTTTCACCAACTTCAAACAATGGAAAGCTTTGATTGAAAATCAGACATGCAAGAAAGTAAAACGGCTTCAGACTGACAATAGTATGGAATTTTGCGGAGGTGAATTTGATGAATTCTACAAAAGCGAAGGCATTGTCAGGTATCGTACAGTTAGACATACTCCACAACAAAATGGGGTAGCTGAACGAATGAACCGAAATCTATTAGAGAGAGCATGCAGTATACTTTCAAATGCAAGCTTGTCTAAAGACTTTTGGGCGGAAGTAGTCAACACAACTTGCTTCTTGATTAACCACTCTCCAGCCACAACTATTGGTTTGAAGACACCAAATGAGGTATGGTTTAATGTTCTTGTTGATTATTCAAATTTGAAAATTTTTTGTTGTCCTGCTTATTTTCATGTTAATGATGGTAAGCTTGAACTAATGGCAAAGAAATACATATTCATGGGATATATGCTAGTGGGGTGAAGGGATATAGGGTGTGGTGTATTGATCCCAAATCACCCAAATTTGTGATTAGCAGAGATGTTGTATTTGATAAACAATCTATGCTTAATCCGAAAAAGGAGTTTACTATTTTTACAGGTACAAACCAGAGGACAGGCAAACAGGTGGAGCTACAGGCTCAAGCTCCATAAAGGACGCCAGTTAACACCCAGGATCATGCTATTGCTGATGAGCATGATTCTAATTCTGAGACTGAAGCACATGGTGAATATAGCTACTGGTAGACCGAGGAGGCAGATTAGACCGCCTCAGAGATATGCTCATGCAGACATGGTGATGTACACACTTACTATAGTAGAGGCTATTGTTGGTCAGGAGCCTTCCAATTATTTAGAAGTTGTTACGAGTAGAGTCTACACAGTGGTACTCAGCAATGACTGAAAAGATTGAGTCTCTTCATAAGAACCAAACATGAGATTTGGTTAAGTTGCTAGTGAAGACGAAGACTGCTGGCTGTAAATGGGTCTTCAAAAGAAAAGAGAAAATCTAGAATGATACAGATGCAAGATACAAGGCATGCTTGGTTGCTAAGGGCTACAGTCAGAGAGAATGGATTGACTTCGATGAAGTTTTCTCCCTAGTTGTAAAACATAGTTCGATCAGAGTTTTACTTGCTATTACGGCATTGTACAACTTAGAGCTATAGCAACTTGATGTTAAAACATCTTTTTTACATGGAAAGCTTGATGAGACTATTTATATGCATCAGCCAGAGGGTTTCATTATTACAGGCAAGGAAGACCGAGTATGCAGATTGAAGAAATCATTATATGGTTTGAAGTAGTCTCCGAGACAATGGTATAAACATTTTAATTTGTTTATGATTGATCATAGTTATTTGAGAAGTAGCTATGATAGTTGTGTTTATCACAGACAATTACCTGATAAATCTTTCATTCACTTATTACTTTATGTTGATGATACGCTTATAGCTGCTAACAACATGTATGATGTTGGTTTGATGAAAACTCAACTTAGGAATGAGTTTGGAATGAAAGATTTAGGTATTACAAGGAAGATTTTGGGGATGGAGATCCACATGGATAGAAAAGCTGGAAAGTTGTACTTGTCTAATAGAAAGTACATTGAGAATGACGTTAACAGATTTAGAATGTCTACTTCCAAACCTATAAGTACACTGCTTGCTTTGCATTTTAAATTTTCAGCTTCCTTATTTCCCTAGACAGACGAGGAAGAACGGTTTATGGTAAGTGTTCCTTATTTCAGTGCAGTTGGCAGTGTTATGTACGCAATGATTTGTACCCATCTAGATAATTCACAGGTAGTGAGTGTTGTTAGCAGATACTTGACTAATCTAGGTAAAACTCACTTGCAAGCAGTAAAATGAATACTCATGTTGAATGGAACTTTGCATGTTGGCTTAATTTTTGATAGAGATATTGATCTCAGTTCTAATGTTGTTGGATATATTGATTTTGATTATGCTAGGGATTTAGATAAAAGAACATCATTGACAGGTTATGTGCTTAATTTGTGCAGTTCTGCTATTAGTTGGAAAGCAACACTATAATTAACTGTTGCCTTATCAACTATAGAAGTAGAATACATGGTAGTAGTTGAGGTTGGTAAGGAGGCTACTTGGCTAAAGGGCTTGGTTAGTGACCTGGGTCTACAACAGGGGGGAATGTCAGTTTTCTGTGACAATCAAAGTGCAATATATTTGAACAAAAATCAAATGTATCATGAGAGAACAAAGCAAATTGATGTCAGGTATCATTTCCTCAGAGATATCGTTGCAGATGATATATTAGCAATTCAGAAGATTACTACTACAGAGAATCTAGCAGACATGATGACAAAACCAGTTCTAGTACATAAGTTCAAATTCTGTTTGGACTTGATTGGTGTTTGGAGTTTACAAATCCCTTAGGGGATTTTGAAGGGGTTAGTCTTCTGTGAAGAATATTTTTTATGAGACTTGTGAGAATTCAAGCCAAGGTGGAGATTTGTTGAGAGGTGGCTTGAATTAAAGTACCTATATCTATGCTCACTCGAGTCTCACTCGATATCTAGCTCGAGCGAGACTCAACCTGTAAGTCTACTCGACTTTCACTCGACATCTATCTTGAGCGAGACTCAACCCGAGAGTTTGCTTAACCCTCACTCGACATTCAGCTCGAGTCAGATTCCATGCAGTGAGTTCGCTCGACCTTCGCTCAAGGGCCCGCTCGAGCAAGATGCAACCCTAGACATTCGCTCGATATTCTCACTTTGAGCTAATATCTTTTCTAGGGTTTGTGCTATTTACAATAGTGTCTCGTTCGAGCAAGTGTCACTTATATAAAAGGAACGACCTTTATTTGAATGTCGTAACTTGTAGAACTCTGTTTTTATGTTTCTGTTGTTCATTTTGAGAGCTTGAGAGTAAGCACGTGAGGGAGAGTTATACACGTGAGACCTAGTGTGTCGACGCCCCAACCCACGCTTGGGATCGCACGTGAATAGAAGCGTCGGGGATGAGCAATGCAATGAAGTTCACCCCTCGTCATATCGTACGTCACGTTTTTTTTTTAAATGTCGAGTAAAGATTATCGCAGCGGAATAAAAAGGTCAAGCCTTCTTTAACATGCATCACATGGTTAAGCTATGGATCCCAAACATAATATTATACATAGCCCGGATTTAAACATTTCATAACTTGTCCAAATAATCAAAATAGTGCTTCCCACATGCGGGAAGACTTTACCAAAATCATCAATACAGGGCATCAAAATATAATATGGGTCTTAACATTGCCCATATATTCATTCGACAGGTTCTTTCTTCACTTTCTTAAGGTTCGGGCCCCAGAGAAGCTGATCCAAGTCCATGCTGGGCCCTACCTCACATATCGCCTTAGAAGGCGGTCCAAAAATACGCCCAAAGTGAAGGGATTCGTCGACCCCTAATACTAAGCAACACCCCAAAGGGTATATACCAATAGAACTGTACATGGTCACTTTTAGTGACTCCACCTCCCACTGACCCGGGCGGTCAAGAGTCACTGGCCCCCTAAGGGCGGCTTCAATCGGATCCCCGAGGATCTGAGGTGTCATCACGGGGGTTGTACCTATCTGATCCATCCTCACCTGCAAGTACTTCTATCGTTCCCAAAAGGGAAGGATATTAGGGACATAAAGAGTAGGGTGAGATTTTGGGGGAAATCTCAGCGAGTACATCTATACTTTAACGAAAGCATTTTAGGCATATAGTCAAGTGAATAACAAACAAATTTCTTACGTATGCATTAACATGGGACTCATGCTTAGATTGATGTACATGCTCGTGACAAAAACTCATCTTTCTTTTCCTGTTCTCAATTCCCAAAACATACTTGTTCAAATCATTTAACAAAACTTCTTTAATGCATATTCCTTCAAAAGATACTTTGTTCAGAAACTTTTCATCTTTTCTTATCTTAGGCGCTACTTATCATATCATATCATATATGGCTCGAAAGCCCTTTTTTTTCTTTTCTTCATGACTTCTTATTTTGGACACCTCACGGTTCCCCTATGCACCGTGTGCTCCCCGCTAGTTACCGTCACACCCGGCGACCAAGTCAACTTAGGTGAATACGTTTCGCGTCCTTTTGCGCTATTCATCACTCGGAAATTTCTCTCCGAGCAACTACAACCTTATCAGATGGCGAGGCCTAAGCCAACACCGCTTATATGGCACCCACTAGCATTAGGTGTGACCATGCTCCGGACACCTTTTGGAGCCATACATGGTCCGCCGACTGTTCTTTATCAACCTAGGGGTTTTCACTCAATTTAAACACTCCTAAGTGAACAGAGAGTTCCACTGGGACACTTCCCCATCCCAGCCTTTGGGGTTCTTCGAAAACTTTAATTTATTTCTTTTAAAAATATACTTTACTCAAAACATAGGTTTTTCGTGCTTATGCATGGGATATGCAACTTTCGACTTTGTGAATGCGAAACTCGAGGCGAACTCGAGTACACACATTTGGTCGTTCTTCCTTCAAAACCTACTTCCTCTTAACTCATACTTATGCAAAAACACTCAACCAAGTACATTAGGGTGAATGGGGTGCTCAGCCTCCACCCCTAGGGTTTGGGCCGAGACCCTACTTTGTCTCCCATTGATGTTCTCTTTTTCCATTAATCTCTTTAACACTATCTAGCCTTAGTTCAAAATTTAAAAAAATTTCCTAGCCTAATAAGGGGTCAAATCCCGAAACCTATAGTTCTCAAGTTTTGTGTTTTCCTTCTTAGCCCTTCAAAGCTAGGGTCCTACTTGAATACTCTATGTGAAACCGAATCCATACATGTCATTCTCCCAATATACATACTTCTACTTCTCCAAAATATCCAAACATCAATATTAAATAAATAAGGAATTAAAACTTCAAGATTTGCACTTCAAGAAATTCCTCCAAAACATAACTTCACAAACATGCATTTTTATAACCATCAAGCAACAATAACATCGATATCTTCCCAAAATCAACATAACTAGTTTCCATCAATACTTTATATATGTTCATCCTAGCATGGCATTTCTATAGGCAAGATATTTACAACTAAGAATCAAAATGCTTTTTCAAATAACATATATGCATATATCCCATATTCGCCAATGCTCGACTAACTTAACAACTTCATGCTTACATGCTTTTCCTCATCAAACCACCAAGATCATCAATCATCTCATAATTCTTTAACCAATAAGATTATAGGTTCTACACATGGATCCTAATCAAAATAACATTTCTACTCTCAAATTTTCCTCATGGCATCACTAAGCAAGTAACCAAACGATACAAGCATATACACACATTCAAGCACATTCACTCCAAAATATACAAAGAATGCTAAAGGCAAAGTAAGGATATACTTATTAATCTTCCTAGCTAGCTTATATAACTTCTGAAAATAAAAGAAATACTTAGTTAGAAAATACTAAAATTTTACCATTTTCAAAAGAGAAGGTTTTCTTTTTGAAAGCATGAACATAAGGTTCTTCCTCATGCTTCTAGGTTTCATTTCAAAGTAACTAAGTTACTTAACCTCTTCTAGGTTTCTCCTCCTTCCACAAACACTATCTTCTTCTCCTTCTTAGCTTGGAGTGTTTAGGTGTCTAAGTGGTGAAAATAAGTGAAGCAAAGTGGAGGGAAATGAGGAGTGTTGCCGTGAGGTGCAAAGTGAGGAAATGAGCAAGCCAAAAGGGTGAGGACACTAGGCCATTCGGTCAAGGCACTTTGCTAGGCTTCTAGGCCACTCATTCCCCTAGGTTTGAGTGACTTGTGATGGGCTTGAAAGATCCTTGAGTGACTCCCATCACTTGATCACATCAACCCTAATCTATCCCATCCTAGGTTGGAGATTTGCTCCCTCTTTCTCTCCTCATGGCTAGCCACTCATTCTAGGGTTCCAACCCCTTTCCATCATCTCACATCATCTCTTGTCTCCCCAAAAATCCTCTCACATGTCATTCCAAAAGATTTGAGAATCCAATTTTGGGGAAACACCCAAGTGGGTTTCGGATTCCATGGCCTCCATCCGAACCCTCTCTTCATCTCACTTCCATTTCCATTTTGTCACATGCTATTTCCATCAACCAATCACCTCACATCTCACACAAGCTTTTCATGTCACTCTTACACAAATCTTTATCTAGATTTGGTGGCAAGAAGAAGTCAAACAAGGGGAGGGGGAAGTCGGTAAGGCCATACCCAAAACCCTTATTCCTTTCCTCCCACTTTTTGTTCCATCAACCCAACTCATGTCACTTCTTCTTACACCCTTTTACACATCATGTCTCATCCAATCTTATACAAATCCTACATGTCATTTCCATTTAGATTTGGAAAAGTTTTAGGTGAGAAAGCCCTAAGGCCATTCGGCCAAAGCCCCACCGAAACCCTTCCCTCTTTTCTCATCTCCAAATTTTCTCAAGTCCTTTTTTCATCATTTTACTAGATATGGTAGGATCCCATGTTGATCTTATTTGGAAAAATCCTACACCTCACACACTTATCTAGGTAGGAAAAGATGGAAGATTTCACTCATGTCTTCTCTTTCCTTTCTCCAACCAAAATAACTAGTCAACTAGCTCACCTACTAGCATCTTCCTCTCTCAACTACTAGTCTTGACTCAAATTATTAAACTTCCCCTAGCTTGACATGTGTCATCAAGCATGGACTTGGGTTGACTAGTGGGCTTTCTTTCATGGACCTGTGGGCTTGTCTTTCCCCCTACTTAGGCCCAAAGATCTTGCCATGGCCTTAAGGCCCTTAAACTCCTAAGTCCATCTTCTTAAGGCTTTAGCCACCAATTTGCCTAAGTCACTAAGCCACATATAAATATATATATATATTTAAATAAAAGCAAAGTATGATAATTTTGGGGCTGTCACATAGTGATTTCTTTGTAAAAATCTTGTGATTCATTCTCTATACTCCATCTTTATTTTATAGTGAAACTTTGAGATCGACCCCACAGTAGACGTAGGCTTGTTTTGAGTCGAACCACTTATATCTGTGTGCTCTGTGTGATTGAAGTATTTTCTATTGTTGCAATTCTGCTGCATTACTTCCTATTTGCTGTTTGCTCATCGGTCTATTCCCAGTAGAGAGAGACATCTGGAGTTTGATGCAATTTATAAAGAATCTGCACCGCCAATATGGAAAAGAGCCCCACTCCATGGAGATTCTATTGAAGAAGCTTTATGTGAGAAGAATGGCTGTAGATCTAGGGATATCTAAAATATTTTCTTCAGGAAAGATGGTTGGCATGAAAACAAACATGACGAAGAAGGTTTTCAAACTTATAATGGATTCAATGGTTTTTGATGTTCATCAAAATTCTTTGGATCTTTTGGGAGATCAAATTAAGGTAACTTATGTTGCTTCCAATATTGGCTTTTGCATTTTTTTGGGCATCCCATTTGGTAAAACTTGGTTTGTTTTTCTTTTTGTTGTTGTTGTTTTTTTTTTGGTTGGGGAGTGGGGGGTGGGAGGGGGGAGAGACGAGTTTAGTTTCACCACTTTTTAGTTGTCATTCTATCTATGATACACAACTGCAGGATCTTGGTTGGATACCCACATTAGTCATTTCCTACCGCTCTAATATATGCTGATAGCTTGTATTGAATCGCATGGTTAGAGGAAGGATTTGATGCAAGAAAATATTTTGTAGGTATCAAATGTCCGCTTGTTTTTTGGAAGGATAATGATAGGCTTACCACCACTTTACCACTCTTTTACCACTCATAATATGTTTTTTTGTTGTTTTTTGTTGTATTTTTTTAATTATTTTTTAACATCCTTAATCATTAAGTAGTTTAAAAAAAAAATTAAAAAAGAGTGGTAGAAGGGTGGTAAAAGAGATGAAGTCTATCATTATTCTTTTTAAAATTACTGATTGTCAGCATGCTACTTTCCTGTATGCTTGCACTGTATTTGATGGAGGCTCCTTACACTTCATGTTGTTAGTAACTAGTATTAGTTTGACATGTATGAAGTCAATACACATGACATCTATGTTGTTGTGGTTCTCTACTATTGCTCAACTGTTACCTAAAGTGTTCTTTGGCTTTGATGGGTTAGTTTTACAATCTATTTCGTTTTTCCCTTACTTTTTGCAGGCAAAATTTCTTTTAGAGCTACCAAGAGAACAACTCCTAAATTGGATCTTCCAATGCTTGATTGAACTTCATAATTTGCTACCAACCCTGATAAAATACTGGCAAACAAAACATAATCTGTCCACTCTTGATTCTCTTGGATCATGACTGAGCACTGTTAGCATGAATCACATGAAAAAGACTACAAGTCAGAACCCAATTAATGCAACTGATTGTATGAACATGCTCATTCAGTTGTGGTTAGATGGAAACTAAGCAAATGTTTTTTTTTTTCTCTTATATGGAACTAAGTTGGTAGACTGTTCAGTACTCTTAATAACTTAATGCTTTGCGACTGGCTCAACTCATTTTGTAGGATGCATTTTTGAAAATGTGGGGGATGCAACCATTGGCTACACGCTGGTGGGGAGGAGTAGTTGCTGTGTGGAAAGAAAATGCATTGGGGTAGGGCTAGAAAAGTTAAAAATATAGATTCTAGACTCAATAGGATGAAACTTATCTCAAGGTTGTTACGTAGAAGCTCAAATGTGGGGACAATGTATTCTGAATCCTCAAAAATTGCTCTTGTAATTGGGAAGGAATAATAAGCTATATATTGATGTTGAGGGTGGAGGGTTTGTTATTCCCATATGTAGTCTTCGTTATATGTGACTCTGGATTGGTTGTATTAACTATAAAGTGTCACTAATGTTTGAATGTACTAACCAAAGAAATTATAAATGAGGAAGAGTTAAAGAGGAATGCCATAACATGCCTGATAAAATAACGGAAATACAATAATGTAAAATAAGTGATGATAGTCCTCTCTTTGAGGTGGAGCAACTCTAGGAAATAGAAATTATTGAGTGTGGCTTGAATATTGTTGAAGCGCCTCAACTCGAGATTTTGCTTAACATTCGCTCGATATTTAGCTTGAGCAAGTTCAGGTCCATGACTTCGCTTGACTTCCAGCTCGAGTGAGATGCAAACCCTAGTTGTCGCTCGAGTGCAAATCTCGAGCATGCCACCCAAGAAGGACGAAGAGGAGAAGGCACACAGTGCTATTCTTTTGTTGCTGTCTAATGAAGTTTTGAGGGAGGTTGCTGATGTGGAGAAAGTCAAGGATTTGTGGACAAAACTTGAGAGCTTGTATATGACGAAATCACTCACCAACTAGTTGTATCTGAAGCAACAATTATACATGCTCAAAATGAAGGAAGATACTTCTATTTCTGAACACTTAGACGAATTTAATAAAATCATTATGGATATGAGGAATATTGATATTAAAATGGATGAGGATGATTAAGCTTTAATTGTCTTATGTTCGTTGCCCGTGCGTACGATAATTTTATCAATATCATGTTCTATGGTAGAGACACAATTTCTTTAGCCGATGTTAAATTTGTTTTGTTTTCAAAGGAATTCAGAGATAAACTGAATGGAAAGGGCACCGAAAATCAAGCCAGTGGTTTGTTTGTTAAAGGTTCCTCTAGCAAAGGCAAATATGGCGAGAAGGATTCAGGGAAAGGTAAGAGAAAATCAAAAGGGGGTTTACAGTCTAAGGGTAGTAATAAGAAGAATGTTAAATGCCATTACTGTCACAAATTTGGCCATTATAAAAATGAGTGTCCTAAACTAAAAAATAAGGAAGAGGGCTCTAGTTCCTCCAATGTCATTAGCGTTGCTGATGAAGAGCCTACCAGCTCAGACATTGTCCTAGTAGTCATTTCAATGACAAGTGGGTTATGGACTCAGCTTACACATTTCATTTGTGTCCCAAGAGGGACTGGTTTACTACCTATGAGCCAGTCAACGGTAGTTCCATTTTGATGGGGAACGATATGTCTTATAAGTTTGTTGGGATTGGTTCAGTGAGAATTAAGATATTTGATGGGATCATTAAGACACTTTCTAATGTTCGACACATTCCAGATTTAAAGAAGAATCTTATTTCTTTGGGCATTCTTGATACTTTGGGTTTACAGTACATTGGCGAAGGTGAAGCCATTAGAGTTAGTAAAGGCTCTATGGTTGTGATGAGGGGAGATAAGATAGATGATCTTTATTTTCTTTAGGGCAGTACAGTGATAGGTGCAGCCGTAATGTTTGTTTCAAATGATCTGGACTTGGGTATTACCCACTTGTGGCACATGTGTTTGGGCCATATGAGTGAGAAATTGATGTCTATCTTGAGTAAGCAAGGATTGTTGTGTGATAAAAAAATAGGGAAACTTGAATTTTGTGAACACTGTGTGTTTGTGAAGCAATGCAGAGTTCAATTCACTACTGGGGTTCACAGTACCAAGAGCACTGTGGACTACATTCATTCTGATCTTTGGGGTCCCTCTTATAGAAAGATGGAGCTCAGTATCTGCTTACTTTTATTGATGATTATTCACGTAAAGTTTGGGTCTATTTCCTGAAGCAGAAAAATGAAGTTTTTGCTAATTTTAAACAGTGGAAGGCTTTGATTGAGAATCAGACAGACAAGAAGGTAAAGCGACTTTGAACCGACAATGTTATGAAATTTTGCAGAGGTGAATTTGATGAATTTTGCAAAAAGGAAGGCATTGTCAGACACCGCACAGTTAGGCATACTCCACAACAAAACATAGTAGTTAAGCAGATAATCTAGACCCTTCTAGAGAGAGCCCACAAGATGCTTTCAAATGCTAGCTTGTCTAAAGATTTTTGGGCTGAAGTAGTTAACACAACTTGCTATCTGGTCAACCGCTCGCCAGCCACTATAATTGGCTTGAAGACTCCGAATGAAGTATGGTCTGGTACTCTTGCTAATTATTCTGATTTGAAAATTTTTGGTTGTCGTGTTTATTTCCCTATTAATGAGGGAAAACTAGAACCAAGGGAAAAGAAGAGCATATTCATTGGATATGCCGATGGGGTAAAGGGATATAGAATATGGTGTACTGATCCTAAGTCACCTAAGTTTATAGTTAGCAGGGATGTAGCATTTGATGAACAGTCTATGCTTAATCCGATAAAAGAGTTTACTGTGTCTATAAGAAAGGAGCATGATAATAGCAAGAAGGTGGAGCTAGAGCCTGAAGCTTCACAGATGGGGTCAGTCGGCTCCCAAGATCATGTTGTTGTTGATGAGTATGATTCTGATTTTGAGGATAGTGCACATGACGAGTAGAACTACAGCATAGTAGCTGGTAGATAGAGGAGGCAGGTCCGACCACCTCTCAGATATGCTCATGCAGATATGGTGATCTATGCTCTTACTACGATAGAGAACATTGTTGGTCAGGAACCTTCTAGTTATTCAGAAGCTTTCAAGAGCAAAGAATCTGCACAGTAGTGTGTTGCAATGAGTGAGGAGATTGAGTCTTTTCACAAGAATCAAACATGGGATTTGGTTAAGTTGCCAAGGAAGACGAAGAATATTGGTTACAAATGGGTTTTCAAGAGGAAAGAAGGGATCCAGGGCGTTATAGATGCAAGGTACAAGGCACGCCTAGTTGCTATGGGCTATAGTCAGTGTGACGATCCCAATTTACGTCTGAGATTTAATGTAAATCAAGGTGTCAGGATAAATAACACTAGGCTGCTCACCCTCGTACGTATAAAAAACTTAGTGAATATATTACATAAAATATAATATTTACAGCGGATGAGGTCTTCAAATATAAAAATTTCTAGAGATCACATGGAGAAAGATATACTTACCACATCCACTCCATTCATTCATAAACTTAATATTGTACTGTCATATATATACAAAGCCCAAATAGTTATCAGGGTTAATAAAATACTTATAACATTCAGAAGACCATCCTTATAGCCACTTGGGTTCCTTCTTAACTTCTGGAAATTCTCTCCCATAGTGAAACATATCTAAGCTAAGACAACGGTCTCGTTGGAGATATTGTCCATGTGGTGTCGTGTAGACCTCACATATGGACATGGAATCATCTAACCCCAAAGTCAAGTATCATCCTGTACATTGCTCTTCCTCAGAAAAAGTGGATGCACTGTGATACCAAAACTCTATCGGCTGGTCATAGATAGAAAGTTCCAAAGATGCAAAAGTAAAATCTACATATGGACTATTAACTAGAAGGTCCCTCAAGACTCCCCTGAGTCTCCTGCAGCATTAAGGCTTTTCTCTTATTGGCCATCACACCCTGTGTATAGTTTATATGTACAAGAAAGAAATATAAAACTACAAAAGAGTGAGATTTTCTTAGAAATCTCAGTAAGTACACAATTAGCTTAAAAGAGCATAGATAAGGCAACCACTAACATTTTTAAAAAATCTAAAAGAAGTCATAATTTAAAAATATATATTTTATGTGACTTACACATAACTTATCATTAACTTAAATATATATGCACTCTTATGATAACTTATTAACTTTTTCTTGAAAAAATTTCACTTCTTAAAACTTATTTATTTTTTATCTTTGATGGGCGTTACGTATCGCCGTTCCCATCACATATAACTCATCAGTCCTTCGGGTGTTACGTATCGCCGTTCCTATTGTGATAAGTCTCGTGTCAATCTTTCGAACATTATGTCTCGCTGTTCCTGTCTTGACACAGAGCATACTTAACATTGCGGGTGTTACGTATCACCGTCCCAGCTAGTCATGTCATACTCACAGGCGTTACGTATCGCCGTCCCTGTGATGACAATAAACACTTGATAACGCCCAAAGAATTATGCGGTAATTGTAGTTTAGCTTTGGGGTGTCGATTCCACAGGGAGACAATTAAAAGAATAGTAAAATAGCAAAGAAACTAAAAAAAAAATGATTAATGAGGGAAGAAAAATTGATTTTAAATTAAAATTAAAATTAAACAAAATAAATAATGGAAAAGTAATCAAAATTGACGAACAGTAGAGTGTCGGGAATCCCTTGCACATATTTGATATTTTAATAATTTTCAATTCACTGATAACTCAATTGAGAATTCAATTTCGTAATTCTCAATCGGAAGATATAAAATTATAAACAAAAAATTAAAGCAAATGTAACTCTTTGAAAAATCATTCATCACTTTAAATCACACAAATTGTTATTCACATTGAGAAAACCCAACGACGACAATATACCCAGGGAGCGATATTGCAGCAGAGAATTAAATTAATATAAATAATCAATAGATCTAAACATAATCAAAGAACAAATTCATTCAATAGAAAAAGCATGACTGAATCTATAAATGAAATAAATTTTAAAATTATTCGGAGAAGAAAACACTACAATAACTTGAGAATAATAAAACAAAGAATTTTAATAATTAAAAATCAAATACATGAATTAAAAATAAATTAAAAATACAATCTAGTATGCAAGTTCATCCTTAACCCTATTTGAGAATTTAGTTATCCATAAATAGAATGGACAACAAAAACTCTAAGAAGAAAATCATTTAAAATGTAGCTCCAAAATATTTTTCCTCTCTTCCTCTACGTACGTCCAGGTTTGCTTCCTCTTGTGTGGCGCCCTCTCCTATGCCTTTCAATATTTATATATATATGTTGCTGCTGTGTCCCTGTGAAAGTCCACTTTGAGATGCCGTTTGTTATATGAGTTAACGGGCATTTGACTTCAATTGAGTTGATGTTGCCATTTGAACTAAAAGTTTCCATCCATTACCATGAGGCCCAAGTGAATATGATATGAAGAAGTGAATAAAGCCCAAGAATCAATAGGTGCGCCTCATTTGAACTAAAGTGGGTCATGCCTTTTAACTTGCATATGCATGGGCCTAAATGGTTGCATGCATCTCGTTCCAACCCTTAATTCTTTTTCAATCCTTCAAACAAAATAAAAATAGAATAAGATAAAATAAGATAATAAAATAAGATAAAAAATGAAGAAAATAAATAATAAAAATAAAAGAAGATAAATATTGATTAAAGACATCTCAATGTAAATAGAAATCAAATTTAATAAAATAAGTGAAATCTAATTATTCCTATTCTCATTCTTTGCAATTTAATCAAATATTAGGATATTTAGAGTGCACTTTTGCGCACTCATCAACACTCTTATTATACGACAGGCGTTATGTATCGCCGTCTCTATCGGCACATCAGTCATATGGGTGTTACGTATTGTCGTTCTCGTCATGACGTGATTGACTTATTAATCTTTCCACTTGTAAAGTTTTCTTAACGTATTTTTTTAAAACATACTTCATGACTTGTGACGATACATATCTGTGACGTAATGAGCATATGCATAAATTTAGACTTATGACATGCATATTGTATGTCCATATGAACCTTATAAACTGTGAGAACATTACACATCACATACACATGCATTTACGTCATATCAATTCATAAAATCAATGCATACTATAATAAACTTAGTTTTGACTTCAATCTCAATTTTCTCCTTGATTAAGTCCTTATCTCTTAAAAGTTAAATCATAAACATTGTAGATATTTCTCTTAAATTTTCATAGCCTTTTGAATCACTCAAATCCAATATCAAATGAGCAAATTATGACCATTTTACCAAAATACGTCACATCTCTCCTTGTTTCTCACTCGAGCCAGACGTCAAGCGAGGGTCGAGCCAAGTCTCTGCCTGAATCTCGCTCGAGCCAAACGTCAAGCGAGAGTTGAGCGAAATCTCGGGTTCGATGATTTTTCAACCTAAAACATGCAATCTTTTCACATAAACCTTATTTTTACTTATTAAAACCTAAATTTAGGTTTTTCTTACTTTATTTAACACATTTCCATGACAAAACCAATTCAAACAATACTTAGATTACATTTTATCACTTAAACAAAAATTTAAGGGTTCAATACTAACATGCATAGTTCAACCACTTAAATAAGCCATCTCCATACTAAAGTTAAGTTAGAAAGTGGACTTACAAGTTCTCTAAAACTTGGTGGAAATGATCAAACTACTCCTTGAGAGCGTTTTCCTCAAAATCACTCACTTAACTCACTTAGGGTGTGTGTGGAGGTTTAGGGACTTGAGAAGGATTTTTCTTAGTCTTCTTTCAAAGGGAACGTGTGCTATGCTTCCAAAGAGAGTTAGAAGACTCCCCAATGCCTATTTATAGGGAAGTGGTCGACCTTTATGAAGGAAAGAAGAGGTGAAATCTGCTAAGGGGTAAGAGGCTACTGGTTTGCATAGGAGATGGGTGTCCATCCTAAATAAATCTCATGATTAAACTTAAGCCTTCAAGATCTTAGGCTTTTTAGCTAAAATGATAATCCAATGGCTAACATTTGAGATATTTTTGCAGCCAATTTGATCAATGGTTGAGAAGAGAGCTCTTAGATAAGGGATGAGGTGGCACTTCACCTAACCATGCATGCACCAATCATTTCCAGCCTTCTTCTGATGTGCAATGCCCACAACCTTCTACTAACCCCTTTGGTTACTTTTTAAGCCCCCCAAGACTCCATTTGACATGTTCTAGAAGGCCACTTCTTGGTTTAGTTAGAATCAAATCAAATTTTGACTCCCTTAGTTCCCTATTAGCAGATTTGAGTTCTCTTATGTCTCCATCACCAAATAAGCTAAGTAGACTTCTAAATCAACTCCTCATCACTTGCTAACTATTCTTACACATGTCAAGATACCTGAAAGATTCAAAACCAAATACATATTTCATCACATGCCCCAAATTGGTCTATTTCATCTTACTCGAGTTCCACTTGAACTCAAACCAGAACAGTTTACTTATTCCCCAAATAAGTAATAGATCCCGTCCAAATTTTCAAAAACCCAAAACATGAAAGTTTTAGATCTATCTCTTAGGATTCTATAAGAATTAGAATCACTTTATTTGAATCTCATATGGGTAATTTATGCTTATTACACTAAAACTCGACAAACTAATTTGAGAATGCATATTCCGGGTATCAAGTGTTTGATCTTTGGTTCTATCACTTATTTTTGCATTTACACCCTAAATTTTGAGAATTCAAATCCTTCTAAGTTAAAATTGAATTTCTCTAGTTGATACCTTGTTCTAAATCTCAAAGATCCTTCCATAATATTTTCTATAATACATGATTTTACTTATTCTTAACTCAAAATTCTCATTTAAGTCTCCAACTCTATTTTCCTAGAAAATATATATCCAATAAATTTATTTTAAAAAGAAATTCAAGTAAAACTTCATCTTAAGAAATTTCAGGCTATTACAGTTAAAGAGAAGGCATCGACTTCAATGAAGTCTTCTCTCTAGTGGTGAAATATAGTTCAATCCGAGTGTTACTAGCCATGGTAGCACTGTATGATCTGGACCTACGACAACTTGATGTTTAAATGAAGTTTCTACATGGAAAACTTGATGAGACCATTTACATGCATCAGCTAGAGGGATTTATTGTTGAGGGTAAGGAAGACTTTGTTTGCAGATTGAAGAAGTCCTTGTATGATTTAATGCAGTCTCTAAGGCAATGGTATAAACGCTTTGACTCTTTTATGATTGATCGTGGCTATGTGAGAAGTAGTTATGACAGTTGCGTTTATCATAGGCAATTATCTGATGGATCTTTCATTTACCTGCTACTTTATGTTGATGATATGCTAATTGCTGCTAAAGGCATATCTAATATTAATTTGTTGAAAAACCAGCTCAGTAATGAGTTTGAAATGAAAGATCTAGGTGTTGCAAAAAAGATTTTGGGATGGAGATTCACAGGAATAGGAAAGCTGAGAAGTTATTTTTGTCTAAAGGAAAGTGTCTTGAGAAAGTCCTTGAGAGGTTTGGAATGATCAATTCTAAATCAGTAAGCACACCCCTTGCTTTGTACTTTAAACTTTTAGCTTCCCTATTTCTCAAAATAGAGGAAGATAAGCAGTTTATGGTGGGTGTTTCGTATTCCAACGCAGATGACAGTATTATGTATGCAATGGTTTGTACTCGCCTAGATATTTCACAAGCAGTAAATGCTATTAGTAGATACATGACTAATCCAGAAAAAACTCACTGGTAGACTGTGAAATGGATACTCAGATATTTGAGAGGAACCTTGAAATATGGACTGGTTTTTGATAAGAATGTTGATCTCAGTTATAAGGTTGTTGGTTATGTTGATTTTAATTATGCTGGGGACTTAAACAAAAGGAGATCATTGATAGGATACGTTTTCACATTGTGTGGCTCCACTATTAATTGGAAAGCAACATTACAATCCACTGTGGCTTTATCAACTACTAAGGTAGAGTGCATGGTAGCAGCTGAAGCTGTTAAGGAAGCTATCTGGTTGAAAGGCTTGTTCAGTGACTTAGGACTACAACAATATGGTATTTTCGTATACTGTGACAGTCAAAGTGCAATACATTTGACCAAAAATTAAATGTATCATGAGAGGTCGAAGCACATCGATGTTAGGTATCATTTTCTTAGAGAGATTATTACAGAAGGTGTTCTTGAGATTTTAAAGATTGCCACAGCTGAGAAGCCAGTAGACATGTTGATAAAGCTAATTGCAATTTACAAGTTCAAATACTGTTTGAACTTGATTGGTGTTCAAGGATCTTAATTCCCTTAGGGGATTTAAAGTCAAGGTGGAGATTTGTTGAGTGTGGCTTGAATATTGTTGAAAAAGCATCTCAACCCGAGATTTCGCTCGACTCTCGCTTGATATTTAGCTCGAGCGAGTTCAACTCCATGACTTTGCTCAACTCTCGCTTGACTTCCACCTAGAGCGAGATTTGCATCCGAGATTTCGCTTGACGTCCAGCTCGAGCTAGTTGTCACTCGAGTGAGATTTAACCCTGCTTGAGCAAGCAGTCGTTTTCTAGGGTTCCATACCGTTTGCCTATAAATACATGTTATTTCATTGTAATTAGTGTGAGACACTTTAGGAGAGCAGCCAAAACACTTGTGAGAGAGAGATTCCTTTTATTAACAATCTTGAGAGTGCATTGAGTGTATAAAGGCTTTGGGATTGTGAGGATTTGTGATTGATCTCTTTGTACTCCATTTTCATTATAGTGAATTCATTCCAACCGACTTCAACAGTGTACATAAGCTCACATTGAGCCGTACCACTTAAATCTTGTGTTGTTTGTGTGATTGCTGAATTTTCTTTTGTACTTTTATTTTCGCTGCAATACTTCAAATTTACCATTTGATATGATTTAATCCCAACAGGAAGAAAAGGAGAGATTTAGGGTTTCTTCATGAATATTCGTATTTCCTATCCTTCAAAGGTTCTAGGTGTACAATAAAATAGACTTCACTGATGGGTTCACGATGGCCTCTGACTACGAACTCAACTCAAATAAAATTTAATCAAGGCCTATAGTCCATTGTTTATAGACCATTTAATTAAAGACATGAATTAAACACCAATTAAGAAAATCTAAAGACCCCTACTGTAAACCCATTGCCCCATGGGCCATGATCCCTACATTAGAATCACTTCAGATTAGTTTGGCTTTTACATTTCAGTCAAATTCGTCACATGGTCTGAAAATTCCTCTTAGTCATGAATATCCCTCCCAGATTGCATCTTTGGCCTCTTGGCCTCGCCATTGCACTAAAAGCTCCACCTTGGCTTTGTTACTGACCTTGACCATGCGCCTGTTCTAGATCTATTTGGGTTTACACCGAATCACTCCATGGTCATCCACAAGGGGCAGCATAGGAAGGACAGTGACTTTGGTGCTGAGCTTGCACTTGAGTTGAGACACATGGAAGGTGAGATGGAATCTTAGGGAGCTAGAAAGATCCAGTTTGTATGCCACTTGCCCAAGCCTATGTAAGATTCAAAACGGACCAAAACACTTAGGAGCAAGTTTCAAGTTGCACCGATATGCCACCGTGCTCTGCCTGTATTGTTGGAGTAGCAAGTTTACTTCATCACCCACACTAAATTCTTGTTCCTTCCGTTTTATATCAAAGTACTTTATTTTATTTTATTTTGTTCTGTGAACTATGTAAGTTGTTTTTGAGTTGTATGATTTGGTCCCCAAGTCTTTAAGGTGGTAACCACTGTCCCATGAAGTGCTGTGTCCAACACATAATCCATTAGCCTTGGTGGTGGCTGTCAGATTGAGTTGAATTATTGCAAATTTTATACATTTAGAATCAATATGTTTTGATTATTACATGACAATATTATTGGTTTTAGATGAAAAAATGGTTAAGAGATGTAAATTCATGTTGTGATTTAAATTGATTAAGAACATGTTTTATACTTAATTTTATAACTTATGATTTAATTAAGCAATATTTCTTCACATGCATAATATATTTTTGATATTTTATTTTACTTCTTTTGAATATTTTTTAATAGGAAAGAAAAGATAAAAAAAGAAAAAAAAAAAAAGAGAAGAAAAGAAAGAAGAACAAAAAGTAGAGAGATAAAGTAATATTTTGATTCGGCTGGGACCACAGGGAACCGCACTTGACTTTTGGTGGGCACTATTATTTTTGGTTCAACTTTTGGACACTTGGGCTTCATACTTTCATAAGAATAGAAAGGCGTCATTTGTATTTTTGACTTCAAAAGAGCATGGGCAGAAAAAATTTCATTCGGTTTCATTGGGGCTAGACTTTAAAAAGGCGCCGAATTTGCACTCTTACTTTAGCTCCTCTGGGGACTTGTTTTCTTGGAATGCACCTCACGGCCACACATAATTTGCTGGATCTTCACTTTAGCACATGAGAGAGACGAGTCGCACTTGGCCTGACCCCACTAAAATTTTTGATTTTGAGGCGCCGCAATTGAAGAGGAGAGACATGCTTAGTGCTTACTCGTTCGGGAGACCTAATGAGGTTGCACCATTAAGTTTGGGCCGAACTTCAACATGCAAAAAATAGAGAGAGCCCATTCTTAGAATCTGTCTACTCCATTGGTCTCAAGAAGGAGTATCTTTTTCTTAACCTATTTGAACCCCTATGCCATATCACTTTGAAATTCCCAAAAAAAAAAAAGAACACATGAACTCTTGACCTGCCAAGTGTACCAAATGATTCCTCAAACACATATATTTTCAAAAAGTTCCAAAGAATTACTAAAATAATTCTAAAGAAAACATAACCATGCTAAGCATGAAACTTAAAAGGGAGAAAAATTCGGGTTATCACATGAGTTCTCATGACCACCACGCCTGTTGGCTCCACTAAGTGTCCTCGGACTCGACTGTGGCACAAAGTAAGGGGATCCAGTGATTTCTTGACCTCCTTGTCCATTATTGCTACCGATTTTGCTTGGACTCGGCCTTTGAGAATATGTAAGGTGGTCGTCGAGTAACTTGACCTCCATGCTTATAGGCTCCACGATGAGTCTTTGGTCTCATTTTGGGGGCTAAATAAGGGAGGTCCTAGGGTTTTTTGACCACTTCGCCCATTAGATTCATCAAGTGTATTTGGACTAGACTTTGGGGGCTAAGTAAAGGGTATTGAGATTTCTTAGTCTCCACCAGACCCTAAACCAAGGTTTTGAATTCCGTTCCGTTTCAGCCGGAATGGCCAGAATTTTCCGTTCCAGTGCCTCAACCAGTGCACTATACCTCATTGTTCCGTTCTACTCCAAATTTTGGACTGTTTCAGTCTGTTCCGTTCATTCCAGTCAAATTCCGGTCAAATTCTGGTCCAAATTCCGGTCATTCCGGTCCTTATTTCGGTTCTAGACTAGTTTTGTGATTTTTTTTGTATTTGAATGATATTTTTTTAAAAATTTTAAATTTAGATGGTATTTAATTAATTCTAGAATATAAAATATATTTATATACTTTGTAATTTTAAATACGTCCTTTTTTTTAATATCATTATTTTTTAAAATTTTATCTATTATTTTATTTTTTTATTTTTGTATCTCAACTCAAGTTTGTATTTTTTCAACTTATATTCATTTTATAAATCTTTAATTCTTCTAATATGTACACATATACATAATACACAGTTACATGTATATATATTTATTCTATTAGTTGTTAGTTTATATAAATATATAATTATTTATTATAATATATAATTAATCCCGAAACGGCACACCGGAAGAGACCGGTCCGAAATATTCCGTTCCAGTGCCTTAATCGAAACGGTCACCGGAACTGAATTCAAAACTTTGCCCTAGACATTAGACTGATACCCCAGACCCTAGACTCCAACCTCGAACCTTAAATCCCGAACTCATACTGAATCCCGAACAATGAACCTTGAACCTAGACCACAACTCATTAATCCCGAGCCTAGAACCCCAAACCCCAATTCCCAAATCCTAAACCCCAAACCCCGATCCCAAACCCCTAACTATAAACTCTAAATCTTGAAATCCCAAATTTGAAACTAGGGGTGGGCAGTGGGTACCTGGTCCTGCTACTCCGCCCGTTTTTCATTGCACCCTACTGTGGCGGAGCGGATTAACCCGACAGCTTTGGCGGGGGCATAGATACCCCGCCCGCTTTGTGGGTGGAAGGCGGGGGCGGGGGCGGGGGCGGGATGGGGTGAACCCCCGTCTCTCCTCAGCATTTTATTAATATAATAATATATATTTTTATATGTATAATATATATATATATTAATACAAAGGTTATCTAAAAAAAAACAAGCGTATGAGTTCGATCTTCAAACAACCACGCTCACCAAGTCACCATGATAAAGGAAGAAGGAAGACTTTGTCCATACTCCAGCAGTCCAGCTACAATTTACGGCCCCACTCAACCATGGATGATTCATGATTGCATGCTTTCCCAATGGATTGCTTTCACGGTTTGATTTCACACTAGAGAAGGTCTTGACTTCATAAAAGAGTAGGCTAGCATGTTGTCGACTGTGTAGAGATGTATTTATAGGGGATGGACGCAAGTCACACAACACTTAGGGTTTATTGGGATTAAAACGATACCGTTTCTATTTCTAGTTGACATAGGGGCACGTGTTGGGCTTGATAACAAACTTTGAGCACACATAAATTAGGCCCAATTTTTCTTTTTTTGGGGATCCAAATGAGAAAAAAAACATATTAACACATAGATATTTAATTTTTTTTCATTTAATAAATGAATTTCAAATAAGCTTGCATTAAAAATTTAAATATTAAAAAATTACATTGTTGTAAAATTTGATTTGTTTTAATTTATACTCTAATAATTATTCCAAATTTATAATAATGTTTATAAAATTTTATAATTTGCTAATGTCTTATGGTTTGTATAGTATTAAATGTTTATACTCAATGTGCGCTTTTTCAATGTCATTCCTCACAGTTTATACTAAATGTTTTAAATATATCTTTTAAAACCTGTAGCTCCAATTTTAAAACGTATCGCTCTTATAATAGATACTTTAAAAATGTCTATAAATAGTTGTCACTTGATTCGTGTGAATTGTTGTATTACAATTATAAACATTCTACAAATAATCTGTATAATTATTATTGTAAACAGAAGAAGATGTTAAAAATATAGATAAAATTTTGTTTGTTTTTAGGTACCAATTTTAGATATAACAATGATTAGATTTAAAAAAAGAAAAAGAAGTTTTGGATCCATTTTAAAATCATTTTTTTTGTTAAATTGTACGTGTAGATTGGTTAATAAATGTTAATATTGGAAATAATTTTATTAAATTTGTAGGATTTATTTATAGTTCTAAAATATGATTTGTGTTAAATTTTTTTATAGTTTTATATTAATGTGTCTTACCAACTTTTTTTCTCCATCACAAGTCAATTGAGACTTAGAAAAAACAAAAAAATTACATTTATTTTCTTCTTCTTCTTCTTTTTTTTTTTTTTCCAATTACATGTATTTCATTAATTATATTTATCTACATTTAACTAGAGGGTAAATTTAAAAAGATGCGGGCCAGTGGGATAATGTGCAAAAGTCAGGAACCCTAATTTTTTTTCTCTCTCTTTTCTTCCTTTATCTCCCTTCTCTCCTAGGACCCAGTCCATGCGCTGCACAAGGCTTTCAGCCTTCAAGTCCCTTTCTTCTCTCCTTCTTTTTCTTTTCTTCACTCCTTCTATCTCTCATGCCCATTGCTTCTCTCTCACACGGCCATGCTGCACAACACTTTAATGGGTGACAATAATCAAGTCGACAAATGGTGGCTCACGTTGGTGGTTGAGGGCTTGATGGGTGATGATGGTCCACTATTGGTGGCGATGCCGGGACAATGGCTTCATTGATGGTGGTCTAGAACCGTCGCACCCGCCAAACGTAAGTCCTCAATTTTTTCTTTTTATAATTATTTATGAATATGGATTGAGATTAGAGGATGAGATTAAAGGAGGATGAGAATGTGGTTGTGAAATCTTGAGATGGATATTGTAAGGGGTGGGGAGCGGATGGTGGGAGGTCCACCCCCGCACCCCTATCAAAGGACGGGGTACTCCGTCCCCGCATGGACGGGGGTAGAGCACTGGAGCGAAAAACAACCCCCCGCCCATGCGGAGGCCGGGGGCGGATAGGGGTGGCTTCGCCCCTGCATGGGCGGATAGCACCCCTACTTGAAACCCTAAATCACAAACAATAAACTAGAAGATGTAAACTTGAAATCCTAAACCCTAAATTCAAAACCCTAAACCCTACTCACCATAATAGAAAACCTTGAGACCCAAACCCGAAACACAAAAGCCTTCAACTCAATACCCTCAACTTGAAGCTCTAACTTGAAACTTGAAACCCCCAAATCCTAATCCACAAAACCATAAATCCCAAACCCTAAATACCAAATCCTAAATTCAAAATTCAAAATTCCAAACTCCAAACCTAAACCTCAAACATTGAACCCTAAAAAAAAAATCCCAAACCCTAAACCCTAGACCAAAATCCTAAACCTGAAACCCTAAATACAAAACTCTAAACACAAAACCCTAAACTCAAAATCCTAAACTCGAAATTCCAAACCCGATGTTTCAACCTCTCAACCCTAAACTCTAAAACCTAACCCTAAACCTCTAAACTTGAAACGCTAAAACCCTAAGTCTCAAAACAATAAAGCCAAGACCCTAAACTCGATATCCTAAATCCTAAACTCGAAACCCTTAAACATTCAATTCTAGACCACAAATCTCAATTCCCAAATCCCAATCACCAATCAAAACCCAAAAAGCTGGATCATAAACCCTACAATTGAAAAATAAAGTATATATTCTATTTATCACTAATATAATTTTTAGGAAGTAATGAATTATTTTAGAAAGGGAAAAAAGGAAAGTTTATAAAATTATTTAGTAGTGTAGATGACACAAGTGAAGGGATAGCCCAATGGTATTCATGGTCTTCTTCAAAGTTAGGGACTAGGGTTCAAGTCACCTGATGAGAATATAAAATGCCATAATTTTCTCTCTTAATATTTAATATTTTATTCTTATTTAATGCCTAAATATACTCATTATTTTTATATTTTGATTTAGGATACAAATAGAGGCATTAGGAGCAAATGAAGATAATTGCAGAATTTTAGATAGTTTTGACGTCTTTTTGTAATATAGTCATAACTCTCTCATCCAATCTCCGATTGAACTGATTCAAGATGATATAGAACTCCAGGAAAAAGATCTATAACTTTTATGTTTTATATTTTGAGAGATATCGGCTCAATCCAAAACGAAATCGACCATGAAGTGGACGCACTTGCACTTGATGTTCCTAAATATTATTCAGCCACATTCCAGCCAATTGCATCAAATCCACATGTTATCACAATATTTTCCAGCAAGCACCCTTGCACCAACTTGGAAATTCAATAATCAACTCACATGCAAGATGAAGTGCACTTATGTTTCTTTAAGATAAATTGTTTGAACACAATATACAAAGTCATATAAGGCAACTAATGAAGAAGAAGTAAAATTGAACACTCAACCTACAAGCAACTTTCAGCTAAGAATGGTGGAAAAATAAATGATCAAATGCCAACTTACAAATCACTTGGATTTAAAAATAACACATGGCAAAGCGACTAGAAATGGTGATGATTTTGTCATGACAACTTGCATGAATGATGCTTATAAATAGAAGGGATGTGTGTGTGTTCTAAATATGATGTTTTGGGTGCTTAGTGAGCCATTATGTTATCTTGAAAGAAAAACCAAATATTTCCCTTCTCTTCTTTTTCTTTTGATTAATATTTTTGTTATGGCTCTAAGTGGCTAAACTTTTGTAATTGATCAAAGGAAACGAAAGCCTCATAATTTATATAGCTGTGAGATCTAATTTGTTCTTATAATTCAATTTATACTTTAAGTATCAAATGTTCTTCTGTGCCTATTTTCATGATTATTTCGTTTAATTACTAGAAGGCCTGCTAGTTTATTATTCGTTATAATCTATTGCTAGGTTAGATATCAAATCCATAATTGTTTGATCTTTCTAATCTGTGAAGCAATTAAGGTTTGATGATTTGCTGCGTCAGAAATTATAAGAACTTAAGAAGAACACTCGACTAAATTAAATGCAATCGCTTATGTTTGTATTGTTTAGTTTCATCGATCTCTCTAATTCTTAAAGCTGCTACTAGATTAAATCCTTAAAACTTGTCTTGAGTTGTTTAGTAGTTAGAATTAATTAGATCGCTTGTTTTCTAATTATTTACAACTAAGGAGAGATAAGAAAATGGTTCTAACGATGAATATTCAAAGTATTAATTGATTTATATTGCATCAATGATTAGTTGTAAAATTTTGATGGTAGACGTTGACTTCGACCAATGCTTTTTCCTTTGATTGATATTTTGAAATTAAATTGCTATTTAGGTGTTTTTATTTCATTTGAAGACATTCTTGTTACAATCAAAAACCCCATCTTCCTTGCTTAATAGTATAAAAATAGGCTAATCACTCTTTGTGGGATCAACCCTTTCTCACACTACTACATATATTTTTTTGGAGTACATGATTTTATTTTTGGGTGCTTGCTACAGTACGCCATCACCACCATGACATTTTTGTTCATTTATTGAGGATTTGATTTGGGGGGGTTTGGGGGGGGGCAAGAGTTGGGGGTCTAGGGTTTTAGGGGTCGGGTCTCGGGTTAGGGGTGAGGGGTCTAGGGGTGAGGGGTCTGGGGTCTGGGGTCTGGGGTCTAGGGTTTAGCGTTTAGGGTTTCCCTCCACATTGGGCCACCACCCACATTTAGCCCATGCACACAACATACCTCTGTTTTAACCAACCCGAAATAGAGCAATAACCACCACTTGAGTCAGCCACCACCTATCTCGGGAAAGCCATCGCAGCCGCCAACTCCACCCCACACACGACCAACTTCCCCCTCGGACAGCAAGGAACCGACGTGAATGCAGCCTCTGTTTTATTATGCCAAAACAGAGCATGGACAACCTGTATTGCACCACCAAGAAGCCGGCGCACGCACCACCCTCAGCCCAACTCCGTCACGTCCTCCGCGGCCTTTGTGGCCTCTGTTTTGCTGGGTAAGCCTCTACCGCATATATCAGTTCTCTCCCTTTTGCAGGTTGCTCTTATGAGAAAGAGAAAGAGTGCCCTTGTTTATTCCATAGCACTAGTTTTACATAGGGTAGCACTTAATTATTTACCTATTTTCCCTTATTATTTGTGAACTTATAAGATTTTATTGGATTATAATTTTCACTGGGCTTTTGTTTTAAGTGGAACTTGGGATATCCTTAAGTTTAACTTATGCCTTTACAACGGGCTTGGTTTTGATATATACATATATATAAATCGCTATATGCTATTAAAGTTCTACTTTTAAAATAAAGAAAATACGTTGATAATATTTTAAACAATGACGTTAGTATTTATTAGATACTATTTTTTTGATTAAATAATTCCGTTAAGTATTAGAATGTAAACCTCTTTTGAGAATTTAGACTTTCACGTCTCATTTTAGTATAAATAAATTTAGTCCAAGTGTTTTACCATATTATAGTTTAAAGGTGCAATATGTTATTAGTATTTAAGTAATTTTATGATATTCAAATTTATTGATTGTCCAATTAAACTGAATATTCTTGGATTATATTCTTGTATTATTTTCTATAGTATGAAATTAATTAAGTAGAAATTATTCTCTACGATATGTATTAGTTCAGTAGAATGTTTCAATCCGTTATTCTAGAACGTTAGTGACGATCCATATTTTGTATAGGTAATGTTGAGCTATGAAGGAGAATTTTGGAAGCAGCGCTATGAGGTAAGTAAATTTGATCACAAAATTAAGATTCTCATCATTAGATTATATTATTAGTAGAGCTTATTCTTTGATAGCCATTTTCATATATCCTCATGTCATGCAAGCATGTCATTCAGCACAGCACAACATACGATTATTTCATTCAGTATCATGTTTAAATTCAACTAATTATTTATATTAGCATGTAAATTATGCATTTTATGTCGCATAAGTCACATAAGTTATATTAAATTTAAGTATAAGATTAGTTTAGACTAGTAATCAGTTAATCAGTAATTAGTTCAGTTAAGATAACTATTCAGATGCATGGTACCAATGCATATCAAATCAGGGTGGATGTGTAAGCCACAGATCTAAGTGTGGTCCATTATAATATGCTAGAGTAATATTAGCGGCTCCCATTGCTGCAGTAGGATGTGATGCCGGTGCACAATCTTGCACACAGGGTTAAGTGTGTTGGCCAATCAGCTTAATTAAATCAGTTCAACTAAATCAGTGCAGCCAAATCAGTTTAGTTAAATCAGTTTAATTAAATCAGTTAGTAAGTTTAGTAACTTTAGTCAGTTAGTCAGTTAAATCAGATAGTTCAGTCATGCATAGCATAAGTATTAACATGTACAATCATGTTTTCAGATTTCAATATAAATTTTTATGAAAATTTCTTATAGTATCATTTTATATTTTGGTGGGTTCCTTAATGAGTTATTGACTCATTTTAATTTATTTCTTGTTTTTAAAACCACATAGGTGAAGAAGAAGACCAGTATGAGCAGGTAGGCCAGGAGTAGATTGAGCAGTTATTTTAATTTTCAGCATTTCTAGAAATAAATATTTTTACGATACAAGTTTAAATTCAGTTATTTCAGTTAATATTTTATTAAGACATTTTTATTAGAACTTAAATTTTTTTTGGAATAAATGTTATTTTCTTTAGTATTATAACCAAGAATCTTATGCCGGATTAATAGTTTTTAGAAAAATCTCGCGATACTCCTTAACTTACAGAAAGGGGGTGCTACAATGCCAAACCCTAAACCCCAAACTTTAAACACCAAATAAACTTCAAAACCCCAAACTCTAAATTTCAAACCCTAAATTCGAAAATCGTAAATACCCAAACCTCCAAACAACTAAACCCTCAAAACTCTAAACCCCAAATTCAAAATCCAAAAATTCTAAATCTCCAAATCAATAAATCCCAAATCCCCAAACCTCAAAATACCAAAACTCCAACCTTCCAAATCTCCAAACCCTTAAAATCCCAAACTCTAAACACAACATCCCGAAACTCCAAACCACCAAACCCTTAAACCCAAAATTCTAAAACCCCAGACTCTCGAATTACCAAATCTCAAACCTCTAAACCACAAACTCCAAGAATCGAAAAACCCAAGCTTGTAAATCTCATGACTCAAAACCCCAAAACTCCAAACCACCAAACCCCTAAACCTTTAAACCCTTAAACTCCAAATCCCCAAACACCAAAATCCCATACCCCAAAACTCCAAACCCTAAAATTGAAACACCCAAGCCACCAAAGCCTAAACCCACAAACTCCTAAACCTTAAATCCCAAAATCACCAGACTCAAACCCTTAAATGCCCAAACCATGAAACCCCAAAACCCCAAACCAAAAAACCCCAAAAGACAAAACCCCCAAACTTGAAATCTCGAATCTCCAAACCCTAAACCCCCAAACTCTAAACACCAAAAAAACTCCAAAACCCCAAACTCCTAAGCCTAGAAACCCAAACCTCCACACCACAAAATCACTAAACCCCCAAAACTTGAAAACCAACTTCCAAAACCCCAAAATGCCATACCTCCAAACTAATAAATGCCAAATCCACAAACATCAAAACACCAAAACCCTAAACCTCCAAATGTTGAAACTGCAAAACCCCAAAACTCCAACAACAAAATCCCAAAATTCCAAATGACCAAACTCTAAAATTCCAAACTCCCAAATCCCAAACTCCCAAACTCTCAAACCACCAAACCCCAAAATCCAAAACTCTAAACTCAAAATAATAAATCCTAAACCTTAGATTGCTAAAGCCCCAAACAAAAAATTGAAACCTCCATAACAATAAACACCAACCCCAAACCCTTAAAGCTCAAAACCCCAGAACCTAAAAACTTCAAACCTCTAAACCCCTAAACTGCTAAACCCAGAACTCTAAATACGAAATTCCAAAACCCCAGAATGCCAAACCTTGAAACCAATAAATCTCAAATCTCCAAACTTCAAAACAACAAAATCTCAAATCTACAAACCTTCAAACACCCAAATCCCAAACACTAAACACAAAATCCCTAAACTCCAAACTACCAAACCCAAAACTCCCATGCCACCAAACCCACAAACCCTCAAATCTTAAAACTGTAAAACCCCAAACCTGCACACTAGAAATCCAAAAAACCAAAAATCCCAAAACACTAAAACGCCATAACTCCAAACCCTAAAACTCTAGACTACCAAACCCCAAAACCCTTAAACCCCTAAACTTCAAATCCCAAATCTCAAAA